>CATQJA010002663.1:1145000-1460000 GCA_958295435.1 Mesorhabditis spiculigera
TATGAAGATAGGTCAGAAAGCTTTAAAGACCGTCAGAACGATGAAATTTCGTTAAAAGCAAGAAAGTCTCGCACCGGGCGGGGGTCGAACCCGCGAGGGTTCGCTCCACAGTCCGAGGCACTAGCCACTATACCACAGGGCCAAGTGGGAAGGGAGTCAGAGGCGCCCCAAACCCCAAAGGGCCTTTGCCCAATACGGGGTACCACTAATGACGCCTCCCTCCGCGCGTTCTTGGGGGCAGCACCCTCGGGGTGACAGTGCGCGTTCCATCGTTCTGGTAGTCTTTAAACGCCGATAGCTTTGCTTAAATTAGGTATCTGCTGCTGAAAGTTACATCAATCGATTCGCCTCGTCGAGCTCGACAAATTGAGCTAACTTGCGAAGCGAAATGTTTTTAACATTATTTTTAGTATCATAACCCCGTCTTTTCAAAAATTTTGCCTGCGGCGCTAAATTTTTGGTCGATTTAGCAAAAAAAATTTGGCGCCCCCCCCCGAAATTTCGGGTTTGTTACGGCCCTGACCCTATAGCATTGTTGTTTTTCCGCCTAAAATCAGTCTATGCAATAGGCTTTATGATAACTTAGATCGCCCTGTGTCCGGGAAGGGTCCCGAAACGCGGCCATTTGCAAGAAATTTACGTGAAAGACGCCGGCCAACGCCTCGATCTCGACGTCTTCCTGGCAAGTTTGAAGGGAATCTGTCAAATTCTCGAAAATCAGAATCTCGATTTTCCAGAATCTCGAATTTTGAGAATCTAGAATTTTGAGAATCTAGAATTTTGAGGATCTCGTTTTTTCAGAACCTCGAATTGTCAGAATCTCGAAATTTCCATAGTTTAAATCAGCATTAAAGGCTCCGGAAATTGCACGCCTACGCCCTGAATCCAGCATAGGCATATCTCGAGATTCTGAAAATTCGAGATTCTGAAAATTCGGGATTCTCGAAATTCAAGATTCTGATTTTCAAGATTCTGATTGTCGAGATTCTGATAGGTCTTCTAAAACCATAGAGGCCACACTCAAGCGCACCATGCCCCTACAGCCGATATTCGGACTTTTCCACCTCATAACTTTTTTAACATTCTATCGGGCCACAGTCACTTACTCTTAAGGCGCATAGGCGGATCAAAGGAACATAACGGGTAACATGCAAATAAAAACAAGTTGGGAGCCCTACATTTCGAAGTTTTATAGCCCTAAGTGTTAGGTATGCTTGTCCTACAGACGAAGGCGCACATTTTCGTCTACTTTGCCCCCTTATGTAACACAAAAGGAGACAAAAGATAGTGCCGGGATTAAATTGGCGTCTTAAAGGGATAACGACGGCATAAAGAAAATTTCTCTGCGTCGCGCCACTGGGCGCGCTCTCTGCCCTGTTGGCTAAGTGCCAAAAAGTCGATCAGGGGCCATCGACCCATGCCGTCGGTATCCCTTTAACTAATTGAAATGACCAGCTCTGAATGCCTGCGTAGAAACTACACTCCGAACACGCAGCAGAATCACCATATACCAACAACCATACACTTTTGTAGCAAGAATTTGCCGAGCGTCTTCGACGCCTCCATGCTGGGTCTATGGAATATTTGGACGACGCGGAAGAGGATGCGGAAACACTCAAAAAATGGATGAACGAACAGCGACCGGTGAGTGGGGCTGATCCGAAGCGTTAATGGGAATTAACTTTAGCAACTCAAGGCGTTTGCTTTCCAACGTTACTTCCGCATCAACGCATATGGAAACTGTAGGTTTTTTATAGTTTAACAGCGCGATCGATAGAGAAAAATTTTCCAAAACAAAGATTATGCGGATAGCCCTCAAAAAAGCATTGGTGATCATGGAATGGTTCAATTTAAAGGTATTGTGCAATTCCACATGTGATTTTTAATTAATCTACCCTATTCCACGAAACCCGGCTCTCCTGCCACCCAATTTTTTTATTCCTCCTGAAACTCTCTTTTTTCAGCGTATCTCACAGCACTCACACGGCCGCTCGACGACCGTCAAATTTCGGTCAACCTCTGCATCTTCGACAATTAAGCCCGATTACCGAAATAAATGCGTCGAATCCCTGAAAGTAGCGTTGTAAAATCGCATTGTGCCGGAATTTCCTTACCACGAGACCGCGATAAATAACCAGGAATACAGTGCGTATCAAAAAGATAGAGCCACTAGGTTTTTGACCTCTACCTCTATCTTCCTGTATGATGGATTCTCAGCCCTTTATGATGCAACCAAATAAATAGAGCCAAAAATACAGGTATCAAAAAGATAGAGCATACGAGCAGCCACAAAATTCGATGAGAATTACCGAAAAATCTTCAGAATTTTGAAACCTAGGCGTTTTCACGTCAAAACTTTTGTCCCTGTTTAAACAGGGGCAAAAAACACGCGTCGCGGTCACGTTGCGGTCGCATCCGTTCGCCAGGAATCCACGCGGGGGGCGGAGGGTGGGCCGTGGAGCAGATTTCGGAGTCCCTTGAACGTAGGCCTGCCTCTGGACGACGACTTACAGCTGTCCGAGGTGGCAGATGGCCGCCGGGGCAGACAGCGACGTTGGTCGGTCCGTTCGATATTAATAGACATTTGACCCTATTTGGCAGATGACCATTCAAAATTACCGCAATCGCTCTTGGATAAGGCCACTTGGTGAGGGAGCTCATTGACTGCTCATCAAATTCCTGTTGCATCAAGCCTTGCAAGCGACACTTCTGAAACCGTTTTTTATTGCGGCCTTTTTGGGCAGTATGTATCAAAAGGAACTTAATTAACTACAGTAACCTAATTCAGGCATAAAATGTTCTCCACGGGCCGCCTGCCAAAGGCCTTGATGTTGGCGGTGCTCGACCAGCTGGAAATCGGCGAGCTCCAAACGTTGCACCGGACGAACAAGGCCTTCAGGTATACCTCACCGTACACATTTGATCCCCCCCTCTTAACAGTCCAGAACCGAACCACCAATTATTTTAGGGAGCTTATCAATCGGAGGGGGCTGTTCCCTCGACGGGTGAATGTGATTTGGCTCATAGCTCGACTCCAACAGCCGGAAGAAAATGCGGAAAAAACGTGCGAGCAAGAACGGCAGGTTGGTTTGATGTCAGCTTTCCGGGAAACTAGCAGAATATCGACAAACAGAATCTCGAAAAAAATATGAGTTAGAAGCCGCTGGCCAACACGCGCTTGCCCTAAAAATGTTTGTCGGCCTTGATTTTCGTGATTCTGAATTTTGGAGATTCCGATTTACGAGGACCTATTTTTCGATATTCTGATTTTCTAATAGGGGCGGGGCCAACGTTTTTCTGCGCAAACCTACAGGATGTCCCGAAAAACGGCCCTCTAGTTCGACGCAGAAGCATCGGATCGGAACGTAGTTACACTATTCGAAAGCCCTTGCCACGGCGAATTTGCGACAGTTTGCAAAACCATTTTCAGTTAATTGCGCTATTTTACAAGCCATTTTCTAAAATTTTGCGGTTTTTTGGGGTTACCTCCGAGCTAATTTTTGTACAGGGTCTAACTCGAAGCCTGGACTAGACCGGTCCAGTCGAAAACGGCCGCGAAGCGGTCCTTTTCCACTGGTTTTTGATGCGTCATTAGGTGTGTAGTATTGGCGTGCTATGTCCCATGCTAAAATTGTATCCGATGTTGCTTTTGCTGTCAAGCCAGAGTTTTTCTTTTCAGATTTGGCTGCATGAGATTCAGCTCGTCTTGCACGGCCTGGACGACGAAATCTGTTTGACGCTGGAAAGCCACGACTTTGACAGGTTTGCAAATTTCTCGCCATGTGCATCCGAACTTTCGAAAACTTTTGCCAAGGTTTTTTTCACAAAAACAAAGTAAAACTCTTTTTATCCAGTCTCACCCAGGCAAACCTGGCCATGAAAAAAATCGGCACCACAATTTCGAGCAACTGAATATTTGTAGTGTCAACAAGTTCCCGTTCTCGAGGTTGATTGATTCCCTCAAGTTTTCGAGCATCTCGTGCCGTTTCCTGGAGGTGTACCTTCTTGCCGAGTACAATTCACCCGTAGGTTTTTTTCATTCACACATTGTCGGGTCACGCGCAGTCGTGCCCGGATTTTCACGATTTAGGTATCTATCGAAAGCTGTCGAAAAGGCGAGAAAACAAGAAGGGTTCATTATCTTTATTATGTTGTTTTATTAACGCATTTTCCATCCAAAAACCATCAAAACTGCTGATTTATGCCAAGTCTGCATACTATTTGCGAAATTTCTCTTCAAAAAAAATGACTGGTTTTTTTGGAAAACCTTAAATTTCGATGGAACCGGTTTAAATTTTCGCAAATGAAACCCGGTTGTTTTCTCGCCTTTTCGAGAGCTTTCCATGGTGTAAAAACATTCCGATCTAAGTTTCCTTCTGAGCGCTAGAGGGGGAACTTTTTTTGGGACACCCCGTGTATATAAAAAAATTAGTGTCTGTGTGTGCATTCAACTTCCGTCTCGGGTCAGGCGGCGGCTTTTAAAGGCCTATGGGACGCTGGGGTACTCAGCCGCAGGGGTTGCGGCTGGCTGCAGAGCGCGGACACCGTGGCGGCGTACCTAGGAGCGCCGCGTGGCGAAAGGGGGCGCTCGGGCAGGTCATCTCCGCCGCCCCCTCCCAGTTGGTGAACGTGGTATAGGGGATAGCGCGCTGGGCTGTCATTATCACGTAGCGGGTTCGACCCCGCCCCGTGCAAAGCGTCTTTTGCTTTTGCGCGCAAACCATCGTTCCAGAGGCCTTTAAACTTTAAAGTTTAAAGGGCACGTTCAGGGGCGTTTTTGTTTGGAAAAAACAAAGATTTTTGCCGCGGCCGGGGGTCCACCCCGGGCCCTCCTCACGGGAGGCGCGGATGGATGCCAGTCAGCCACAGCTACAACCTGGCGAGGGGGTGAGGGGCGCCCCAGGCCGCAAAGGAGGAAAATTGCCTGCCACGCCACGGGCAGGCAGTGCACTCGGTCCCAACGTCCATAGGGTGTACACGTTGGGGCGAGTACACGGCCCCTCCCTGAACGAGCGCTTTAAGGTACGGGAGAATTGTTTAATGCATTTAATGCAGAAAACATTGGAGCCACGCAGCATAGTGGTTTGACCAGATTCCATGTTACAGCGCCAGAGCTTCATGTACGCACGACCGGGATTGTATCTCGATCGCCCCTCGAGGCGGGACGACGAATATGAGGTACATTACTTTATAGGATCACCGCGACTGAAAAGGATACGACAATGTTAGTCGTGGACATGCACGACCTGCAGGGTTGCATCGGGATCGCTGCTATACCATCGCAATTCTGCGATCTGCCATTCTGATTTTGGTTCTTGTGTATTCCCGGGGGAAGAATTCGCGGGGGATCGAACTTTTTTCGGCCCAAGCCTAGATTTTTTACACAAATAGTGGAAGTGTTTCTCAAATGTTTATAGCTATTCCTAAACATCAAAACTCTACAAAATTTGATTAAAAAATTTAATTTTAGGTCGAAAAATCAATGTTTTCGGCTCAAAAATGGCCAAGTTTTCGACTTTTCCAAGCGTTTTTCTAACTTTTTAAAAAAGTTTTTCCGATTCAAATAGACTTAAATTTTGCTAAAAACAATATAAAACACGTTATATTTGATTACGATCCCCATTAGGGCCGACAGGAAAAAAGTTCGTCCCCCCCCCCGCGAATTCGTTCTTTTCCTAGTACGACTCATAAGGGGTCAGGTTTGAAAAGCCGCCTAGCAGCTTTTCGACCCTGGCCAAGGAATTAGTTCAGGCGACAGCGTTGTTCCGTTGGTTGGCGGCCGTGCAAGAAGCATACCTCTCCCTGGAGAACCATACTGTATTTCGAAACATCCTGCTCAACTACCGCCACGGTTTTGACTCTTTGTGTCTATGGGAGGTAGTTTATTTCCGTTTTGTTTTAGTACAGGGTGAGCAGGACCAGTACCCGAAATTACGGGGGTAAAAAAAAAAGGGGCATTGGTTGGAGGGGGGGCCAATAGAGGAGGGGATTGCGTATTTTTTCAAAAAAAAGTTTAGGGGGTCCAAAATACCCCCCGGCCGGGCGGTTTGGTTTTGGCGGATTGGGGCGGAAGGTTGGTATATTGGGTATTGGGGGGAAGGGTAAGTTTTGAGAAAATGATGCCTCCCCCGGGCGCCGGCGCCCCCCCGTTGGGTTGGCCGCCGGGGGGGTGCCGTTCTGCTGCGTTTGGTTGGTGTCTGTCTTCTGCTTGGTATGCCTGTTCTGCCGCTTCTGTTTTTGCCCTGCTCCGTTGCCGGCCAAATGTTTCACTAGTATGACTAAAACGGCAGCGCCGCAAGAAAAATTTGTGGAAAAAATGCGGCTTTTAAGACTAAAACTAGTGCTAAAAATAGCTAAAAAAGGCGCCGCAGGCAAAAAAAATTGTTGAAAAAATAAAATGATACGGGTCCCCCTTATAGAGCATCAAAAACTATACTCACAGTCGTATTTCATCTGAAAACAGCGTAATATAAAATAGTTTGAGCGAAAACAAGATGTAGACGCGGGTTCCACATGGAAAATTAAGTGAGAAACAACTAGTTTTCGGCGTTTTCGATGTTTTTTACAAAATTGCTGGAATGTAACGCGAAGGAGCATCGAAAATCTAAGCAAAGTTTTGCTACAACTCAGAATAACGTATTATAAAATAGCCGTAGCAAAAAGAAGTTGCTTACCGCACCGCAACTTACCACTAGTTAACAACAGTAAAAAACCCTGAAGTTTAGCCTCACAACTTCGTGCGCTGCCGTCGATGTGCACAGGTGAGTTCGACGAATTGGTATCATAATGTCGAAATTTCATAATATCGAAATTTCATAATGTCGAAATTTCAAAATGGAAATTTCATAATGTCGAAAATAATAATGTCAAAATTTCATAATGTCGAAATCCCGAATGTCGAAATTTACATAGACCAATATTACCCGTGAAGCCGCCAAACCCTAGCCAAAAAAATTTTTCACATTTTATTTATATCTTGTTTCACGAAACCATTTTTTTGCCTAGGATTTGGGGACTTTACCAGGAATTTTAGATTAGATTACGTAAATTTCGTCATTATCAAATTTCGACACCATGATTTTCGACATTTTGAAAATAAGCCGAGTTCGACGCTACTCCGAATCTAAAACTTGACAGGTAGAGAGGATGGAAGCCAATTGGGAATGCGTCGAATGCGCCGAGTTTTGGGCGTTCTGTCCCGATGGCTTAAAGGCAACCTGTGAATCACCAGCTGTTTTCCTGTCACCCGGCTTCCACGACAACGATGTGGTCGCACATCTAATCGAAGTGCGTTTTCAGCAATATATTCAGAAGAATTACGGACACTAGACCTCCCGAAACCCCCCCCCACCCCCTCGAAACCCCCTAAACCCCCCTCCGAACCCCTCTAAACCCCCTCCCAACCCCTCCTAGGATCTGATTTTTAAAATATAGATAGTGGCATTGCTAAATGGCGTTTTACTATTCCTAAACGTGAAAATTACACAAATCCTTTTAAGAAACATTTTTTTTAATTCGATATTTCCATCGAAAGCAGGCTGTTTTGCCAACATTTCGAGTTCTCAACATTTTTCAAGGTTTTTAGATAGTTTTTCAAGTTTCAGATAGTTTAGACCGAAGTTTTCATACTATAAAACTTTTAAACTAGCTGAAATTAATTCTCTAACACATTCATTTTTGACGTTCCATCGATTGGCGTTTCAAAATTCAACATTTTTTTGTTAATCCGCTGATGTCATTCAATGGAGCGCGGAAAATGAATTGGTATCATAATGTCGAAATTTCATAATGTCGAAATTTACATAGGCTGATATTACCGGTGAAACCGCCAAATCCTAGCCAAAAAAAATTTTCCACATTTTATTTTTGATCTTATTTCACGACAACATTTTTTTTGCCTAGGATTCGGGGACTTTACCAGGAATTTTAGCTTATGTAAATTTTGTCATTCTGGCATTTCGACATTTTGAAAATAAGCCGCGGAAAATATACATACTATGAGTTTTTGTTTTCGGGTCTATTGCACAGACACGAAAACCGTCCGTTTCAGTTAGCATTTTGCCCGACAAGACCCTCGAGGAGCGGACTGTTCTATTCGGTTGATACCGAATACGATTATGAAGAGCAGTTGGATGTGGTGAACGCTTTTCCGGTAAGGCGCTGCGAAATTCTTCGACATTGCTCGATTCTGCGCTACCAACAATCACTTGAACAGCACGCGCTATGAATTCGCGATCTGCAGCCCACATCAGCGGGGTACTTACCTATCAGAATCTAGGAATTTCAAAATCTCGAATTCCAGAATCTCGAAGATTAGAATCTCGAATCTTCATCAACTCGATTTTTCTGAATCTCGAAATTGCCATAGTACGAATCGATTAAAGGGGCTCCGAAACCTGGCCCATGCCCCAGCGTTGAACCAACCTTTTTCGTTTAAGGATCCAATTTTTGCAACAGAGATAGAACAGTGTTTTTCAAGCATTTTTACCATTTCTAAACGTAAAAACTCACAAATTATGATTAAAAAAATACAGAAATTACGGGGTTTTCGACCAAAATGGCCGATGACTCGTTGCAACTTGCACTGTTAAAGGGGCTCGGAAGTCAAAATTCGCGGGCGCAGGCCTTGAAACCACTGGTCAAAAAAAGGAAAAGATTGCCGCCGAAAATGGCCAGAAAATTGATTTCGTTGCGAAAAAACGCAAAATATTTGAGAAAAACCAGAAATGTTTTCGGGGCGAAAACGACTTTTTGAGTGCGCGGCGATTACATGTCGTAATGCCTTATATGACACGCAATCTTTCGATCTCGGTGCTTCTCTGATCAATTTTCATAATTAAAACGACTAGAATCATCAAAATTGCGTGAGGCTTTAAGAAATAACGTCGGAATTTTTAAATTCAAGCGTTTTACCTCCGAAACAGCGTCTAGAAAACATGCGACGCGGTCGCGTTGCGGCCGCATCTGGCTCATTGTCAAGGATCCACGCGCGGGCCCGTGGACCTGGTTTCGGAGTCCGTTTCAGATAGCAGTTTTCGAACGTGTGTTGATACTAGGCTCTCGCATTTGTCAGAAAATTACTACTTTTTTGCAGTCCCATTTGAAAAATCGTGTACAACTTATCCATAACGGCACGATGGAGCTTCTGGATGGCGAGGATGAAGATGTGCAAACGATGATGAAAACGCTAGAAGAAAAACCAGTGGTTCGATTTTGCTGTTTTCTGTAAAACCACATCGACAGTTAGTAGAGACCAGCAGAATTCCTTGGTACTGAACTGTTAGCGGGGGGGATTTTAGCGGGGGGAACCAATTTTTCCCCATTAATTCTCTACAGCTATTTCGAAATATAACCTGTTTTTTACTTAGTAGTTAGTAGCTTTACATAGTTTTCACATATAATAATAATAGTTACAAAAATTTGCCAACGTTTTTGACTCTTTGGTCAAAAAAGGTATGAGAAATGCCCAAAAAGAACAAAGTTTTCGATTTAAATTTTTAAAATTTTTTATATAGCTTCCTGGCAATCAAAGACTATTAAAAACACGATAAAAATACATCATAGATTATCAACAGCCAGGTAGTATAGTTGGAAAAATAAAAAATTGTTTCCTCCCTGCCAACCCCCCCCCTGCTAACAGTCCAGTACCTCCTTATGTGTATTTGATTCTAAGCCACGAAAAAAAACTGATTTCAGCCCGGCGGTGATTTGTTTTTTCGGATCTACGTCTATGGCAAAAGTAAGTGGGTTACGGAAAAGCCGTCCATTCGGTCTTTGTGCGGGGTGGAGAAGGGGCAGGTGGGACCAGGGGCGTAGCTGACCCCAAACTTACATTAGTGAGGGGCAGAGGCTTTTCAGAGGGGGCAGCGAGGAAATTTTCTTTGGAATTTGGAGCGCCGCAGGCGCCAAAAACTTTGCTAAAATAATCACAAAATATTAAAAAATAACTTAAGAAATCAAAAGGGGGACCCTGACGTTGTTTTTTTGTTGGTACCGCCGGTATTTGGGAGGGGGCAGCGTGCGCCCTCTGCCCTCCCTCTCCTACGTGCCTGGGTGGGGCGAATTCGGGTCACTGCGCCTAAATCCGTTTCGCCTAAACCCATTCCGCCTAAAACCCATCTAGCCTACAACCATTTTGCCTAAATTTTTGACCATTTCCATAGCTGAATTTTTGAACAAAAAGTTGGCAATTTTTGAATTTTTTTATAATTGCTTCATACATTTTCAAAGATAGTTCTTGAAATTCTTGGATAAAAGCCATGCAATTACCTTGAAAAAAACGTGATTTTTTTTGCAAGGAATTACTGGAATTATGTGCAGAAAATAATAAAACGCTGCTTTGCATTTCGCAAATGAGTGATTTTTTTGGTAAAAAATGCAGCATTGAACAGGTCAATGATTTAGGCGAAATGGGTTTAGAAGATATGGGTTTTAGGCAAAATGGGCTTGAGGCGAAATTGGTTTTAGGCGAAACGGGTTTTAGGCGATATGAGTTTGGGCGAAACTTCTGCGGCAAAAAAGCTCGAATTCCCGGCCGCGACCTTACTTTTTGCACGAGATTTTAGTGTATCTTTAAAGCTAGGTCTAGGTTAAGGTTATATTGAAGCCAAGTAAGTTAAGCGGAGCGTCGCGTAGCCTCCGAGCGCGAGGTCAAACAAATGCAGACGGCTAAATCGGCAAAATGCTCTATTAATCTTAAAGAGATGAGGACGGCGTCCGTTGAACCCCCCTTGGGGTGGGGAGGGGTTCAACAGATGCAGCGGCGAGAGAGGGCGCCCAGGGGAGAGGCGCAGAGACATTTTCTTTCCCGCGCGTAATCAATTTACTTATGCCGCCCCTACCCCTTTAAGATGAATCCACCTCTCCGGCATTGGTTTCCCCCTATAGAACAAATAGAAAATACAAAGTACAAAACAAAACAGTACCAGTCCAATCTTCAATTGCACTTTTAGAGTACCTCGGGGCGTTCATACTCGAGTACTACGAGGGATGTGTATCTGGACTAATGCGTGTCTCTCTTTGTGAACAGTAACGAATGGAATAAAGAGGCAACACAGAATTGATGAGAAATCAATCGGGCATAGATTCCAAGAGGTAATCTCTCCAAATCTCGAATATCAGACTCTAGAATTTCATAATCACGAATTTTCAGTGTTTCGAAATTTGTATGGGTTTGCATAGTAACTGTTTGGAACGGCGGGAGAAACAGTATTTTCGTTATAACTCTAAAACGACTGCAGCTATGCGTCTGGAAGTCAAGATTGTTGTTACTTAGGGTCTGACACACCTCTGCTCCAATTTTGGGATGTAACACGACGAAATTCCAGAGGGTTCCCTCCTTGGGGACACCCTGTAGCTACCTACGTAGGGCGTAAGCGTGCAATTTCGACAGCTCTAAATGTTGATTCAGACTAGTGATGGGGTTATTCAAATCAAATCTTGACTCAAATCTCAGAGCTCAAATCTGAATATCTGAAGGCAAAAATTTCAATTTCAAATCGGCGGATTTGATTTGAAATCCCGTGGACGAGTTCAAATCAAATCTCGAGGATTTGATTAAGCTTCCGGTTCTTAATCAAATCCTATGGAAATGTTGGCATGCAAAACATAACAAAATCGCTATGGCCGAGCTGGCGCGAGCCAGAAATGACCTTGATTATGCATGCCATCATACAATTAGCATCCGCGTAATGAGCTATTGATTTTTTCGACTCCTTTCAAATCCTCGTTCAAATCTTCAGATTTGAACTCAAACTTCAAAATCCAAATCAAATCGATTTGATTTGAAGTGCTGAAACCTTATTCAAATCAAACCGTCAGATTTGATTAGGCGGATGCAAATTAGATTTGAGATTTGAATAATACCATCACTAATTCAGACTATGGCAATTTCCGGATTCTGGAAATTCGAAATTTTGCAAATTCTCGCTTCCGAAAATCGACATTCTGCTTTTCGAGCTTCTGACAGGTAATCGGGAAATTCCATTCGGGACCAAGCCGAACTTGTGCGGAATTTTTCGCTGATTTCGAATCTATTTTCCAAAGCGTCTGAAGAGCCGCTTTCAAAAGTCAGAGCCATTTTTCTAACAAGCTGGCTCGGAATGATCGATTTTCAATCCCTCTAAAATCTTGTAGAATACTTTCTGGATAAACACTGACGATATGCTGGAAAAAGATGCTGTTTCAAATGAGCTACCTCACGGGCCAGTGGCTCAACATTTTTGTAATTCGTCTAATCTATGTGTGTAAATACTAAGCGGGCAGAAACGGCGAGAAGACCACAATGACATGTGGCGCTTATTGATCCCAAACTGAAGCTGCTACCCCTGAAAAACTCGCGACAGTTTATCGATGGGACAGGACAACAGAAAAAGGAACAAGAGCCGACAATATGAATGGCAAAAAACGAACACCGCGCTCACAACCAGCGACGCACAACATTTTGAGCAGTTATACACATATGAGAACTTGGGGGGGGAGAAATGGAAAGGCACGCACCCGAAAGCGGTGATTAGAAATGGGGAGCAGCGCCAGGGCACAACGAGGAGGATGAGGGTGAGGAGCAGTATTTAGGAGACGGTAAATGCGTGGATGACATGGTCCGAGAATGGGACAATTGGCGGGGGGGGGGGGGCACAATTTAAAGTACACCGGGATAATCAAGTGAGTTTACAACAAAAAATGCGGAGGATCGCCGGGGAATTTTGGACAAAGTTTTGTTGGCGAAGCCGGGGGGCTTTTCCTGCTGCGACCGCCGACGATCATCAGCGGTTCTCCTCCATGTGGATGACGAGCACGTCGCGGGCCTCGAGGAACGCGTCAAAGGCCACTTGCAGGATGTCGGCGTCCTGGAAAAGGAAACGATAAGAAAAACGGATCTGGACTGTTCGAGGGCGGTGGGAGCGGATTTTCAGCGGGGGGAACCACTTTTGTTTTTTCACCTAGACTGTTTGGCGACCTGTTGATGGATATAACGTCTTTTTATCGTTTTTTGGAGTTTTGGATTCCTAGAAAGTTACAAAATTTTTTTTTAATTTTGACCGTTTTTGTGATTTTTAATACATTTTGACCAAAGTCAAAAACTCCACATTTAAAATTTTTTGTATGGTTTTCTTCTCTAAAAACCACGTAAAATGGCTTATATTTTGCTGTAGGGCCGTCGAGAAAAACAGGGAAAAATTTGGTTCCCCCCGCTAACAGTCCAGAACCGAAAAAGCAACGGGCGCTCACCTTATCCTCGAGAAAGTTGTGGATGGCCACGCACGCTTGGTGCACCTAAAATGGGCAAAAGTTCGGAAAATGGACAAACAAAGGATACCTGCGTCACCATGCCGACGTTGCACAGGTGGGTGCGGGCGAAGATGGGCGCGATCAGCTTCTCCATCAACAGCTCGCACATGTCCTCGACGGAGGCCGTCTAAACGTCAAAGTTATTTGCGTCCACGAGCCATCAACTGACCTTCCCGAGCTTCTCCTGCACGTGTAGCGCCTCCTGGTTGATGACGTCCTGGGTCCAGGAGATGATTTTGACGAGGAACTGGTGCATCCCGTTCAGGCGGTCTGGAAATGAGGCATTGACAAGGCTCTCCGACACTTGCGCCGCGGACACTTGCGCCGCGACACATGCGCCGCGACACTTGCGCCCGACACTTGCGCCGCGGACATTTGCGCCGCGACATTTGCGCCGCGACATTTGCGCCGCGGATCGTATATTCATTTAAACTGTCGTGAATTTGGTATTTCGCGCGAATTTTGTATGTAATTACTGTATTTTGCATTAAAAGCTGACAGAAAGTGAGTAACGCCATTTCGGAGCGTTCCTAAAGGCGTCAGGCAAGGTGGGCCGTCGCTTCGGATGGGCTGCCGCTCCACTCTTTCGAAATCGGGGCGCCTGGCCGCTACGCGCGCCTCGGGCGCCCCGATTTCGAAACCCTGTACGAGCTCGCACCCATCCGAAGCGACTAGGCCCCGGGTGGCACGAAGCCTTTTTTTAGTCGCAGAGCGGAAGAAGTAGCAATTACCTGCCCTTCAAATCCAGTGACTCCTAGCGCAAAAACATCTTTCTATCGTTTCTTTAACCAGAATACTCCGCGCGAAAAATTGCATCTTCAAGTAGCTGAAACTCGGTATCGCGGCGCAAGTGTCGCGGCGCAAATGTCAGGCGCAAGTGTCGCGGCGCAAGTGTCGCGGCGCAAGTGTCGGGCGCAAGTGTCGCGGCGCATGTGTCGCGGCGCAAGTGTCGCGGCGCAAGTGTCGCGGCGCATGTGTCGCGGCGCAAGTGTCGCCGGCGCAAGTGTCGCGGCGCAAGTGTCCGCGGCGCAAGTGACGCGGTACCATTGACAACGCAATCGCTGACAGAAAAGGATTTCGGCCAGAATGCCGGCATAACTAGAAAAACTATCTCAAACCGTTTAAAAACGTTTCAACAAAGTCGAAATTTGCGTCAAAAACGGCCATTTTCGGCCGAAATATCGATATTTTTTGTATTATTAATAAAATTTTGTAAAGTTTTTACCTTTAGGGAAAGCAAAAAAAAACGTCTAGAAACAGATCCACTAGTCATGTTTTAAAAATTGGTTACTAAGGATCGCCCCCCCAGGTAATGCCCAGGAATTCGACTGTCGGCATTTTGGTTGTCGGTATTCCGACTGTTTCGACCCGGTCAAAATCGACACCCCTCACATTGTTGCCAGTTGCCGACGCTGCGCGGCAGTCGGTCCGTCGTCCGGGAGCGTCGCGCCACTTCGAGCAGCCTAAAAACAAAAACGTCAATAGGGACAACGTAGCAAACGTACCGATCGTCGATGCGGAACATGAGCGCGCTCAGCACGAACAGATAGCGCTGGACGAGCATCAGGTTGTGGACCACCTAAACACGACACGATCACTGCACGGACACCCCAAGGCGCCGCACCTCAGTGTTCCAGATCTCGCGCAGCAGCGTGCTCGGCGTCCACGACAGCTGCACGGTCGTCGAGACGGTCGGATTCTGGGGGCCGTCGAACTAAAAGAAAGGGCAATAAAACTTAAATATACTTATTATATTCCTAGACAGGGCGATCGCCGAATTTCATAATGTCGAAATGTACGAATAATGTAATTCAAAATTTCGAAATTTACTAAGCTAATTGTTCTGGAACACCCCGAATCATCTGCAAAAAATTTCGGCCTTCTGAATTTCGACATTGTGGTAGCAAATCGGGAAGCACCATTCACTGGCATACCTCAACGCCCATCTTCTCGAAGAAGGAGATTGACGCGAACTCGAGCCTAAAAAACGCTACATAAAACGCGGGGGAGCCTCGGTCGATACCTCATTTGGCTGAAGACGCCCGAGTGGTCGACGCTGTACGGCTCGAAGATGCGGGTCATCCGGTTGTTGAGCTGGCGCAAGGAGACCTCCTCGGCCGGCCGGTACAGCTGGTCCTAAAAAGGGGCACGATTTTGGGACGTCGAAAACCACGCGCGTACCCCGCATACTTTGATGAGCAGCCCGCTGAGGTCGAACTCGGTGCTGAGGAAGACGGCGTTGACGACGCTGAACAAGCGACAATTGAGGAGAAAGACGCTCGACTGCCCCCAGAAAAAATACGGTTCTGGACAGTTGACAGGGGGGACCAACATACCCAGTAATTCCATTTTTATAGCATATTAAATGGTTTTTAGATACAAATAGTTTATCAAAAAAATCATAAAAATTTTGCGCAATTTTGCAAACATTTCCGCGCAAATTTTAGACGGAAAAACCCGCAATGAACCTGCCGATGGCGCAAAATTCTGGGGGCAAAAGTTGAGGTAAATGCTTTCGCATACCACCCTAAAATTGCGCGCCTAAAAATGTGATGATCAAGGGCGTGAAAACCCAACGTCCCTCCTGCATGCCCGCGCCAAACTAAAAGCAAAACTTACGCGTATGCGGCGCCCAGGTCGAACTTCTCGTGGATGTGCTTCAACAGCTGCTCGCTGCGCCCTCGGCAGATCTAAAAACAAGGCCAGTCGCAGCAAAATTTATCGCAAATTACGTTTCGTATGACGCGCGCCGTCTTCGACGAATCGTGCAGGTCCTTCTCGTCAAGGTGCATCGAATCTGCAGAAGAAAGCAATGAAACGCAGCAAAAAAACACGCTCACATGGGGTGGCTCGCACGCCGGCCGCCGTAATTAGCCGCACATACTTCTCGGCCGAGAGGATGGCCTGGTACTCCTTTTCGAACGCCTTCGGGCACATGGCCCGGATGCCGATGAACTTGTCGTTGACCCTGCAAAATGGACGGTAACGGAAAAGGCCGCGTCGGCACCCACACTTGATAGTCGCGAGGCGACTTGACGGCCGTCTTCATCAGCGACATCGAGTTGAGCTGCTTCATCTTGGCGATGGGCCAGATCATGAACTGAAAATAGGCAAATTAGGGTAGGAAAATAAAGACCAGAACAGCTGTTCCCAAAATGGTTTCTAAAAAAATGAAATTTTCGCGTTATCGAGGGGAAAAACATAACTTTTTTGTAAAAGTCTAGAAATGTCTGCTAGCCGAATAGGAAGCGTTTTGAGTGTGTTTTTAGTAAAATACAACTCAACTCAACTCGATCTAGAAAAACCAGCCAAAAACTTTTAAAAGCTCGAAATTTTGCTAAAAAAACGGTCTTATTTGGACGAATTTTTGAAAGTGTCACGTTGAAGAATGGCAAAATATATCGTTTCGAAATATTTACGCTATTTTTAACTGAAAAACTCCATCCTAAGAAAATAGTTACCCCTCCCCCCTCCTATAATGTGGAAGAGACAGCTCGAAACTCCACTGCGAGAACGAGCCGTGTAAGATCAACCTCGAAATGTGGGTCCTCGAGCAGCTGCCCGTGCGTGACCCAGGCCAGCGAGCACAGCGCCCACTGCTCGCGCATCTTGTAGAGGATGTAGTCGAGGATTTCGCGTAGCTAGAAAAAAACGGGATATTTGGAACGACCACGCAACAAAATACCTGTGGACTGACGGCGACGCGGAGCTGCGCCTCGAGCGCGTCCATCAACTTGGTGGAGATGCAGCCGGGCTGGAAAATGGTGCTCTGAGAACGAAGAGAAGAGAAATAATCAAAAAATACCGAAAGTATTTCCACAAGTTAATAGGAAGTATTTCCACAACAAAATTACAAAATTCAGTAAAATAAAACTATATTTTAACTAGGAAAAGTTATCTAAAAAGTTTCAAAAAGTCAAATATTCAGTCAAAAACCGCCATTTTTGGCCAAAAAATCTAGATTTTTTGTATTTTTTACGCTTAGGAATATTAAAAAATCAGTTAAGAAACGCTTCCGTCTTGTCTTTAAACATTCGCAAAAAATATAACAACGAAGTATGCTTAATTTTACAAAAAAAAGCCCCCAAAAAAACCATACCTGATTCAAAATTCCCGATAATTCGGCGCACACCTTGAGCGACGAGGCCTGCCGCGCCATCTCGCAGCTGACGTCGAGCAGCGTCCGCTTCTCGGTCACCCTAAAATGCCATAAGGTGCTCAGAGACGGCGGCTCACAATGGCTTCACGTATTTGGAGATGAACAGCTGCACGCCCTGCGCGAAAATGAAGGGGAAGCGGGGCCCCGACGGGTTGGAGAGGGCTTCTGAAAAGAGGAGTTGCACGCCTCGCTTCTCTCTTTTTTTGCAAATAGTACTAAAAACACTATTAAAACACCTCCTATTAAGTCACCAGACATGTTAGACTTATACCAAAAAAATCCGCCCTCCCCCCATAATGCGAAAGAACCAATATTCCGTCTAGAAAACGGATAACGCCGGCTTTTTATCCGC
The DNA here is from genome assembly GCA_958295435.1 of Mesorhabditis spiculigera. Classification (NCBI taxonomy): domain Eukaryota; kingdom Metazoa; phylum Nematoda; class Chromadorea; order Rhabditida; family Rhabditidae; genus Mesorhabditis; species Mesorhabditis spiculigera. The sequence goes on from CATQJA010002663.1 coordinate 1,162,802, forward strand.
CGTCTCGAGCGCTTTCGATGCCTAAATTCTAGACGAAAACCCACTTTCAAGTAAAATTTTTACAGCGCCACGCAAGTGTCAGCCGCTCCTTTTGCACCAAAAACCACGTACAAAACGGCTGCCTTTAAGAAAAAAAAACCCGCACCGTGGGTCCTCTGGTAGATGGCGTAGATGTAGAGCAGCGAGCGCTCGAACGTCTCAAAGTGCGAGCGCAACTTTGGGTCCCACGTGATGTTGTGCTAAAATGGAAAATCCTGTCATGGTCCCAGGTTTGCTATCAGAATCTCGAAAATCGGAATCTCTAAAATCAAGACCACAATACACATTTTTTTCAGGCAAGCAGGTGTTGTTTGGCGGCTTCCCAACTTTTCTTAATCGGCAAAAAGTATATATTTTCGAAATTCTGATCTCCGTGATTCCGATTTTCGAGATTCTTCTGGTTTCCCATGGCCACAAGTCAAAGCCTCACGCACGTCTATCCGGTAGCTCCCGTCCTCCGACCAAATGTGCACGTCTTGCGAGCTCCAGCCCTAAAAAACAAAATGTTGTGTGGCGAGAAAACCCCCCACATAAATGATGTGCGCGACGACCACCAATATGCGCTTCTCCTGCTCCTCGAGCGAGAGGGGGCTCAGATCTTGGAAGCTGCTGTTGAGGTCCGTCCTAAAGAGCAACTGAATCTTTCGAACGATACCCGGTGCCCCAAGAAAACCAGGTACTGGACTGTTAGCAGGGGGGGGTAACTAATTGCTAGCAGTAATCCTGCACGGCCCTATAACAAAATATACACGATTTTTATAGCAATTTACACAGTTTTTAGGTAGAAAAATCTCATAAAAAAACTTTAAAAATTCTCGAAAATTTTGGACATTTCGACCAAAATTGTAGCAAAAATTGCCTCAAAACCTCAAAATCTTCCAATTTTCGGTAAAGGTTTAAAAAATACCGTGTGGCGAACGGGGCCGCGAACAGCCGATGCGCAAAGCTGGGCTGCTTCTGCGCGCGCAGCGCCACTGAAAATTGAGCGATTGCGCTGCGACAAGAAAGGTCTTACATTCGTTGTGGCGCACCTGCTCCCATTCGGCCATGCCGGCCGTTTCCGCGTTAGGCTGCGGCATCGCCACCATCGATGCTGGAAAAGGAACGTTGATTCACGCAAGACTAAAAAAACTCGAAGTAAAGCAAGGGCAAACATAGTTTAGTAAGCATACAAAGGGATTGCTAGTAAACTGCTAAATGTCTTCTCCGAGATCTTTCGAACAACTTCTCGACGCTCTAGCTCGGCGCGCATCCATTTTTGAGCCTTAAAAGGGTCGACGCGCGGTAGAGCTCCGTGAGACCTATCAAACCATCGATCAAGCTCTTAATTTTGGCATGACTGCCGTTTCATAGCATTTTGTTTTAATTTTAAGATTTTGTGACAGGACTTATCTTCCAACCTAATAGATAAGTGCTGTCCTCCCACTGCTAAACTTAAAAAAGGCAGTAACGGCAAGCCGACTCCCGGGAAATCTTCATAAATATGACGAGCCAATAGAAACGTCCAACGAGATTCCAAAACTGCCAGTAACTTTTTTGAATTTTGACGAGCAACAGGCAACTCGACTTCAAAATTTGCACTGCTCGAAAACGGGGCACTCTCTAGCTAAGAATGTTTGGAAAAGCAGTACACCAGGAAATGTGTGATTTTCTATCCAAAGTGATTTTTTAAACGCAAAGAACTCCCAAATTTTTGCAAAAACCACGGCTCGGGGTTCAAAGGCGCCCGGCCCTTCTGAAACAATTTAGCCGACGTTATGGGCATTGGAGCCCTTTGGTGTTGGGCGCCGAATCAAACCCGCAAAGAGATCCCCCCTGGCCAGGGGGAAGCGCGGCCGGTGGTGGCATTGGGCTTCAAAAGCCGTGTTGAACTGCGCCGCCACGAACGTCTCGCAAGTAGACGCCGGCTAATCAACCGATCTCGCCTGACTGTGTTGTGAAAAACTTGTGTTTGACAAAGATTTTTATGCACAACGAAATTATCAACATCATGAAACAGGCCTCCCGGCGCGGGGGCTATTCGCCAGAAAAGGGAGCTGGCGGGGAGGCATGTGATAACCGTAAACGGAAACAAGATCAACTTTAGTTTCTTAACCGGAACAATTTTTGCGAGGGGAGAAATTTGGGGGGGGGGGGGTGCACATTTTCAACAAAACGAATAATTTAGGGGTGTGGGAGGACGTGAAATAGAGGTAAATTGAAAAACAAGAGCACGGTTTCACGGGTTGACCATCAGACGTGGGGCGATGCCCATGCTCATCAGCTCCTGGAAGAGCAGCTTGCAGGCGTAGGGGATACGGATCGTCGAGACTTGCGTCTTGTTGCGGCACGCCTGGAATGGAGATTGGTTACGCAGGCGAGAAAATAGACCAACCTTGCACTCAAAGCTGCCAACGCGCATGTTGGCGATGACGAACAAGCCGCAGTTGTTGCACACGTAGACGTGGTACGGGTCAGAGACCTGCAAATCAAGAAGTTTTTATCACCCTCCAAAAACCGCCCTCACCTCGAACAGGCGCTCTCGCAGGAATTGGGCGCAACCGTGGGAAATTTGACAATCTCGCTCCATTTCACCGAAGCGCAGCCCGCCGTCCCTGAAAAGAAAATGTATGGAGAATGGGGCGGGTTACCTGGCACGACCCTCCATCGGCTGCCTGTTCATCATCTGGATGGGGCCCCGAGCCCGGGAGTGGATCTTGTCGTCGACCATGTGCTTCAGTCGCTGATAGTACGTGGGGCCAAGGAAGATCTGCAAAAAGTGAGTTGAATGCAGTCCTACAAAACTCGGCACCTGCGTCGTCAACTTGATGCCCGTGTGGCCGTTGTACATGATCTCGTTGCCCCGTAGGTAGTAGCCGTACTCGGACAGCAGCGTCGAGATGCCCTTCACGTTGACGTTGTCGTTGAACGGCGTCGCGTCACCGATTTCGCCCTTGTTGGCCGACAGCTGCAAAGAATTTGGAATTCCGAAAACTGCGGGAACGTTTACCTTTCCCTGCAAGCACTCGATCAAGTGACCGATTGTCATGCGGGATGGCACGGCGTGCGGATTGATGATGATGTCGGGGGTGATTCCCTCGGCCGTGAAGGGCATGTCCTCCTGAAAAAAGGTTTTATTAGGCCGAAATAGTAAACTTTTACCTGTCGGTACATGATCCCCATGGTACCCTTCTGCCCGTGGCGCGAGGCAAACTTGTCACCAATCTGCGGGAAGCGCACGGAGCGCACACGGATTTTGACGAATTTGCTGCCTTCCGAGTTGAGCGTGAGCATCACCTAAGTCAAGAATCACTAAGCAGAACAGAAACCAAACCTGGTCGACAATGCCGGTCTCCGACGAGCGCAGGAACGTGGACGCGTCTCGCTTCGTGTATTTCTTGGCTTGATCGTCGAGATCGTCGTCGGTTTCCGGTAGTTGCACAGTCTTGCCGATAACGACATCGTCACCGGAAACACGCATGCCCGGCGAGATGATGCCGTCCTCGTCCAACTAAAAAAAACAAGAAATGAAGTATGGTGCACGCCGGCGTACCTTGTCGTACAGCGAATGCCGCATCCCCGAGCACTTATCACGCGACGGCTTCTCGATCAACTCGGTCTGGGCGTTGGCTGAGTCGATGTTCGCCTCCTGGTCACGGTAGGAGCGGTAGAAGACCTAAACATATAAAAATAGATAAAATCACGAGACAACCTACCGATCTAAACAATCCACGATCGATGCCTGATGAGTTCATGATGACCGAATCTTCTTGGTTGTAGCCAGAATAAGAAGCGATTGCGACGACAGCATTAATACCGGCCGGTAATTCGTTGAATCTAAAGAATCACGATTTGAATAATTCCCGGCAAACGGACCGCAAATACTCCATGCTTCTCGTGGTCACCAGCGGTTTCTGCGGGTAGTAGAGCACGTGCGCCAACGTATCCATCCGTACGTGGAAATTGGTGGTGAAGACGCCCATGGCTTGTTTACCCATAGCACTCTAAAACTTTCCAAGGTGCCGGAGGGTGCAAGAAATACCTGATATGTGTTTCTGGGCGATTGGTTGTGATCGGGGAACGGAATAATGGAAGCGCACACGCCGAGAATCATGGCTGGGTGAATCTCGCAGTGGGTGTAAGTCTCGCAATAGCTCCCCTTCAGATCTTCCGGCAACATGGCGATCATAGAAGTTTCTAAACGGAAATTTCTTGTCGATTTCGAGACAATTACCTTCTTCCTGCGCGTCGACCAATTCGACAACGCCTCCGCCAACCAAATCCGACCATGTGTATTGCGAGCCCGTGTCGCGCTCCTTCAACTTGTCGATATGGCCCTTCTTCAACGTCATCTGTCGATTCTCGACGATCAGAAGCGGACGGCAGAGACGGCCAGCATCAGTGTAGATCCGGATCTCGCGATCGCGGACGTCCCGCACCATTGAGACCTGAAAAGCGCGATTTTGAAAGGCAGCAGTGTATCAAAACCGGTCAGCATTTTTTGGCGCTTTCGCACAAGTGCTGTAATTCTCACCTCGGACACGATGATGTCCATTTGACGCCGAAGCCGGCGCAGTGTGTCCATCAACTGTTGCGGATCACGATGAATGCCGACCCAGGCGCCGTTGACGAAGATTTTCGTAGAATGGCTGATGGCTGACGGGGCAACCTCTGTAAGCAACGCAATTTGTTTTCAGCACAAGGCACGCAAACCTTCCAAATTTTCCGTCGACCACTCTTCCAAGAATTCGAGAATCGGCTCAGGCGAGGAGCCGACAGAAATGTAGGCCATCAGCGCCAGATTCTTCACCAGTCCCACGGCCTGTCCTTCCGGAGTTTCGGCGGGGCATACCTTTAAAAAGGCTAAATAGAAAAAATGAAGGCTCACCAATCCCCACTGCGTATTGTGAAGCTGACGAGGCTTGGCGAGCTTCCCTTCACGGCCAATCGGCGAATTGGCACGCCGCAAGTGGGAGAGCGTTGCTGTGTATGTCAGACGATTCAACACCTAGAAAACAAGTGATAGTTTGTGAAGCAGAAATGATACCTGTGAGACACCAGCGCGAGACTGGTGGGCCTTTTTCTGGTCGCCCCAATTGCCGGTCGCCAGTGAATAGGAGAGACCTGAAACGAAATGTGATCGGAAAGCGGTCAAGACAAACCTCGTGTGATCGTCGACAACTTCAGGCAAACGTCAATAGGGAAATCGCCGTTCCGGTTGATATACTTTTGAGCCGTCAGGCGCATCTGAAAAAGGCATTGGGGACAGCAATGCAAAATGCTACTTCTTTTAGCAAGTTCTTGAACAGTGCCCGGAAGAGATAGGCGAGCAGCGGACCCGCCAAATCAAGGCGCTTGTTGCCTGAAAAACAGCGTGCGAATTGACAAAAGCCGAATACCAATGTGATCACGATCATCGAGCTCACGTCGTCCCAACGCAGCCAAAAGCAATCGATGGACCATGTATCCGATGAAGTACTGGAAACCGCATGAATTTAGACCCTTCACCATACCGCCTTTCTCGTCTCGCAGTGATTGGCCACTCCAACGTGCGGCAACAGCTCCTTGACGAGAATCTCGCGCGCATACTTGATTCGCTGCTCCTTGGTGACGCCGGGCTTGGCGCCGCGGGAACCGATGAAATTGAGGGCGACGCTTTGTTCCTAAAACGGTTCGCATTTTTACGGGGGCGAAACAAGCACCTGGATGACGAAGGCTTCATCCAAAGACGGCTTGACCATTTCCATCATCTCGGGGTCGTCAAAGTCGTAGATGATGTGCTCGAGAATGTCGCGATCAGAGACGAAGCCCATCGCGCGGAACACGATCATCACCGGGATTTCCTATAGAAGAAAATTTGACGAAAAACACAATTGTTTACCTGTTTGATATAAGGCAAAATGGCGGCGATTTTCTGCCCCATGGCGCTCTTCTTTGCCCCGCCACTGCTCTTCGACAGCATGTTCACCCAAAGCGTAGAGGTCGGACGGCTAAAACAAATTTTTAAAAGGCTTCATTTCCCACCTAGAATTCTCCAGACAGGATCGGCACTCGGTCTTGAACGCGTATTTCGAGTCCTTGACGGAAAAGACGTACACCGTATTGGCAGCCATTTTCTCTTGCGCGATGAGAACCTAAAATACACGTCGAAACAGCCGAATGTCGATATTCACCTTCTCGGAGCCGTTGATGACAAAGTAGCCACCGGGGTCCAGCGGGCACTCGTTCAGCTCGGTAAGGTCACGATCGCTCATGTTGGACAGCATGCAATAGGAAGACCTAAACATCTCGTACAACAATTTTGACGTGATGGATACCTCAACATGATCGGAATCTTGCCCAAGAACGCCTTTTCGTTCTTCGTCTCCGTGGTGACTCCGTCTTGGGTGATACGCTTGGTAATGTCCACGTAGAGCGGCGAAGCATACGTCAGATTACGAAGCCGGGCCTAAACCGAGCGCGTTGTGCTTGAGCTAGCAATGAATACCTCGTTGGGCATCAGCGGCGTGGGAGCGCCGTCCTTCTCCCAATGCGTTGGCTTGGAGAGGTAGATCTGGTCGAACGATAGTGAGAACTTTTTCGGATTCTCGATATCGCCTAAATGTCATTTTTGTCACCAAGATATTAATAACCTGAGAAGTGCTGAGACTCAGTCTGCAACTCGACGGCCGGAGCGTCTTCGACAATCTTCTGCACGTTCATCTGGATGAACTCGTCGAAGGAGTCGAGCTGCTGCCGAACAAGGCCCTTCTCATCGAAGTACGCCGAAATGACGACCCAGCAAGCTTCCTGATAACAACGGCATAAGTATAACGTCGACGGAGGCTCGATTTACCTGCCACTGTTCCGGGCTGATGGGCTCGTCCTCCATCTCGGTGTCGTCCTCCATCGGCTGCTCGTCATCCTCATCTTCGTACATGTTTGAAGATACCTGAAAAAGTTGGATATGATTGCGGCAAAATCGGGTCTGATGCAAGCGAATGACAGCAGTCAAACCAAAACGTTGTACGATTGACTGAAAAGCAACCTTACGGTTTTCCAAACCAGCCACGGCTCTCCCAGCGCGTTTTTAGTGCAAAGGTGGTAACCGACAGGCCAAAAATACGACTATTTTTCTGCAAAAACTTAGCCATTCACGATTTGCTTGAGGAATACGATCAAATGTTAGAATTTGAAACTCACAAAACCACTCAACGGTTTAAAAAGCGCGCTTTTCAGCTCGAAAGTGGTAGTCAGCCGGCCCGAAGTGCCTCTAATTCTTTGCTACAACATTGAGGTCATACAGTTGAGGAAGTGCCTCTAATTCTTGATGATTTCGTTTATAAATACGAAAAAAAATGCTTGAATTTACAATTTTAGCGTTTCAACAACCGTTTACGAAAGCCTTGCTTTCAGGCGGTGCGCCGACGGCCGGCGTACAGAGTACAAACCCGGACCGTACGCGACGCGCCTCGCGACGCGACGCTCCCGTGAGGGGCGAATTTAGGCCTTCGCTCTTTTTAATTCTTTTGGCCGAATTTTACAGTTTTTGCGCGTAAATTGTTCTTTGTTTTGCAAACAGCGCGGTTTATTGCCGAAACCACTTTCCCGCTCGTCAAAACTACCCGAGAAATTCTCACCAACGACGCTTTTCGATATTTTCCTTGGAAATTTTTTGCCGGAGTAGTCCAAATTGTTTTACGCTAAGTTCCTCGTGGTTGTCAGGTTTTTCCTTCCCACATTCGCGGCATTTTTTCTATATGCTTTTACACCCTGTTTCGTTGATTTTAGCTATTTTGGTTTTTACTAAAAGTTTTCTTTCAGGTAAAATGTCGAAGAGAGGACGTGGTGGCTCGTCCGGAGCCAAGTTCCGCATCTCCCTCGCCCTGCCAGTCGGAGCCGTAATGAACTGCGCAGATAACACCGGAGCCAAGAACCTCTTCGTCATCGCCGTCTATGGCATCCGTGGTCGCCTCAACAGACTACCCAGCGCCGCCGTCGGAGACATGTTTGTGTGCTCCGTGAAGAAGGGAAAGCCCGAGTTGAGGAAGAAAGGTATTTTTTTGATGCATATAATTGTTTCGCGGCTCGTCCTTCATGGATTTTTGTACATGGTGTATTTTCAGTTCTGCAAGGAGTCGTCATCAGGCAGCGCAAATCGTTCCGGAGGAAGGATGGCACAGTGATCTACTTTGAAGACAACGCCGGCGTCATCGTCAATAACAAGGGAGAAATGAAGGGATCCGCCATCACTGGACCAGTGGCCAAGGAATGCGCCGACTTGTGGCCCCGTATCGCCGCCAATGCAGGATCTATCGCCTAATTTTTTTGCATCTTGTTATCGGTAACCCCCGAATAAATTGTTCCGCCTATCCAGACTTTGATTTTGTCTTATCCTTGTCGGTTATGGCCGACTATGTACTTGTTGCAATGCTCACGATTGCATTATTTTTCAGAATTTTCATCGTATATTTTATTTTTAGGTATGGCACCCAAGGGTAAAGAAGTAGAGAAGAAGGCCGCCGCCAAGAAGGTCGAGAAGGCCCTCGACGCCAAGAAGAAGGTCGTGAAAGGGCAGAAGGGCAAGGTCCAGAAGAAGGTGCGCACCTCCGTCCATTTCTTCCGGCCGAAGACGCTCAAGCTCGCGAGAGCCCCGAAGTGAGTATTCATTTGTGGGGTGCGTACTTTCGCACGGCGGTGTTCTGGCCATACAGAAAATGGTTTGGAGCTATTGGTGTTAGGTGGGCGTCTTTTTTGAGGCTTGGGCTAAGCTTTAGCTTTGTCTAGAGTTGCTTAGGCTAGGTCCAGTTTGGACTGAACAGAATAGAAATAAAGGATGCCACCCAACAACAACAGCTCCAATTCTTTTATTGGTATTTGATTGAAAATTTATTTATACTTTAGGTATCCCCGCAAGTCGGTTCCCAAGCGCCCGAAGCTTGATGCCTTCGCCATTATCAAGCACCCGCTGACGACTGAATCTGCCATGAAGAAGATCGAAGACAACAACACGCTGGTCTTCATCGTTGATGTCCACTCGAACAAGCCGCAGATCAAGGCAGCCGTCAAGAAGCTCTACAACATCGATGTGCAGAAAGTCAACACACTTATCACGCCTCTACACACAAAGAAGGCCTACGTCAGGCTCGCCTCCGACTACGATGCGTTGGACATTGCTAACAAGATCGGTATCATCTAAGTCTGTTTTTGTTGCCAATAAATTGTTTTGTTTTGATGCAAATCTGTGTGGCATGGTAACACTTGAGCTGCGCTGCGCGGTCGTGGGACGGATATGGGGATGGTTGGTTGCTGTGTCTGTGTGTTGTAGCGATGGTTATTGAGGCGCGGCGGACTAGCACACATATACACACAGACACTTCTATGGTAGGATGGCAGTTTATGTGTATGTACGGCTTGAAGAAACAAACGTCTTTACAAAACAGAAGGCTCTGTCTTTCGTGTAGCGTGATTTAAAGCTTGGACTTTCTGTCCACTTGGGAATAATTGCAGGGGGCAGATAGCGTCGCAAAATCTAAATCAGCGTTTTTACAAGATGATGGATTGCTTCATTGTCAAACACAGTTTATTCACAACAATTTGACGAGAACGGTTTATGGTCCGGCGTCTACTTGCGAGAAGCCCGTGTTGTGTCACAGCCAGATTGGAACGTTGCCTGGAAAGGGCAACATGTGTTCAGAAGCCGGCTAACAAGAATGGCAGTAATTTTCTTTCGGTCTAAAGAAACGTCTTAGTGCCTCAAGTACCGTTTTTTGCGTATTTAACTAGGGGTTTTGTCAACGGGACAGATTAAAAAGTGGATTGTACATCGTAATCCTAGTTTTGCTTTGACAAAGCTGCTGTGAAAAAGCCCGCACATTCATAAAACATTGCCCACAGCGGCAACTCGTAGGGGCATTCCTGATACGAGTACGGCGTCATGTCTTCCCACTGGAAAGCCATGAGGTTCTTAGGCACGAAAAAACAAAAAGGATAACCTCAGCGGTTTGCGTCGCGTTCTTCTCCAACCAGTCGTCGACGGCGCTCAGAATGTCGTCTGGAAGTTGAGTGAGTGAGTGCGTGAGAGAGAAAGAGAGCGACAGAGAGACAGAGAGCGAGACGAAGAGAGAAATACACTAACCGAGCTCCACCTTCGGTCGCCCCTCGCGCAGTCCGTACAGGTCAATCTCGTGCTGCTGCACCGGCGGCCAGCAGTTGCCGAACGGCGGCTGAGGAGGGTCGGCCGGCTGAAATTCAAGAAATGCTCTACACTCATCGAATCTGCCGTCCAAAAGCCCCTGGATTCACCGGAAGCTCGGCGATGATCAGGTCCTTCTTCTCCGGCGGCTCGTACTCCGGCTCGCCCCCGTGCATCGCGTCGTGGAGGGCCGTAATCGCAAAGTCGCTGAAAATGATAGCTGCTTGACTGCCCCTCCGATTCCCAAATGATCTCTGTTAGCCTGCCCCTTCCATTCCCAAATGATCTCTGCTAGCCTGCCCCTTCCATTCCCAAATGATCTCTGCTAGCCTGCCCCTTCCATTCCCAAATGATCTCTGCTAGCCTGCCCCTTCCATTCCCAAATGATCTCTGCTAGCCTGCCCCTTCCATTCCCAAATGATCTCTGCTAGCCTGTCCCCCCAGTTCCCCAACTACCATGCCGTCGCCACAAAATCCCGGGCGAGCTGGTCGGCGGGCAGCTCTTGCATCTCGAAGCTACGATCGCCGGCGGTCTGCAAAACCCTCATTTCCATTTTTTCCTAACGTAATCGGTTGCAGACGCGGCGGCGCGAAATTTTTGGTGATCATCTACAAAACCTGCGTAATTAGCCAACCTGGCCGGCGACCCAATCGCGCAGCACCTGCACGACGTCCTCGATGGCCATCAGACGGTCTAGCCGGATCGATTGAGTATCGCCTGGAATGTGATGAGAGAGAGGCAGCGAAAGCGAGAGAGAGAGAGAGAGAGAGAGAGAGAGAGAGAGAGAGAGAGAGAGGGATAGAGGGAGGGAGAGCTGCTCACGCTTGAGGTGCAGATCCCGAGCATCCTTCATCCAGTGCAAAAAGTCGGTGAACATCTGCAGCTGGCAGGCCGGCACCATGATGATGTTGTTCCAGCAGTTGTGGCAGAATCTGAAACGTATCGAAGTCGAAATTTCTCTAAACGATCTGCTAGCCTGCCCCCAATTCCCTAAGCAGCTCCGCCAGCCTGCCCACTTTGCCAGCGTGATGCACGTGTTGCTGATGTCGTTGACGGCCGACGGGTCCCAGTAGACGACCTGCGTCTTCACGCCGTCGACTAAAAAATTTGAGCTTGTCAGGGAACGACGCCACTCACAGCGTTCGCCGTCGAGCGAGATGTCGGCGGTGCCGTTGCGGCCGATCAGCACCAGTTGCTCTACCTCGGCGCCCTTCTCGAAGACGCGCGCCCAGATCTAGAGGAGGTATGAAAGCGAATTTCCGCTGGGTACCTGACGCGGCGCGGGTCCGCAGCGCTCCGGCGAGCCGACTGCGATCGCCCACCGCATCTGGCCCATCGTCGTCTTCATCGTGGTGTCCATCCAGATGAGCTGGTGGAGCAGCGTCTGGCGTGCTTCACGTCGGTGAACACCGTCGCGACGCCTGAAAAAGAGGGGATGATGGGGCAGGCTAGCAGAGATCAGTTGGGAATGGAAGGCGCATGCTAGCAAAGATCTTCGCGGAAAATTCTGCCACCTTCCCATCAACTCCTTCTGGGTGTTGCTCAGCGGGTTGGGCCGCTGAACGGGGCCATCGACGCTCTGCTGCGGGGGCGCTGGCGCGAGCATCCAGTCACGCGGCGGCCGGGGCGGCATCGAGTCGGTCGGCGGCGGAGGGGCAGGCTGGAGCGGTAAGTGCGAAAATTTACCCCCAACTACTAGGCCTGGACAGCTACACGACGCTCCAAATGACCCCTGTCAGCCTTACGTATTGCCGATGCTGGTGGTACTGTGGAGTCGGAGCGGGCGGAGCCGGGGCCCTCAGCTCCTCCTTCTTCTTGCTCTCCTCCTTTCCAGTTGGCTTGGCGGCGGGCTTGGCCGGGTGGGGCTCAGATTTTGGCGCCCGTTTCTCCTCCTTCACCGACGTTGGCGGCTCGGCGGGCGGCTTCGCGGGCTCGGCTTTGGGCTTGACCGGCTTGCCCCTCGGCTTGGAGGGATTTGGGCTGGAAATGAGAAATGATCTCTGCTAGCCTGTCCCTTCTCCCAAATGATCTCTGCTAGCCTGCCCCTTCCATTCCCAAATGATCTCTGCTAGCCTGTCCCTTCCATTCCCAAATGATCTCTGCTAGCCTGCCCCGTCCATTCCCAAATGATCTCTGCTAGCCTGTCCCTTCCATTCCCAAATGATCTCTGCTAGCCTGCCCCTTCCATTCCCAAATGATCTCTGCTAGCCTGTCCCTTCCATTCCCAAATGATCTCTGCTAGCCTGCCCCGTCCATTCCCAAATGATCTCTGCTAGCCTTCCCCTTCCATTCACAAATGATCTCTGCTAGCCTGCCCCTTCCATTCCCAAATGATCTCTGCTAGCCTTCCCCTTCCTTTCCCAAATGATCTCTGCTAGCCTTCCCCTTCCATTCACAAATGATCTCTGCTGGCCTGCCCCTACCGTTTCTGCGCGTTCCCGGCGTTTTTCGGGGCGGCCGACGGCGGCGGTTTGTCAGTAGTATTATGCCGCTTCCTTGCCATTGATGAGTCTGAAAACGGGACATTAAAGGGCTAAATTTGCTTATACGGTCACCTACTCAAAACCTAACTTTTGATATGTCAGAATGCCCAGCAGGACGAGCTGGTGTCCGTCAAAATAACTTGGCGGGAAAAGCTCTATCTCGAGATATAATAAAAGGAAAGCAACAAAATGGCGAAATATTGAGTGCGGCAGTAGTACGAAAAGCAACAAAAGACGGTACGAATCCCCGAGGAAAATTCGGAAACCTACTTAAGTGATCAAAAGCGCGTTTTTGAACCCGCATTTACTTTTTTCGCACTTTCTTTTTGCTTTCTGGGCATGGTCAGGCAAGGTGGGCCGTCGCTTCGGATGGGCTGCCGCTCCACTCTTCCGGAATGGGGGCGCCCCCGGCCGCTGCGCCGGCCTTGGCGCCCCCATTTCGGAACCCGGTACGAGCTCGCGCCCATCCGAAGCGACTAGGCCCTGGGTGGCACGAAGCCTTTTTTCTAGGCTTAAACTGGGTGTGCTCAGTAAAGCTAAGCCTGAATCGAAGCGTTATTGATCTTATCCATCAGCGAAAACCGATTTTTCGCAGTCAGATATTGAACTACGAAGTCGTGTATCTCGAGATAGCGCTTTGACCGCCAAGTTTTTTTCCACGGATCTCTTATCAGCTCGTCCTGCTGGATATTTTGACATATCAAAAGTTTGGTTTTGAGTAGGTGACCGGATACGACACTAGCCAACTTCGAAGTCGTGTATCTCGAGATTGAGCTTTTGCCGCCAAGTTTTCTCAACGGGTCTTGCACCAGCACGTCCTGCTGAGCATTTTGACATATCAAAAGTTGGGTTTTGAGTAGGTGACCGTATAAGCAAATTTAGCCCATTAAAGGAGCAGGAAAGTCAGAACTCTATAAACGAAGCGTGCCAAGCGGCGCATTAATAGTCTGAAACCCCAAAAACGCGCACCAATCTATCGCATCGAATAGCAAAAAGTCGAGGTGGTCGAGGGACGATAAAAAATGTGAGAACAATTTTTGGGGGACGCTTTCCGCTTAGGAGCGCCGCCGACAATTCCGGTACGGTATGCAAATCATGAAAAATTGGCCATGGTCTTAGCCGGGCTCGTGTTTGGTCGGGTTTCGTAAATGGTCTCCGCTGGCCTTGGTATTCCTCAAGGATTTATGCTAATTGGCCCGGGTTCTGTATGGACAAGGCCTCAAATGGAATTTGCTAGCCTATCCCGCTCCCGGCTATGTTCCTCAGTTTCTCTCTGTCTGTCTGACTGTCTGTCTGTCTCTCTCCCCCTCTCTCACTCTGTCTCTCTCTCTCGCGCTCTCTCTGCCGCTCGCTCTCTCTCGCTTCTGGCGAGCAGGGATCATTGGAGAAAGCAAACGTTCACAGGGAATGCTAGCAGAGATAATTTTAGTTTTACACGACAAGCAGCGATCTTCTAATACTGACATTAAAGGGCCTCTGAAGCGCGAAATTCGACCCCTTCGATCGGCTAGGTCTCGACGGCTTGATAATGCCGTTCCTCCGCCTTGTAAAATAACAGTTATGTCAAGCTACAGAGCTGTCGAGTACGCACGCGCAGCCCCAAAAAGGAACCGGTTCCGCGTCCTCCTCGGTTGTTTATGCCCTCCGCTTGCCTCAACCGCCCACCTCACAGATTCCATTCCTGTTGGCGCCTCGCCAAGATTGTGTTTTAGACAACTTGGTCGGGGTATTTTCAAAGCTTCGATATTTCGTAACTTTGAACTTCATGATTTTTAAATCTAGAAAGGCCTAGTAACTTGTAAGTACAGGGTGTCCTAATAAAAAAACACCCCCTCAACTCGACGGGCAAGGGTCCAATCGCGACGATTTTTACACCATTCGAAAGCCCTTGAAACGGCGAATTTGCAAAAATCTCGAAAAACATATTTTTTATTGGAATGTTCTATTTTACAAGCAATTTTGTAAAATTGTGCTGTTCTCCTAGGCTGCATACGAGCTAATTTCCCTCAATTCCGGCAAGCAAAATGGCCGAAAGTACCGGTAGTTAGATGCAAAGGCCGTTTCTTAATGTTTTTAAATACTTTGTAAAATTGCTGGTTAAGATAAAAATAGGTTAGGACATTGATGCAAACTGGCCATTGCAGGGGCTTTCGAATGGTGCTACTATCGTTCCGCTCCGATACTTCTGCGTCGAGTTAAAGGGCTGCCGACGGCATGTGTCGATCCCCCCTCATCAACAAATTGGCAAGTAGCCAACAGGGGAGAGAGCGCGCCCTGGGGAGAGGTGCAGAGACATTTTCTTTTCCGTGCGTAATCGATTGGCTATGCCGTCGGCATCCCTTTAAAGGAGGGTGTTTTTTCTTCGGACACTCTGTATTTTCATCACGTTTTTAGTAATATAAAACTATGTTTTAACTAGAAATACAATCGAAAAGCTTTGAAAAAACTTTCAAAATTAGAAGGTTTGGTCAAAAAACAGCCATTTTTGGTCGAAATCCCGATATTTTTTGTATTTTTTTGCCAAAAATTTGTAAAGTTTTCCTGTTGAAGCATAGTAAAAAAACAGTTTAGAAACACTTCCCCTATTTTTATTTGAAAAATTGGATCATAAGGCAACCTTTCCCCCCTGATAATGCGAAAGAACCCTCTCTCTACCCTAGCTCTCTGCAGTCTATAGGCTTGCCATTATCTATCCCAGTCTCTGCCCTCTCCACACTCTATCTCTGTCTCTCTCCCCTCCGCACTCTCTCCACTCTCTCGCCCTCCTTTCAACTGCTCCATTTTATCGATCGGCTAGCTGGCCACCACCACCAGTCCCCCCAGCTAGCCGCAAGAACTGACCCACCCTACATTAGTCGTTTTTTTGGCGTCCGCATTCCGACCGACACCACTTAACGCAAATTTTGGCCTGTTAAAGGGCCGCTGAAGGAACGATTTTACTTAGTTTATAGTATAGATTTTTTTACATATCGTGTTAAACCTTTTGGACTTAGGAATTGAGACGCGTTTTTATGATTATTTTTGAGGGTTTTCGACGTGTTTTTACGCGTCGCGTAGCTGTCTAGCCCTAGTTGATCGGCGGATCGAGTTTGCGATTTTCGCCCTCTTAAAGGCGCTAATTTTCGGCGTTTCTAGCTGCAAATTTGGCCAATTTTGGGCGGGCACACCCGAGTAGACCCTACCGCCTCGGCTAGGCATGCTAATTTCTTGGGCTCGAAGCAAGCAATACTCCACGTTTTGCCTGGTAAAAGTTTCATCATTTTTTACATTATTTTAGGCTGAAATTAAAGTTCTTAGTAGATTTTTTGGAGCTCTATCGAATCACATTTCCAAAATGCCGAAAAATAACGAAAATATCGAATTAAAAACAGCTTTTTCAGACATGATTTTCAACGGTTCTTTTTGCTTATGATCTAACTTTTTTAATTTTTGCATATGCTATAACTTTTTTATATGACAGGATTTTGAGCTATGATTAAAACTATGAAAAACTCGGAAAAATAGCGGAATTTTGGAAAATTTTGGGAGAAAAACTTTCTTTTTTCGCTCAAATCGATTTCACGTTTTTCGCGACGAAATAAATTTACTGATACTCGTGGGATTTGAATTCTTGGGTCCTTTAAGGGAAATTGGAAGCGAGCCAAGTGGGGGGCAGTGTTTGTGTGTGTGTGTGTGTCACTGGTTCGTCCCATTCCACTGCATTCCCAACAGCAAACATCCCCCATCCCGCGCCTCGATTCTCATCGATTTGTTCCCCTTCCTCCTCCCTTTCTTTCCATTCGATCACTTCCCGCCTTCTCGCAAACTGCAAAAACAACATAGAAAAATCGCTGAGTTTTGCTAATATCCAGCATTATCGCAATTTATACTTATCACCAGTTTTCCGGATTTTTTTTCATAATGTCTTCATCTCACTTTTAATAGAAATTAATGCAAAAATCCAAAAATGTTGGTTGGTTTTTACCCCAATTCCGACTTGTTAAAAAGATTTTCGAAGTTTTTAGCGATGTTTTCGTTCTATTATAGTTTATTTTACTAAAAACGTTATGAAAATGCTTCCTATTAAGTTACTAGCCATTTGGTTAATGCCCCCCCCGATAATGTGAAAGAACCCCAAAAATAGATTTTCAATTCAGTCAGTGGAACTATAGATGTATTTTTATCTTGTATTTTCGTCCTTCTTCTTTATTATTTTCTTCTAGTTTTCATTTTACTGAAAATCATGATTGAAATAGCTTTTTTAACCTGTGATGCGATCGAGAATCGACCGATCCCAAATTTGAGCGCTTATCAATTTTGCGAGGGTTCCGGGCTGGTGGGGGCGCTAGTTGACACCCCCACGCCGCCCTCAAAAATTGCCCCTTTTACGATTCGACATTAGAATGTTTATTAAAACACGCAAACGTGGTGCTTGGACCTCAAAAAAATAGTTTTAAGCGATAAACGTCGGAAAAATGAGTATGGTAAGACTTTACTTGACCCCCTCAAAGTTTTCGGCATTTTCGCTTATCTTGTCGGGATTTTTCCACGCCATCCGATAGAGCGTCAAAAACAATACTAAGAGTTTTAATTTGAGCCTATAATAATGTAAAATAAAAAAGTTATAGCCAAAAAATTCCGGCGGCTGGTAAAGTAAAGTTTAGCCTAATTATATCTCGCTAATTTAACTGCTTATTAACTGACATTATTTGTGGTTATTAATCTCTTCTTAGTACTTTTAAATTAGTTTAATGTTTATTGACCTAATCAATCTTATTGAACTTAATCGAGATTCCGAAATTTATACCCCCCGATTTTTTGGGGCATTTTTCTTGATTTTTCATCTCCTGTTTGGTTGAAAATAAGTCTTATTACTAAAATAATCCGACTTAACCGTGACGGCAAATTGACCTAGATGCTAATTCGCTCCAAAAAAATTATTCTTAAATGTTCACGTTATATTCTGAAAAAATAAAGCTTAAACTTATGCTTTCCGTAAATTTTCACCCCACAAAATGTCGCGTGCAATTTTTTGATTTTTTTGGGAATTTTTAAGGTCGTTCTTATTATTTGTGTAAATTTTAATTTTTACAAAATTCCAGATGCAAGCTGGCGCCTAAAAAGAAGAGCGCCGATAAAGTGAGGGGGCCGTCGGGTGGGCAGCATCAGCCCCCGACGGCCACCCCCGTCACCATGGGATCTATATTCCAAGAGGGAGGATATTTGCAGCTGCGTCGAATACAACCACAGAAGATACACGGAGCACCCGATGTCTATTGCCAGAAACCGCAGAATTTATTATGGTGGGTACAGCTTACAAAATAGTTATATAAGTCCCGAGAAGCCTAAGCATAAGCACCCTAAGCATAAACTCCTTAAGCCTAAGCTTAATCCAAAGCCTAAGCCCAAGCCTCGGTCTAAGCCTAAGCCTACGAAAGGCCTAAACCAAAAAATATCTGTAGCCCTGTTGCTTTCCCTAGGATACCTAGAGACCAAAGCCCAAAACTTTGGCCACGACGTTGCTCCGGGATTCGGCCAAAATTTATAAGCAAAGGATTCCCTGGAATTCTTTCAGTCTTCAAGTTTTTTGTTGCCGCCCTTGGAATAGCCAGCCGTTTGAAACTTGAATCCCAAATGATCTCTGCTAGCCTGCCCCTTTTATTCCAAAATCCAGAAAAAAATAACAGATAACAAAAACCTATGGGCTAGTCGTCAAATAGGAGATTGCGCGCGCAGGCCGATGATCTGCTGGGAGCCATGGCAACCGTAATTTCCGCCCGCGGTGTCAGGAGGGAATCGCTCGTAGCGGGGGTCTGAAGATTCGGGCGACGACCGTCGCGTGGCTGCCTCGACCTAGTCCTTTCAGGCGTCGATTGTAGCGCATTAAAACACATCTAACTCTCAGTTTTCAGCCTGACCGAGGTGACAAAGTTCGGGCGGAATCCAGAGATGGTCAACGTCGTCCTGAGCAATGATATCATGTAGGTTTTTGAGCGAGAGAGCCAAAGCGTGTGATAGGCGGGGGAGGAGAGAGAGAGAGGAGAGAGAGAGAGAGAGAGAAAGAGAGAGAGAGAGGAGAGAGAGAGAGAGAGAGAGAGAGGGAGAGAGGGAGGACGACAGGGAAATTTTTTCTTTTCTTTCTTTTCAAAAAGGCTTCTTTTGCCGTTATTAACCATTTATATTCCTTTATCGCTGCTTTAAATTCAATCATCTCGTTATAGGATTTATTTATCTATTTAATCGATCTATTTTCGTATTAGATAAAATTCATACAAAATTAATATGGTTTTTCCCACAAGTCCGGTAAACCTTTATAACCTGATAATAGAGTTTTTGTGTTTTTAGTAAAATTTAACGATATTTTAAGCTGAAAAAACCATTAAAAAAAGACCGTAAGATTTTTTCGGTGAAATCAAATATATCCAATTTTCGGTCCAAAATCGGCCATTTTTGACAAAAAAAATCGCTATTTTTGCATGTTTGGCGCAAATTTGTAAAGTTTTGTTCGTGTGAAAGAGTAAAAAAGGGTGTAAAAGCCCTTCCGGATATCAGAAAAATTGGCTCTTTAGCAAAAAAGAGTTAATGCACTCATTTCAGCGAAGATCCAAATCGTCGACCTCCTCCCCCACCTCCAGCCGCCCAATCGATACTGGGTGGAAATCAGGAGACCAGGTGCGTGGTTCGAGGCAGGCAGATGTTTTTCAAATTTGTTATTACGTGAGATAAGGGCCGCGCAGCTGTTTCTTGAGCATTAATGATGATAGGGGCAGCCATAGAAGTTCACGCGATACATCTATTCCCCCTTTCCTTCCACATATTCCCGTCTCTCGTTTATTCCCGCTTTACATTCCAATTATGGACGGGGAGCAGCAGCTCAAACTTTTGGAGAAACACATCGCCGCCGCTGTCTACAGGTATTTTTGCTTTGATTTGGCGCCCAGACCTTCACGACCTAGCTTCACCAAACCAGGCTAGCAGGGATTTTTTGAGAACGTTTGACGTCAAAATCATTTGGTCGAAGCCGGGCGGCCTAGCAAGGATAATTGCAGAACGGTATAAACGGTACTGGGCTGTTAGCGGGGGGATTTTAGCAGCGAGCAAATGGTTTTTGTTTTCCGCCTAGCGGATCCTATCCTATAAGCGAGAAAAGTATGTTTGTTTTCTGTGCAGCCGATTTCTAGGCCGTCAGGCCGAATTCCGCGCTGATTTTTGGCATGGAGGTGGAGAAACACATCCTCTTTATAGGCATTTTTTTGTTTTTCGAAATTCCTTAATTTAGCGATTTTACAAGAAAAATAGTGTAAAACCCTTAACATTTTGGCCAAAAAAAGGTTTGTACAGAGGATATCTCGCGATCTAAATGGAATTGGGCGCTAATTTTTGGAACATAGTAGATTGAAAATTGAATTCTCCCGATATATAATTCTGCGTTTTGTCAGATTTTGTAAAATACAGTTTTTATGAGCATTTCTCTAAAAAGTCCTTAATAAAGTAGGCCAAGAGCCGTGGTGTCCGGGCCATAACTCGAAGCTCCGATGGAATTTCGGGCTGAAATTTGGACCACTTATGTATTCGATGGTGGGGATCACGCGCCTCTTCCTCTCTTTGCGAATTTTCAGCTGATTCAGGGTCAAAAACCGAATTTTGTAAAGTGACCAGTAGGCCCCCCTCCGGGATCATTGGGTCGCCCTTTTCTTTGCCTTCCCCGGCCCCCTTTCCCCAGGACAGAAGAGGGCTTTCCCGCTGCCGCTTCCCAACTGTCCCATAGTGTAGTGGATTTGCGCCCGGTCTACCATGCGCATGGTCGTGGTCTCGGATCCTGGGAGAATTTAGTTTTTTGCTTTTTGGTAGTTCAGCAACAAAACATATTTCTAGGCTCTCGGTGTGCATGGTTTAAGCCTGGCTCTCTCTCTCGCTCTAGCGCCGCAGGCTAAAGAGAAGGTCCTTGGCCCAGGCTTTTGCGCCGCAGGCTAATGATGGGTCTTTGATCTAGGCTCTTGCGCCGCAGGCCAAATCCGGGAGAAAAAAGCAGTAACTAGCGCTGCAGGCAAAAAAATTCTAGCGCGAGGTTTAGGCCTGGCTCTCGCTCTAGCGCCGCAGGCCAAAGAAAAGACCCTTGGCCCAGGCTCTCGCGCCGCAGGCCAAATAATGGCTCCTTGACTCAGGTTCTTGCGCCGCAGGCTAAAAAAAGGATTCCAATTCATCGTTCCTGGACGGGGTCCAGAGCTTTTTCCACTGGTTAACAATAAATAGTGTTTTTTTATCGCTATAAGCAGTTTTTGATTGCTAGAAAGTTTTTAAAGTGTACTTTGAGGCCCTTTTGAAGTCCAAGATTTCGATTTTTTTAGCCATTCTCATAAATTTTTCACCAAGAAGTCAGAAATTTTCGAATGTTCAGATTTTGTTGGAAAACCGGAAATCGAAAAGGTTATGTATGTACCATAAAAATTTACAAAAATGACAGGCGCAAATTAGAGATTGGCTTAGGGTTAGCTTAGGCTTAGCTTAGGCTGGGCTTATGCTTAGCTTAGGCTTAGGCTTAGCTTAGGCTTGGCTTAGGCTTAGCGTAGGCTTGGAATCGGACGCAGACTTGGGTTTGGGCTTGGGCTAGGCTTGGGCTTAGGCTTGGGCTTAGGCTTGGGCTTAGGCTTGGGCTTAGGCTAAGTAGAGACTTAGTTTAGGCTTAGTTAGGCTTTCCCCGGTGACTAACATATATATGTACGTAGGACCGACGCGTAGCCTCCCATCCGCCCACGTCACGAGGCACCAAAAACTTATCACCCCGGGGTGGTAACTTGGAAGCTGAAGGATTTTCTTATCACCTCCCCCATTTTTGGGCCTGGCTTCTGGCAATTTTGGCAAACAGCCAGCGGCCCATTATTTTCTTGCCGTTTCTCAGTCTTGATTTCGCGATTATTCTCTGGGAAGCGTGGGCCAGCTAGCAGCTACCCTCAGATACATCGTGACCCAGCTGCGCGGCTGATTTCCGCTCATTTTCCGACCCGATATGTTTTGCCGGAAGCTCGCCGCCACCAATCTTGCGGAAATTGACCCGTGACCATCGCGCAGGTTGCGCTTCGAAACCCGCTAATTTCCCCCAATTTCCGACATCCGCGCTGCCGTAACCCTGAGCAATATATATAAGCTCAAAATTACTTTTTCTGCCTTGTTCAATTTTAGACCGTTGGGTCTGGTTTTTGACGCTGTTTTATAATCATTTTTTTCAGCAACATGATCAGCCGGACGCATGCCGAGATTCGCGGCTACCGTAACCCGGCGACGGGGAGATTCGATAAATACACCGTTTCCGATCACTCGCTGAATGGAACCTACATTAATGATATGAGGGTGAGTGGAAATAACCGGATTAGAATGCTGGGCAAGCGAGCAGAGATCATTTGGGAATGGAAGGGGCAGGCTAGCAGAGATCATTTGGGAATGGAAGGGGCAGGCTAGCAGAGATCATTTGGGAATGGAAGGGGCAGGCTAGCAGAGATCATTTGGGAATGGAAGGGGCAGGCTAGCAGAGATCATTTGGGAATGGAAGGGGCAGGCTAGCAGAGATAGTTTCGGAGTCTCGACAATGAATTGTCTACTCGAGGCCAATGTTGCTTTTTGTGTCCCCTGAAATCCACGAACACGCTACCGTACCCCGAACGCCACCACGTGTCCTGACGGTGTTTCGCAAAGCCAACCCCGCCAAAAATTAATTTCTAACCCACCAGAAGGCTAGGCACGGAATACAAATCGACACGTCTCTATAAAGTCAGACCAGTCGCTTCGGCTACGCCACATTCCAAACACCGCTACCATATTGTTGGTACCATACACTTCTGTACACTTGCGACGCAATCCGACGCAAAGACTAAAAATGGACGCAAGAAACGTAGGCGGTTAGAAGAGTGTCATTTTATCAAATAATCTCTGCTAGCGTGCCGCTTCCGTTCCCAAATGATCTCGAAAGATAGATAAAGACAGAGCGGCAACCACAGTTCCAATAACCATTTTCCAGATCTCCGGTACCGACCATCCCCTAGCCGTCGGCGACGTCATCAAGTTCGGCCACCTAAATGGTGCTGCCGTCCGCCCCGGCTTCAGTGCACCACAGGCCAACGCCGAGTTTGCCTTCCTCGTCGAGCAGTGAGTAACTAAAAGTTGTCTCTCATACCGTACATGTTCAGCGCCACCGAGAAGCAGTATATGGGGGTGGACGCACAGGGGAGGAGGACGACAATTCTCGGCATCCGGGCTCACGATCCGACCATGATGGAGTTGGGGCCGAATGGGGTTCCGGTCGGAACGACGCCTACTGCCACCACGACGCCTTCGGCTGGTGAGTCAAATCCTAAATGATCTGTTAGCCTGCCCCTTCCATTCCCAAATGATCTCTACTAGCCTGCCCCTTCCATTCCCAAATGATCTCTGCTAGCCTGCCCCTTCCATTCCCAAATGATCTCTGCTAGCCTGCCCATTCCATTCCCAAATGATCTCTGCTAGCCTGCCCCTTCCATTCCCAAATGATCTCTGCTAGCCTGCCCCTTCCATTCCCAAATGATCTCTGCTAGCCTGCCCCTTCCTTTCCCAAATGATCTCTGCTAGCCTGCCCCTTCCTTTCCCAAATGATCTCTGCTAGCCTGCCCCTTCCTTTCCCAAATGATCTCTGCTAGCTTTCCGAACCCACTACATGCAATTTTTATAGTACCCGGCACGTCATTCGCCGCCTGGCCCGCCAACTCTTTCGCCTACACCGGAGCGGCCGCACAAAATTTTGCTGTAAGTTTTTTAGCGAGCTCTCTCTCAATCACTTTCTCTCGCTCTCTCTCTTTCTCTCTCTCTCTCTCTCTCTCTCTCTCTCTCTCGCTCCCTCGCCTTAACACAATCTTTCCAGTTTCCCCCATTCAACTTTGGCGGGCTCAACAACCCGGCGATCCACGCGAATCTCATGCAAATGCTCAGCGCCCGGAATCAGCAGGTAAATTTTTGAACAGTTTTAGTGGGATACTAACATCCCCGGTATCTCAATGAGCTCAAAAATCCTACCGTAGTTGCAGATGGACCCGCAGTGGGCGGCGGCGATGATGCAGCAGCAACTAACGCCCGCCCAAATTCAGGCCGCGCAGAATGCGATCAAAAGCGGCGTGTACACGGTAGGTTTCTCTCTTTCTCTCTCTTTTTCTCTCTTTCTCTCTCTCT
This sequence comes from Mesorhabditis spiculigera, assembly GCA_958295435.1. NCBI lineage: Eukaryota > Metazoa > Nematoda > Chromadorea > Rhabditida > Rhabditidae > Mesorhabditis > Mesorhabditis spiculigera. The sequence continues at coordinate 1,186,650 of CATQJA010002663.1, forward strand.
CTCTCTCTCTCTCTCTCTCGCTGTCTGGCTCTTTCCATCTACTGTACCATCGCTTTGTAGAGCGTTGCGGCCAGCGTCGCGCACAACACCAATCCGGCAACAAGTCTGGCTCTCGGCGCGATACAGGTGAGAATTCAGGGGCAGGCTAGCAGAGATCATTTGGGAATGGAAGGGGCAGGCTAGCAGAGATCATTTGGGAATGGAAGGGGCAGGCTAGCAGAGATCATTTGGGAATGGAAGGGGCAGGCTAGCAGAGATCATTTGGGAATGGAAGGGGCAGGCTAGCAGAGATCATTTGGGAATGGAAGGGGCAGGCTAGCAGAGATCATTTGGGAATGGAAGGGGCAGGCTAGCAGAGATCATTTGGGAATGGAAGGGGTAGGCTAGCAGAGATCGGTTGAGAATTCAGCAGCCTAACAGCGATAATCTATCAATTTTCAGCCGAACGGTACAGCCCTCTTCCAGCAGCTCTTCCAGCAACAGGCTCTCCACCCTACCGTACTCCAGCAGACCGGCCATCCCGCGGCGAATGCTCCGACCCCCGGCGTAGGTTTTCGACGGCTAGCTAGCAGAAACTATTGGTGGGAATGGCCGTCTAGCAAAGATTCTTGCGGAAAATTTAAAACGTGTGCGTTTCGTTCCGTGAGCAACCGAGACCCATTGAACACGTTCAGAAACGTACCAGTTAAAAATCGCGGCTTGTAGGCGACGAGCAGCACCCCAACAGCAATTGCCGAGGCGGCCGCCGTCAAGTCGGCCGTCGGCTCGCCGCCGATGGAATGTGACAGCAGCGTGCCGTCACCACCAAAACCCACGACGAGACCCGCGGCGGCGCTCAGCCCGAAGAACTCCGACAGGGGCAGTGAGAAGAGCTGGACCATGGTCGACTCGCCGCCCATGCCGAGGTGGGTCGGGTTTATGGATTTAAAGGGACATACAAGACACGCTGGATTGTTTTATATGGATTTTAAAGCAAACCCTCCAGCGAAATTCTGTATAATGCTCAATTTTTCAGAGCTCCCGCCCCCTCCCATGCCAATCGTGAACTCAGCCGAACGCCTCCGCCAAAGCCGGACACACCTGAAGATGTGAAACGAGAGAGGGAAGAGGAGGAGAGAAGGAAAAGAAAAGAGGAACGGGAGAGAGAAGAGAGGGAAGAGAAGGAGAAAGAGGAGGAGAGGAGGAGAAAGAGAGAGAAGGAGGAGAAAGAGGCGAAGGAGCGGAGGACTACGGTGGCCCCGGCGAAGAAGGGACCGAAGGGAGTGAGGAAGGGCAGTGAGGTGAGTACAGAATCTATTTGGGAATGGAAGGGGCATGCTAGCAGAGATCATTTGGGAATAGAAGGGGCAGGCTAGCAGAGATCATTTGGGAATGGAAGGGGCAGGCTAGCAGAGATCATTTGGGAATGGAAGGGGCAGGCTAGCAGAGATCATTTGGGAATGGAAGGGGCAGGCTAGCAGAGATCATTTGGGAATGGAAGGGGCAGGCTAGCAGAGATCATTTGGGAATGGAAGGGGCAGGCTAGCAGAGATCATTTGGGAATGGAAGGGGCAGGCTAGCAGAGATCATTTGGGAATGGAAGGGGCAGGCTAGCAGAGATCATTTGGGAATGGAAGGGGCAGGCTAGCAGAGATCAATTGGGAATGGAAGGGGCAGGCTAGCAGAGATCATTTGGGAATGGAAGGGGCAGGCTAGCAGAGATCATTTGGGAATGGAGGGGCAGGGGAGCAGAAACCATTTGGTGGCTGGGGATCCTTCAAAACGCTAATTTTCAGCTCGGCCGTCTCCTACACGACCTCGAGGGCTCTTTCATGACCTCAGCAAGAGGGTCAGACCTTCGTGAGCAGCGGAAGAGCATCGACGGCCTCAGGAAGGACTCCGAAGAGCCGCGGGAGGAGAAGCCGCGCAAAAAAGAGCCTTCACAGGTCGGTATTTGTTTGTCGTTTATGTCTTCATCTTCTCACCACGATAATCGTGAAAAATTGGACAGACCCTAACTCTTATCGGTTTTTAGGCAAAGGATGAGAGGCCGAAGGAGAAGGAGAAAAAGAAGGAAAAGCCGGCTAGGGTGGGTGCGTCGACCAGCTCGGCACCGCCGGAGAAACCGGCGCCTCCACCGGCCGCGCCGGCGCTAAAACCGACCGCCAGGTGGGGATTTTTAGGTCCTCAAATATTTGCGTAGTTTAATCTTAAAGTGTATACAATTTTTAGCAAGTTGCGTCAACTCTCCGACGTCTCCTCCGTGTCGTCGAGCGATTCTGAAGATGATGTGAAGCGGAAAAAGGCGAAAAAGAAGAGCCCAATCCCGAAAAAAGAGGTGGGAAATGACTAAGATTCCGTTTGAACCATTTATGACCCGCTTGATCTCTACTAGCCTGCCCCTCTCCATTCCCAAATGATCTCTGCTAGCCTGCCCCTTCCATTCCCAAATGATCTCTGCTAGCCTGCCCCTTCCATTCCCAAATGATCTCTGCTAGCCTGCCCCTTCCATTCCCAAATGATCTCTGCTAGCCTGCCCCTTCCATTCCCAAATGATCTCTGCTAGCCTGCCCCTTCCATTCCCAAACGATCTCTGCTAGCCTGTCTAAACCCCTAATTGACTCCCGATTTCCAGGCCAAAAAACGTCAACCCTCGCCGCCGTCAGCAAGTTCGGACTCGGAAACGGATTCGTTGTCCTCACTTGACGAGACTATCGCCAAAGCGAAGATGGCCGTCAGCCAGCCCCCTCCCCGAAAAGCCGCCTATCCGCCGCCGAAGAAGGTGCGCTGTTTTTCTGGGTATAAATCGACTTGGGTGCTTCATTGCTTTATACCTTTCTAGAATAATGTGATACCTTAGCATTTCCGTCAACATCATATCTCTTCCAGACCCAACCACCGCCGAAAAAACGGGGGCGAAAGCCAACGAAAAGCCGTGGCGACTCGTCGGAGGCGCCCTCCGATTCGGATGACGCCGACGAGCCAATGTTCCCGCCAAAGGACCCGTCGGTGGGTTAAGAGGAAAATTATTCAGGGGCTCAAAAGCGATAGAATCAACCCACGTCGGCTGGGTCTAGACAAACACACTCGTGGCCGACCGATCCAATAAATATCTGTGTTTGTAGGTGACCTACCACGACCCGGTGGCCGCCTGCGGCATGGACAAGGAATGCAACAGGCCGCAGACCTTGGAAGTGAACTGGGTAAGTGTTTAGTTCTCTTTCTAACAAACTTTCTCTCTCTCGCCCGATCTCTCTCGCTCGCTCTCTCTCCATCTCTCTCTCCCAATATCTCTCGCTCGCTCTCTCCCGCTCTCTCTCGCTCTCTCTCGCGCTCCCTCTCGCTACCTCGCTACCTCTCTCTCTCTCTCTCTCTCTCTCTCTCTCTCTCTCTCTCTCTCTCACTCTCTCTCTCGTTTCTCTCTCTCGCTATCCTTTTCTGTCTCACTCTCTCGTTCTCTCTCTCTTTCTCTCACTCTCTCTCGTTCTCTCTCTCTCTCTCTCTCTATCTCAAACTATACCCAATTTTGCAGGTTTGCTGCGACGACTGTGACAAGTGGTACCACGCAATTTGCATCCTGGGAAAGGAGGATGTGAGTTTTTGGGCTTTAAAGGGCCCGAGAAGCCTAATGGGGCCGGTAGGCCGACGAGTAATCGACCGCTCCCGTTTTTACCACCCCTTAATTTTTTTGCCTTTTTGGCCTTTTTTCACACAACTTTGATCAGAAAAGTTTTTAGGGAAGTTTTGCTCCTAAAATTTTCATAAAATACCATAAAAATGGTTAAGAGGTTGTTTACAATATTCCCGAGAAAATTTAGCTTCCCCCCGCCAAACGTCCAGTACCAACGCTTTTTTCTAGATCACCGGCCTCGGCGACTTTACCTGCGGCTGCAAAGAAGCAAAAACAAAGCCGAAAAAGAAGAAGATGAGATGACCTACACAGCTTTTCGAAAAAAAACCATCTCTGAAACTCCCTCCAAAAAAATCACAATTTCCCCCCATCGATCTCAATGCGGGCAGACAGCAGCACGCGCTGAGCAGCTGCTGATATTTCTAAAGAATTTTTATCTGACTTTTTTTGCTGCATCACTTCTCCTACTGTACATTTGGCACCGTATTTTCCTGGCGAAAATTTGCACGTTTGTTCTTTTTTAAATGTTTTGCGTTATAAAAGTCTAATTTTTGCATTTACCGAACTCTTCTCGACTCCTCCACCACCTTGCCTTTAGTTGAGCCCAAGCCTAAGCTAAGTCTAAGCTAAGCCTAAGCCTAAGCCTAAGCCAAGCCTAGGCTCAGCCTAAGTTAACCCTAAGCTAAGCCTAAGCTAGGCCTAAGCTAAGCCTAAGCTAAGCCTAAGCTAAGCCTAAGCTAAGCCTAAGCTAAGCCTAAGCTAAGCCTAAGCCAAGCCTAAGCTAAGCCTAAGCTAAGCCTAAGCTAAGCCTCAGCTAAGTCTAAGCTAAGCCTAAGCTAAGGCTAAGCTAAGGCTAAACCAAGCCTAAGCCAAGCCTAAGCTAAGCCTAAGCTAAGCCTAAGCTAAGCCTAAGCCAAGCCTAAACCAAGCCTAAGCCCAAGCTCCTAATACGATTCTCCCTCCCAACCGTATAAAATCGTGCCAAACATCTAATGAATATCTTTGCGTGTTTTTGTTATTTTCCTGGCGCAGCGCCCGGCGAAAATTTGCCCCTAAAAAGCTTTTCAAAATTATGAATTTAAATTGGACTTCGTGAATTTAAAGAAAACGGACATTTAAAAATTCTTCTTAGAAAATCTTCTCAAAGTTGGCATTATTTTAATTAAAATTTCGAAGCAATCAAACGTTATTAACAAGCCCAGATTCAAATTTCGCCACCCGCGCCCCTCCTCAAATCATACCGTAAGTAGCCGTTCGGGTCTGGCTACCGTGTCCCACCGTATCCTACCGTACCACTCCTCCTCCTCCTCCTCAGCCTGTAGATCTGTTTTTGTCATTTTTATTATTTTTATTTTTCGATCTTCACCCTCGCCCCAAAAATTGTTAAAATTTTTCAACCCAAATCTGGCCGTTTTCGCTGGTAGAAACACCGAATAAAAATGTTACAGACGTGATTTTGTTTTTTTTCCAGAAAAGCATCGAGGAAAAGTTGAAAAACAGAGTTCAAGCGAGCTATCAGAGAAAATTTAGGAAAATTGACGCCTAGAGCTCAGGAAGGAGAGAGAGGGGGGGGGGGGGGGGGAGGGGGGGGGGGGAGAGAGAGAGAGAGAGAGAGGGAGGGAGGAGGGGGGGGGGGGGGGGGGAGAGAGAGACAAAGAGAGAGAGAGAGAGAGAGAGAGAGAGAGAGAGCGAGAGAGCGAGAGAGACATCCTAACCATCCGTCCGATTAATGTGTCTTCTTAAATCTCGCAAAAAGTTTATTTGCATTACTAAAGCAGCGACGGAGAGTATCTACACGTGGCGTCGAAAAGAAGTGAAAACTCGACACAAATAAATAGCACAATTGGGGGAGGTGAGGGATTTTGATAAGTGGGCGGGGCTTCGAATTGGGGTACGGTAGGGCGTCGGCGTAAAATAGCATTATATCTTCGGGAATTTTCCACAAATTCAGTGTCGTTTAAAGGGATCTGGCTGGCTGTTTTGGGCTAAAACTCAATGCGTACATGCGTCAAAAAAGCTTTTTCAAAGCCTTTTTTAAGCCTGGTGTTCAGAATGCTGCCTTCGCGGTCCCTTTAAAAAGCCGAAATACCTACAGTACCCTTGAAATTACATTTGGTGACCAATTTAGTAAGGGGATCGATGCACGAAAAGCACAATTTGAGAGCCTGGAGACCGGTTTCGTGGTGGGGAAGTCGGGGTTTGGAAAATATGGAAAATTGGGGAATGAGCAGATGGAAAAGGGTTTTTTTTGAAGCTCATGCTCAAGCGGGCGGCTTAGGCTTAGGCTTTGGCGACGAAGCTGCTCGGGTCATCGATCTGAAATGAGGAAGAGTAGACAAATGATCTCTGCTAGCCTGCCCCTTCCATTCCCAAATGATCTCTGCTAGCCTGCCCCTTCCATTCCCAAATGATCTCTGCTAGCCTGCCCCTTCCATTCCCAAATGATCTCTGCTAGCCTGCCCCTTCCATTCCCAAATGATCTCTGCTAGCCTGCCCCTTCCATTCCCAAATGATCTCTGCTAGCCTGCCCCTTCCATTCCCAAATGATCTCTGCTAGCCTGCCCATTCCATTCCCAAATGATCTCTGCTAGCCTGCCCCTTCCATTCCCAAATGATCTCTGCTATCCTGCCCATTCCATTCCCAAATGATCTCTGCTATCCTGCCCCTTCCATTCCCAAATGATCTCTGCTAGCCTGCCCTTCCATTCCCAAATGATCTCTGCTAGCCTGCCCTTCCATTCCCAAATGATCTCTGCTATCCTGCCCATTCCATTCCCAAATGATCTCTGCTATCCTGCCCCTTCCATTCCCAAATGATCTCTGCTATCCTGCCCATTCCATTCCCAAATGATCTCTGCTATCCTGCCCCTTCCATTCCCAAATGCTCGCTGCTGGCCCGTACCTGGAAGAACGGTGAATTCTTGTCGACATGGAAAGAGTCATCGTCGGAGATAGCCTCGGCCGGGATCGACGGCTAAAGATTTGGGATTTTGGATTGAGAGAGCGAGACAGGGAGAGAGAGACAGAGCGAGAGCGAGAGGGAGACGCACCTCCGCATCCACCTTCTTTTCAGGAGCGGCCGCCGCTGGCGGTGGCGGGTCGTCAAAAGAGTCGCGGAGGGGCAAGAATTTGCCTGAGCTTCCGGGCTCCTGGACTGGGTGCACGTCGATGGCCGCAGCCGGCTGCTCGTTAACCACGGAGGGCTGCTGCTCGGCGGAATGCGGCTAAAATAAGCGTTAATATGCGTCTCCCTCCCTCCCTCCCTCTTTCTCTCTCTGTCGTCTCTCTCTCTGTCTGTCTTTCTCTCTGTCACCTTTTCATCGACCTTCGTCCCCTCGACAACCTCCGGTCGCTCATCGGCGATGACGTCGGCCGGGACGTTGAACTGCTCCTGCAAGTCGGCTTTTAAGGGGACTGGGACACGTGAGGATCGACCCATTCCGACGACTAGGTCGAGACAGCTACGAGAGAGTGCGCGGTTTTTCGCCCCTGGATCATTAACGCACTAAATTACCGTACCTTCTGCTCAAATCCATCGTCGCCCTGGTCCTCCTCGTTCAGGTCGGTGAAGCGGGCCGGCTGCTCGTCGGCGTCGATGCGCTTCGCTTCGGCGGCGTCGGGCACGATGGCCGGCTGTGGGGGCTGTAAAAAACGAGTTTATTCTCTCTCTCTCTCCCCCTCTGTCTCACTCTCGCTCTCTCTCTCTCTCTCGCTCTCTCTCTCTCCCTCTCAAAAATGGGTCAGTTGCATAATCCAGCTTATCCCCCTCCCCTCCCTCCAAAAGCTCCAAACTACATGCCCAAACTCTAAACTACAACGAATTGGCCGTTCATGGGAGCGGCTCGGAACTTTCTAAAAAAATTTTTTTTGCGGTTTTTTTGGTTACTGTAGTGCCTACAGTGTAGTCCAGTTTCCAGAAAAATTCAAACAACTATTTATTCCGATGGCCCAAAAAATGGAAACTAAGGGATTTTTGTAAATAAATTATTTGTGTACAGGTGGAGCACGCGGGCTAGGCCGACTCCTAAATCTGTAAATGCTGGAGGGCTAAATTATTGTGGGTTAGAGCAAACCCAAATCAAATTCTACTACGCAAAATGTATTCCCCGCGTTTGTATCCCCTTAAAGATGCCCGGACTACCGTAACTGGCCGTCGATTTTTGCTTTAATTACGGTACCTTGTTCTCCTGGATCCAGTTGTGGTACCACGGCATCTGGGCGGCGTCGGCTGGTTGCGCCTGGTCGGGCATCTGAAAGTCCACGGTTAGCCGGAGAAAAAGCGATGGAGAGAGAGAGAGAGAGAGAGAGAGAGAGAGAGAGAGAGAGAGATAGTGAGTGAGAGCGAGAGAGAGAAATATGGCTCTCACCTGCGGCTGGGGCATCTGCGGTTGCTGCCACTGGTTCTGCCACTGCTCCCAGGCGTTCATCGGTTGCTGCGGCTGCTGCTAAAAATGCACTCATTAAAGCCGTTTCCCCAAGAATCCCTGCTAGCCTGCCCTGGGTACCAAGGGTGGGCTGGACTTCTAATAAGACAACTCTCCTTTAAAGGGACTGGCAAGGAGGTTGTTATTGATTGTGGAGTCCTCATTTATCTTTCTCTCTCTCCCTCTCGCTCCCTCTCTCTGTCTCTCTCTCTCTTTCTCTCACTCTCTCACACTCTCTCTCCCTCTCCCTCTCACTCTCTACCTCCCTGCAATTTTTCGCAAAATCCGTAGCCTTGCCATCCCTTTCCCTTTAAAACCAGTTACGCGCGACTCCAACTTACCGGCTGTTGTTGCTGCTGTTGTTGCTGGAACCACTGTGGTTGTTGCGGCTGCTGCCCAAAGCCCTGGGCTCGCTCCCAGTTGAGGCCAAAGTTTGTCCCGAAATTCTGGCCAAATTCGGCGGCGAAGCGCTGCTGCTGCTGGGTGGGTTGCTGAAAGAAAAGTATCTGGTTCTGTATCGCCCTCTCTCGCTCTCTCTCTCTCTCTCTCTCTCTCTCTCTCTCTCTCTCTCTCTTTCTATCTCTCTCTCTCTTACTCTCCTGCTCTCTCTTACTCTCTCTTACTCTCCTGCTCTCTCTTTCTCTCACCTGCATCATCGGTTGTCCCATCCACGGCTGCGGCTGACCTCCCATCATCGGCTGCGCAAAGTCGGACGACTGCTGCAAAAAAATTATTTTAAAGGTACCGAGAAGCCCGAAAGTCCACCCCTCGATGCCATTAGGTCTAGACGGCTACGTGGCACGCCAATAACTGTAACAGTATCTAATTTTTGCCCGAACGACGAGGCGTATTGCATCAACCAAGATACTATCGCCTGTACGTAGTTGTCTAGACCTAACCAATCTAAGGGGTCGAATCAGAGACTGCTTAGACTCTTTAAAGGGGCCATGAAAGTCCCTGTAAATCTGCAGATTTCTTACCTGCATCATCTCAGGCCGGCGCGCATTCATGAAGCTCTTGACAAACTGAAAAGGTTTTATAAGCCAGATTTTTGGGGAATGAAGCGCCTGCAAAGGCTCAAAATCGACCCCGCATCGGCTAGGTCTAGACAACGATTCGAAACGGCAAAGCATGTGTTACCCCCCATTTTAGGGCCACGAATGTCTGGCATTTTGAAAAAATTTCGATTAACGGTGGCGTTGCCGTCTAGACCTAGTCGATAGCAGGGGGTCGACTGTGGTACTTTTGAGACCCTTTAAAATACGGGATTCCTGAAACAGACCTCGGAGGCGTCATCTCCATAGAGTTCGGTGACGATTCGTCCGGGCATCATTGGGTTTTCCTGGAAAACAATGCTTCAAACGCATGGGCAGGCTAGCGGAGGATTTTGAGGAAGTGAGGGCCTGCGGGTTCCTTTAAAATCGGTTTTCTTGCTATCGAGTAGTCTGGTAGTGAGCCTTGGGGAAATCAAGACTTGCGGGCGTCTTAAAGGTCCGAATTTAACAGGATGAAGCCAGCAGAGAACCTTTGGGAATTTCTAGGTTTCCAGCCCCTTTAAAACCAATGTTCCACCCTAGGATAGCAGAAATCTGTGAGGAATCTGATGCTCCCTGTCTGGATAAAACGCAAATTCATACCTTGTCGAAGTGATGCGTGATTCGGAGCTGTGGGCGCTCGGGGGCGTCGGCCTGGCCGTCGTCGTTGAACATCCAAGGGTGGCCTTCGCCGGAATTCTGGAAAAATTACAGCTGCTCTGCTTATCTAGATCATCTCTCTCTCTCTCTCTCTCTCTCCTTCTCGCTTTCTCGTTCTCTCTCGCTCTCTCTCCCTACTCTCCCGCTATCTACCTCAACCTGTTGCTGTTGTTGTTGTTGCGGGAATCGATCACGCCACGAGAAGCGATCGAACTGGCGGCTAAAAAGTGATCATCTGGCTACTGTAGCGGCTACCGTACCCCTCTGACGGCTCCTGCCAGTCGCCATTTCCAAATGGTGACGGTGCGGCCCATTCGCCGAATCCGTCCGCCATATTTTGGGGCATCTAAAGCAGCGTTAGAAAAAATATCTTTATCGCTCTCTCGCTCTTTCTCTCGCTCTATCCCTCTCACCCTCACTCGGCCTCTCCCTCAATCTCTCTATCTCTCTCACTATCTCTCTTTCTTTCTTTCTATCTCTCTCTCACTCTCACCTCTTCCAGATCGTCCTCGGTCTCCCCAATCAGCGGCTGCTTCTTGATCTCCAACACCGACACCTAAAACCAAATGTTACGTCAATTTTCCCTCAGAATCTCTGCTAGCCTGCCCCCCCAAAAGCGCTCGTTTCGCCAATGAACAATGCTAGCCTGCTCCTTACATGTACGGGTCCCGGCAGGGCTCCATCAGTCGCGGCGGCCTTCAGCTTCTGGAGGATCGCTTTGAGGAAGGCGAGGCGCATGTCCTGAACAGATTTTGTGTTTAAAGGGACGCGCAAGTGTAAGAATCGGCTCGTTGCATGGACTAAGTCTAGACAGCTACGCGACACGCCAAATCACGCATTACTGCTTCGTGTTTTGGCGTGTTGTGTAGCTGTCTGGACCTAGTCGATGAAAAGGGTCGATTTTCGTATTTATAAATCTCATTAAAGGCAAGGGAAAAGCAGCTTCCGGCTCAAAACTTACTCCATCAACTTCCTTCGAAGATTCTATCGAGTTGTCGACCTGGTGAAGGGGTTGCTGACTGAAAACCGAACGAATTCTTGATATTTTGCGCTCTCTCTCTCTCTCTCTCTCTCTCTCTCTCTGGCTCTCCTTCTTTCTCTAACTTACTCGTGCCCATTCTCCAGCCGCTTCGAGAAAGCCAGACGCTCGTCGATGACCTCGGGCGGTTGGTCGTTGCTCAGCCCCTGAAATGGACGGTAGGCTAGCAGAGATCATTTGGAAATGGAAGGGGCAGGCTAGCAGAGATTATTTGAGAAAACTTGTACCAACCTGAGCCGATTTTTGTGCAGCCGCAAATGCGGCCTGCTGTGCCTGAAGCTGCGACTCCCTCAACAAGTCCAGCCCGATCATGCGCTGCTTCAGCTCGGCCCACTTCAGACGCAGAAATTGGTCGTCGCGATGCCGAGCGTACGCCAATTCTGACAGCACGACGGCGGCTAGCAGCACGCAGAACACGACGGCGATGCATGCGAGGCAACCCTGAGGATCACGGGGTTAAAAAAGCTCTATATCTCTCTCGCTCTCTCTCGCTCTCTCACTCTCTCTCTATCCCTACCAACCTTAAATGGACTCCTTCTGCACTTCTTCTGCGTGGCCACCGGCAGCTGTGCGGCCGGCTTCAGCGGCGGCTCCGAGCAGCTGCTCGACGCCAGCGAGCCGGTTTCAAGCTGAAAATTTTTGGTATTAATGCTCTAAATCTTATCATGCTTTACTAAATTAAATTAAATTAAATTAGATAATTAATAAATACATCTATCCTTCAAAACTCAACAATTGCGGCGCTCACCTTTTCATCGAGGCTCTTGGCCTTCTCCTTGTCGTCGAGGCCCACGGTGAACACCTTCATCCGCGGTTGATGCACCTGGAAATTTTAATTTAATATTTATATATAATAATGTGATTTTAAACATAATACAACAATTTAAGTATTCTTTAAATGAATATTGAGAGCTCTTATATACATTTTCGTGAGAAAAACGCGTTCTAAAGGGATGATGACATCTAGGAGAAGCAAGCTGTGATGGCAAGCTAGCAGGGATCTTTGTGGAGTTACTTGGACAACCCGGGCAGGCTAGTAGAGATCTTTGAGGGTGTTCGGGTGGAAAGTGACTGGCTGACGCATAAACGATGCCCTGTGGTCAGAAACACCGGCAAAACATCAGCGAGTGAGGGAAAGGAAAACAATGGAATGATCGCATTAACCGATTCCGTGGAGAAACCGTATGACCGGGCGAGCGAGAGAGAAGGAGAGAGAGAGAGAGAGGGAGAGGGAGAGAGGGAGAGAGCAGCCTAGCAGAGACCCATTATAAATCGTAGAATTCAAGCCGAAACCAGCGAGAAACCTAAGGGAAGTGAGCCGAGACCATTTGGGAATGGAAGGGGCAGGCTAGCAGAGATCATTTGGGAATGGAAGGGGCAGGCTAGCAGAGATCATTTGGGAATGGAAGGGGCAGGCTAGCAGAGATCATTTGGGAATGGAAGGGGCAGGCTAGCAGAGATCATTTGGGAATGGAAGGGGCAGGCTAGCAGAGATCATTTGGGAATGGAAGGGGCAGGCTAGCCTCCTTGGCTTCAACGACCCTTTAAAACACAATTTTTTTTGAGAATCCGCTGAAAATTACGGTACGAGTGCCAGCGCTGACCCCCCGGTGGTCCCGCGCCGAATAAAATGAAGGTTAAGGCGAGTGTGAGAAAGAGAGAGAGAGCGAGCGAGAGAGAGAGACGCACGTCAGGAGCATCCGAATCTACTTATGGGAACTGGTTGGGGGCGAATGGGGCGCGCTCCCGACAAGGTCAACCCCTCATTTTTGCCGCCCCGTACGATACAATACTATCGACACAAGCCGAAGGGGTCGGGATTTTTGGGTTTGAAGGGTCGGGAAGATAGAAAAAAATGAAACGGGAATTTTACAGCGGAAAACGCCAGATTTTACGAGTTACTGGTTCCTGAAAGGTACATGGAAACAGGAGAATCAACCCCCTTCCATCGACTAGGTCTAGACAACTACGCACTAGCAGAGAACACGCATTTGGCGCTTAGGCTTGGACTTAGGCTTGGGCTGGGACTTAGGCATAGACTTAGGCATGGGCTTAAACGTGAGATAGGCCTCGGTTAGGTTTAAGCTTAGGCTTTTAGGAGGGAGGCCAGAGAAGAATTCTAGCACTTACTAGCTAAGCTAATCCTAGCACCTTTAAAATCACAATTACCTCCCTCTTCGGGCTCCCAAAATTCAGCAGCATGTATTTCATCGAATATCCCGAGCCCAGGACGTGGATTTTGATGGATAGATCGGGGGTGAGGTTGGCCCGGTCAATATTCGCGAATTTCCAAAAATTGAGGGCCCCCAGCTGGAGGTTGGGCAGATTGGAAAAGTCACTCAATGTATCTATACAGCGCTGTTGAGGGGGTGGCCGGCTGTTCCGCGGCGATACTATGGACTGGCGGGTTTTGAAGGGAGTGGAAAGTTGGGGGAAAATTACAAAGGCTATCTGCTAGCCTGCCCCTTCCATTCCCAAATGATCTCTGCTAGCCTGCCCCTTACATTCCCAAATGATCTCTGCTAGCCTGCCCCTTCCATTCCCAAATGATCTCTGCTAGCCTGCCCCTTCCATTCCCAAATGATCTCTGCTAGCCTGCCCCTTCCATTCCCAAATGATCTCTGCTAGCCTGCCCCTTCCATTCCCAAATGATCTCTGCTAGCCTGCCCCTTCCATTCCCAAATGATCTCTGCTAGCCTGCCCCTTCCATTCCCAAATGATCTCTGCTAGCCTGCCCCTTCCATTCCCAAATGATCTCTGCTAGCCTGCCCCTTCCATTCCCAAATGATCTCTGCTAGCCTGCCCCTTCCATTCCCAAATGATCTCTGCTAGCCTGCTCCTTCCATTCCCAAATGATTTCTGCTAGCCTGCCCGGTCCCTTTAATCCCCCAAAACATCCACCTCCACCTTCCCCCCAACGCTGACCGTTGCCAGAGGTATACGTCGTACACCCTGGGAACGGTCCGGTAAGAACAGGCAATTTTGGCGTCGCACACCAAAAAATCCGCTCCCCCGATTCGTACGGTAATTTTGGGTATGCACGTCTGCCTCTCTCTCTCTGCGTGGCTGTATGCATGCGAAAGTGGACAGAAACACAAACAGGTGGAAACCGGAATCCTGACAGCCAATCCCCCACCACACCCTACCTACGCCCCGTTCGCCCAATCTGCACACCGGGTTTTTGCTTTTTTGACAAAAGTAATGCAACGGAAAACGTTTCGGGAAGGGAAGGGGCAACCAGCAGAGAGAGCTTGAGAATAGAAAAGGCAGGATAGCAGAGATAGTTTGAGGAAAATGGGAAATCGAAATTTGTCCGAGGGTGTGAAAGACCGGATGTGCGAGCTCAACTGCTGATTTTGCGCGATCGCGTGCGCCGAGGAGAGAGAGAGAGCGAGATAGAGAGAGAGAAAGAGAGAGAGAGAGAGAGAGCGAGAAAGAGAGACGGGCCCTCGGGGCACACGGCAACCGGCGCGCGTCGAGTGCGCGGGCGCTCCGCGCGCCCGATTTCTGCTCTCCGCGCCGCATCCGCATCTATTTCGGGGGGCGTTTCGGAAATTTTTCCATGATAGGGGTGATAGAAAACTGAGAGAGAGAGAGAGAGAGAGCGAGAGAGCAAGGAAGAGCGAGAGATATATGGCGAAACTCCGAAATTCGTTGCTTTAAAGGACCACTAGAGCGAAAAATCTGTAAAAATGCGCTCCAAAAAATCTGTTGGCGTCGCGATTCGATGCTAAAGGACCATTGAAGCCAAATCTGAATAGAAACCCCTAAAAAAGGCAGAAAACCTTCGTTTGAAAGAGCTATTGAAGCCAAAGCAAGCCATGAAAAATGACAAAATACTGTCCAGGAAGAAAAGGACCTCTAAAGGGGCCAGTAAAGACAAAGTCGAGCTACAGTAACCCCCAAAAGTCGACACCGCCCCACCAAAATGCCATGCTATTTTGGCGGCGGTGCCACCCCCCTGGATAGAAGTGGCTCCCCAGGGGGGTGGGGGGATGTTTGGGAAGTGGTGGTCGAGTGGGTCTGGATGGGTGGACGTGGACCAGTCTTCTTCTTCTTCTCCACCCTCCCTCCTCTTTTTCCCCCTTTTCCATTCGACACCACCCGTCCACGCGGACGGTCCCGGAATCCGGGACGCCAAAAAGGGGCCCGCCACGGCGCGCCGTGCCGGGACTCACTTTTTGGGGAGGTGACACACGCACAACACATCGGCATAACACTCGATTTTTTTTGGGAGAAGTGGGACTGTCGGTCTCTATCGCGCTACGGTCTCTCCCTCTCTCTCTCTCGCTCTCTCGCTTTTCTAGCCGCGATACCAAATGACCGCCTAAGGAATCTCTGCTAGCCTGTCAGGCCAGCAGGGATTTTTGGGAACAGTGAAGAGTAGAAGCAAGAAAGAGAGAGAGCGAGAGAGAGGGGGGAGAGAGAGAGGGGAAAGAGAGCGAGAGCGAGAGAGAGAGAGAGAGAACGGGAGAGCGGGCGTAAGAATCTACGAATTTCCCATTCCTGGTCCCTTTAAAACGTCACAATTCCGAAACGATCACCAAAGCGTACGCAGGTGACGTAAAACAACGGGACCCGTCAGGATCCGGAGCGCGCGGCTTACCCAGGATGACACATCGCTCTCCCTCTCTTGTCCGCTCTCTCTCTCTTGTTTCTCTCACTCTCTCGCTCTCTCTCCCTCTCTCTCTCTCGCTCTACAGACACACTAAGGTGACGTCCCATACAAATATGTATGCGGAGGAAGCGAAAACAATCAAAAACCCGAGGCAGGTGTAAACCGGAATTTGCAGTGACTCGGAGATTTGTCTAATGACTCTTGCTAGCGTTTTTGAAGCGACGTGTGGCTGTCTAGACCTAGTGGATCGAAAACGTCAATTCTCACGCTTTATGAAGCCCCTTTAAAAACTTTTAGGAATTTCCGAAAAATCGATGAATCTTAGCAAAAAGCAGCGATTAGTGGGGTTCAAACGTCCCTGCTAGCGTCTTTTGATCCCACGGGTAGCTGTCTAGACCTAGCCGCCAGATTGGGTAGATTTTCGCGCTTCCTGGTTTCCTTAGAAAAATTCCTAGCATCCTGGGTTACGGTAAAAAGGCAGATCGGGCTTTTCCGCAACGAGCCCTTGTCGCGCCAACATGTCTACACCGCACGCGGACACCCTGTCCGGAGCGGAGTGTCACGTACACCCAGCCCGCGGCACCCCGCCGCGCCACTTTTCGCGGGGCGCCACACTTTTTGCGCGCTTCAAGGGCCGCGGAAGGCAGTGAAAAGGAGTATGGTCCAAAATCCATCGGCGTAAAATTGAAATCGCGAAAAAAGTGAAAATCCGATCCAGGCCTTATTTTAAAGGGGGCGTGACAGACAGCTTTCGGGTCGGCTAGCAGAGATCGTTGGGGAATTACGAGGAGCTATACAGAATTTTTGTGGTTTTAGAGGGAGAGTGACATCGAGGCTAGCAGCTAGCAGAGATCCTTGAGGAATTTAGGTTTTTAGTGGAGAAGACAGGAAAATTAAGGGCCAGCTAGCAGAGTTTTTTAAGAATATTTTGTGCCTTTTAAAGGGAAGGCGACAAGAAGAATCTCCAGGCAAGCTAGCAGAGATCCTTGATGAATTTCGGGGGTTTATTGGCGAAGACAGCAAAATCATGGATAAGCTATCAAATATTTTTGTGCATTTTAAAGGGAAGGTGAGAAGAAGAATCTCCAGGCAAGCTAGTAGAGAATTTTGAGAAGTTCCGGGGAATCATGTCAAACTCGTCGGTCTTAAAAGGGGCGTGACATCGATGTCAGCACCTAGCAGCGATCGTTGAGGAATTATTTTTCAGAGGGAGCTGGAGAGAATATTCACGGGTAAGCTAGCAGAGATTTTTGAGGAATTTTTGTGCCTTTTAAAGGGGGCGTCCGGAAAGCCGCCGGCGAGCCAGCAGAGATTTTTGAGGAATTTTTGTGCATTTTAAAGGGGCGGTGACAGGAAGAGGCTCCAGGCAAACTAGCAGAGATCCCTGAGGATTCCCAAAAAACCCCTGAATTCCCCCTACCTCATCCTCATCATATTCGTACAGTCGATGCCAGGCGAATTTCATGTTCTCACGCGGCGGCCAAAAATATTTTAGTGACACCCGGCGAATGGCCTAGTTTTTTTTGGGGTGTATGGTATTTTCCGGGGCGCTCCAAACGACGTATCGGCCAGTTCGGGGAGGTTTATTATCCGCATGCAGATAATCCGCGCACACAAGGCTCACCCTCAAAAAAAACCGCCGGGAAAACTGGTTTTTCGGGCTCACTGTCATTGGTATTGGCGTGTAGGGATGGCCGGTCGGATTTTCCCCAAAAATCCCTGCTGGTTTGCCATTTTGGGCTGATAAAGGGGCGAGAGAAAGAGAGAGAAAGAGAGAAAGTAAGAGTAAAAGTAAAGTAAAGGTAAGTAAAACTAGAATTTCCGCAAAAAAACCCTGCTCGTTGCCCCAGACAGGTTAATTTCCATAATAATCTCTGCTAGCCTGCCCTGGCCAGGAAAACTACTTTCCGCAACATACCACTGCTAGCTAGCCCGGCGGCTCTAGTAGTTCCGAAAGAATCACTGTAAGGCTGCCAATTTCATGTCGGCGAGCTGGCAGAGATCGTTTAGGAATGGAAGGGGCAGGCTAGCAGAGATCGTTTGGGAATGGAAGGGGCAGGCTAGCAGAGATCATTTGGGAATGGAAGGGGCAGGCTAGCAGAGATCATTTGGGAATGGAAGGGGCAGGCTAGCAGAGAGCATTTGGGAATGGAAGGGGCAGGCTAGCAGAGATCGTTTGGGAATGGAAGGGGCAGGCTAGCAGAGATCGTTTGGGAATGGAAGGGGCAGGCTAGCAGAGAGCATTTGGGAATGGAAGGGGCAGGCTAGCAGAGATCGTTTGGGAATGGAAGGGGCAGGCTAGCAGAGAGCATTTGGGAATGGAAGGGGCAGGCTAGCAGAGATCGTTTGGGAATGGAAGGGGCAGGCTAGCAGAGAGCATTTGGGAATGGAAGGGGCAGGCTAGCAGAGATCGTTTGGGAATGGAAGGGGCAGGCTAGCAGAGATCATTTGTGAATGGAAGGGGCAGGCTAGCAGAGATCGTTTGGGAATGGAAGGGGCAGGCTAGCAGAGATCGTTTGGGAATGGAAGGGGCAGGCTAGCAGAGATCATTTGGGAATGGAAGGGGCAGGCTAGCAGAGATCATTTGAAGCGGCTACGGTAAATTCGCTTCCGTCTCATTACAAATTCCAAAAATCATCCTCAATATTTGAATAATATATGCAATAGAACACATAAAAGAGGAACGACCCAAATATTTGAGACTGGCTCCCACTGTTGACAGTCCCAAATCGGAGCCTCCGCCCCGCCAATTTATGCAAAATTGCGCACAATCGAACCGGGTTGAAATGGGGGAGAAACAATGGGTGGGAGAGAGCGAGAGAAAGAGAGAGAGAGAGAGAGAGAGAGAGAGAGAGAGAGAGAGAGGACAGAGAGGCCTGAAAGAGACTTCCTGAAGTGCCAACGACTTCTTTCAATTGGCTACAGTCGCGTTCCGAAGTGGATCAAGGCTGTTTTTCGCCATCTCGAGTGGCCCCCTCCTTCAAAGGATTCACGCCGTCCGGAGCGGAGCGTCGCGGAACTTTGGCGTTCTTTAGGGGCATGCTAGCAAAGATCATTTGGGAAAACCATAACCTAAATACAATTTCCTAAATAATCTCTGCTAGCCTACCCAGATCCACCCCAAAAAACCAGCCCACTCGTAAAGCCAGGTGGGCGCTGAAAGGTTGGGGTTTCCAGATCTGGCTAGGTGGGGGAAAGCCGCCGTCATTCTGTAGCCGGACGGAACGGCATGCCCAAAACTGGTTGTTGACAGGTGGGGAGAGACGAGAGAGGGTGAGAGAGAGAGAGAGAGAGAGAGAGAGAGAAGAGAGTGAGACGTAGAAAAAGCTGCGATAAATGCCCCCAGGCGTTGCGAGGATCAAAAAGGACACTGAAACACCCTCGACAAGGTTTCTAAGGGGACCTTGACAGTTAATCGCTTAAGCTGCAAACTTTGGGCAGGCTAGCAGAGGTCATTTGCGGAACGGGTAGAGCGCAGGCTCGTTTAGGAACCAAGTAGGGCAGTCTAGCAGAGGCGCATGGCGAAAGTTGCCGGGCAAGCTAGCAGGGATCCTCAAGAAATGCAAGGATACATCGGGAGCGAGCTCCAGTGAGAGCGATAGCGGAAGAGAGAGCGTAAGAGAGAGAGAGAGAGAGAGAGAGGGAGAGAGAGAGAGAGAGAGACCGAAATGAGTGACGGCATACCTAAAAATACGGTCCGATTGACAAGTTTCTTCGATTTAAGCAATCGGCGAAACCGTCTCAGGGAGAGTACTACTAGTATCGGTCCTTTTATCCACATTTTACAAATGCATACCTCGACGTTTTTGCTTTACATGTTATACTACCGCACAAACTTGTTCGTACACGTAAAATTGCCAAGCATGACTCATCGCCCACGCAACAGCTGACGCCCGGCAAGGGCCAAGTTCGCGACCCCAAAAGTAGGGAAAGTAGGGAAAGGGCAGTGTTTGATTCGGGAAAGAGGTTTTGGGCGTTTTCGATTTTCAAAGTCGGAAAGAGGGTTTTGGGACCCCAGGGTGGCCACACCCGTTACAAAGCCCGAGGACCGTTGCAACAAAGTGCACCTTGCCCAGACAAAACTGGCAATTACTTTCTGTGAATGTCTGGCCGCTTGGTCAGAAGGTAAGTGTTCCAATTTACAAAAATACAACCTAGGTTCGACACCCAGGGCCATTAACCTAAAAAAGGTAAGCCTTTGCTATACCAACAACAATATCCACTTTAGATATCGATCAACACCTGTCGATAGACCCTGAGGAGGTCCAAATTTTTTGTCTGTGTGTTGTGCATTTTCAGAAAACAACAATTTTTCATACAAATATTTATTCAGACACAGCATTAAGATAGGGGATTTTTAAATGCATCGAAGTCAGCGGATATAACACGATTAACAGGATCAAGAAAAAACAACAATTGAAAAAGTTTGCATTTGGTCCCGGTTGGTTCGTTGTCGGTGTCTTTTGGAGGAGACATCTCGACTTCCTGCTGCTGGGTTGGCGATTCATCCCTCTTGACAAGGTTGCTGGTAGTCATCGGAGTTGCATGCGGCGCTTCGTTGGAGTTGTTCACAGCCAAGAACCTCTTTTCAGGGCAGTGGAGATGCACATGTCGATTGAGATTTGAGCGTGTCGTGAAATTTCTTTGACACTGGCTGCACAAGTGCGTGAAGGAACGAGGCATGGCGAATCGTGGCTGTTTAGCAGAGAGCTCCATTTGACGACCGTACCGCAGCGTGACAATGAGAAGAATGAGAACCTCCGGCAAACACTTCCTAATTGTAGAGAGAAGAGAGAGTAGAGAAAAATAGATTAAGCAAGCCCCTAGCTGGCAGCTGCCCAATCCAAGGGTAAGTTGACACGAAAATGCTTTGATACATAGTTTATCACAAAGTGATCATCATTGGAAATGCTTTGAAAAAACTTGTTAAAGTCATAAAATTTACAACCCAATGACATTTGATGCAAAAAGACCAAGACAAAAGCACCGCAAGTTTTGGTACCAAACCTTTGATGTTGTTCGGGGTTGTATCTGACACGTCTAAACGTCTTTTGCAACCAGCTTTTTATTTTACCTTTGGGGCTATTACCCAGGGGATCAAAGTAATAACCGATACCTCGTTTACCAAAAATTGCCACCCAGTGACTACCACGTCCAGTTGACTCGTCCAAATTGACGACAAGTCCACCACAACCTTGCTTCCAAGTTGGTAAAGTGTCAGATGCAAAAACACCAATGTGGTTCGGGCGTGTGTGTCGATTGTGTCGAAGAATAATGTTTAGCTGTCGATTGTTCATTTTCAAATGGTCAACGTCTGGGCTTGCCGTGCGTGGTCAATTGTCATTTTATTCATAAATTCAGCGTGAACGACACACATGAGACCACCGACAGGTGTTGGCGTACCAAACTCGAGGTCCAACGAACACTGCCCTGAAATGGCCATGTCAAAGTTGTCGACACCACCATCTGCTTCAGGCAGCAGCTCAAACACATGCACGCAACGACTGTCGGCAAACGTATCCATGTCGATGCCATTAGTCCGATTTTCTGCCGCCAAGCCTGTGCCGTTTAACATTGCCGTGTAACTTTCGGTCCAACCAACACCGTGTTCCCTGTCCCAGTCGAGGTTCCATGCTTTTGTAGGTACCGTTTGACCTGCAAAACGTACTTGAATGTTTTTTAAGTCAAAGTTGTTGAATCGCCAAGGATCAGTGGCTTGCGTGCCTGTGAAGGCAGCGTTTTTCACCAAGCCCACAAATATTCTTCGAGGGACTTGGTTTGAATTGAACAGCTGCATCTCGG
Source organism: Mesorhabditis spiculigera (assembly GCA_958295435.1). Taxonomy (NCBI): domain Eukaryota; kingdom Metazoa; phylum Nematoda; class Chromadorea; order Rhabditida; family Rhabditidae; genus Mesorhabditis; species Mesorhabditis spiculigera. The sequence goes on from CATQJA010002663.1 coordinate 1,207,837, forward strand.
GAACTTTTAGCTGATTTTCAGGCAGGTAGAAACCCTTTGTCTGGTAGCTACGCATGGGATAGCTGGCTTTTTGACCACTTAGCAGAGCTCTCTCAATGGATGCACTCGCAGATGGGTACAGCTGATATTCTGCCAAGACCAAGCGAATGTCGTGAATCTTGAACTTCCAGTCAGTCTTTGTCGAGCCAAAGTTTCGAATCAAAAAGTCATCAGACTGTCGATGCAGCGTAATTTGAATGTCGGTATTGTTCAGCATCAACTTGTTGGAGGTGGCAATATTCAAATCTAGCGGGCTGTTCACGCGTACTTGACGACCTTTCATAAACACCAACGATAGATCCTCAAAACCATCGTTTGTGGAAAATTCTGTGCCCGCTTCTTGAATACTATAGCATTGAGGGATGCCAATGTTGAATTTTTTCGCCTGGAGATCCGACATAAATTCGGTGTTGATAAAAGCTCGATAGGGATACAAGTCGCCCGTGTTCTCGACCTGATTTCCATTAATGTTGACAGTAATTTGCTTCCAGAATGCTTTTGCAGCTAGCTGAATAGGGGCGCACTTTTCCTTGGGTTCGAGTTTGAACGTCTTGTCTGGATTTGTAATTTTTTCAAAGTTTGCGTACCCCTTACCCTCGCTGTCGACAAGACTCAACGTCATGGTGACGTAGCTTTTGGCAAGGGAAATGTAGTGGGGTTCTTTCATGATACGAAAAGAAATGGGTCCTGTTTGAGAAATGCCATTTTCTGGGGCAATGCTGCGATATCTCATTGACTGAACTCCAACAACATGTTGCAAGGGTTCAAAAAGTGACAATTCGCTTGAAACTAGAAATTCGGGGTTGGCTTCAAGCGTCTTGGGGTCTTCCATTGCGTTTCGGTGGTACAGTTGTTAGAATGAAATGGCTTCGCTTGCGGTTGCTTTTTTGTACCTTTTTGGCAACTGCTTTGGTTCCCTCACCCAAGAGACGCAGAGGGGGCAGAGAAGTCGGGTCGTCTGGAAGGTTTTTCGACCTCCGGACCCGTTTTGTTGAGGGTCCGGCCTTCCCCTCCACCCCTTTAGAAGGGGTCCCCTTTTCGGGTCCTACGTAGGGTAGGGGAAACCCTACTTCCCCCTCGACGTAGGGGAACCCTACGACGGGTGGAAGTAGCCCTCTTAAAAGGGGTTGGGGTCCTACTTTTTGGGACCCTACTTTGGGGTTTAAGCGGACGTACTTTTTGGACGTCAAACGTCCAAAACCCAGCTGTTGTCCGTTGTCGGGTAGTAAAGCAATGTCTGGCAGCAAGGCAATGTCGGCAGGCAAGCGAAAATACTCCATACCGTACGCTAGAAAGTCAAGTGTGATGGCAAAGTGAAGAATGACACTTTTGCAGTTAGTAGACCCTTTTAAAGTGTAGCGTGGCTACGCAGTTGCCATAGTTAAAGTCAACTTCTCGGTTGTTTTCGTCCGTGATACGCAAGGTAATATCTTTGAAGGAGCCTTGGCGTACAGGGCGGTACACTGGAGGGTTGAAAGTTTTGCTAAACGTCTCGCCCCAGCTCATGTCAACAGGGATGAGGCGTAGCAAGTCTTGAAAAGCGTCACCCACCAATTGCGGTTCCACTACGTTGCAACAAATTGACAAGTTGTGGCAGTTTGCCTTTAGGTCGAGCATATATTTTGCGCTTCGGCTGTCTTTGATTGTGCTATACTCGAACCCTAGAATTTGCCACAATAGCTTGGGAAGAAATAGTTTGTCCACCTTTGTGGGATCAACTTCAACCCAGACACGACACCGGTTTGCGTCAAACTTGAAAGCCACACCTCGATTTTCGAGAGCCTTCTCAAAAAGACTTGTCGAAAAAGTGTCGAAGACCTCTTCTGGAGGTGTTTTGAAAACCACTGTTTGATTGGGAGGTTTCTCAGAAACAGCTAGAGGGGCACTAGGTGGTATATTTTTAGGAAGTGGGCGATTGCTTGCCACGTTTGTGGGTAGTGCTTGCGGTTGTGCTGCGGCTGGTTTTGGCGGTGCTGGTACCATTTTTGCAGGCGTTTTTGGAGGTGTTTTGGCTGTTTGAGGTGCGGCCGTTTGTGCTGACGTAGCAAGTGGTTGTGCTGGCGGTTGCGTAGCTGGCGCTTGGGGTGTATGAGGTGGTGGTGTGGGTGGAGGAGGTGGTGTCGTGGGTGCAGGAGGTGGTGGTGTGGGTGGAGGAGGTGATGCAGGTGTTTTTTCAGGTTCTGCACTTGGTGCACCGAGTGGGACCATTTTTGGAAACGGCTTTGCAGCGTGCACATTTTCAGGCAATAAAGGGGCTTCGCGTTTCCTTTTCAGAGTTTTGGCAAAAATTGCATTTAGAGCATTGATAAGACGTTCAGGGGTTGAGTAGGTGCCTTGCGCTAGCCAAAGATGGGTTTCCTTTGCGTCCTTGGACCATAGTCTGAATTTTTGAGGTTCAGGGACTTGGTCCCACGACATTGAGGCTGCAAAATCGACTAGGGCGCAAGTCCAATAACCTTGTTGTCCGTTTGTTTGATAGAGGTTGATTTCTTTGGCTAGGTGCGTGACAAAATTGGAACCTTTTCCATCACGACGTCCTCGACCTACGAGTGTTACGTAAAGGTCTTCACTCATTTCCTTTGATAGCTTTGCTTTTCAAGGGAGATGGTACCAAAAGACAAGCAACGGAAATTGTAGCACTTAGCCAGACTGTCACGTCGCTGCCCTTTATATGCGCGATTGTCATGTTGGCGAGACACGCTAGGGCAATGAGAAAAATAATGATGATGCGAGCCCAACCCATGCGGACATTATTACGGTACTGCGAGGTAGTGGACGAACGGTTTGAAAGTAATTCTTCCATTATCATAGTTCGTCCGTGTAAATGATGGTTTTGTCCGGTACCCAACCATTAAATACCGCGGGTTTATTGTGGTATTTGACAAGACTGTGTGGTTGCTTACTGATGACTTTTGCGTCCAACACCTCTTCTATTCGATACATTTTTGGACGTCGAACTTTGTAGTTCTTCTTTGTAAAATACTTGTCTAAGGGTCACTCCCTGCAAGGTTTTTAGGTAAAAGACTGGTGCCGAGAAATTTGCAGGTGTGACGACACGTTTAATTTGATAAACTTCACCAGAAAATGTACCTTTGTAAGCTTTTCGAAACACCACTTGACGCTTTTTCAATACGACGTAGTCGTTTAGCACTAGCGGTGGTTCTGGCTTTCGTAAAGGTGCTGGGTCATCCGGAGGTATGAACGTATCGTGCTTCATTTCATTGGGTGCCAAACCCTTTAGGGGTTCTGTTGGTGTATTGTTCAGACCTTCAACAATTTTTGGTAGAACTTCAACCCAATTGTAAGTGTTGTTTTCTGTAAAATATTTGTAGATGCGAGACTTTAGATCACGAATTTTACGTTCGGCTGGTGCCGCTTTTGCTGTGCCTTTAGTCAAGATGTGGCGAATTTCGTTATTTTTGAGGTATCGTCTCATTGGTGCACCGGTAAACTCAAGGCCCTGATCTGTCGTCAAAAAGTATGGAGGATCACCGATTTCTCTGTAAATTTGCTCAAAACGTCGTTTTACACTTTGAGGTTTCTTGTTTAGTAAAGGTTTGGCATAGGTTTTTCGTGAAAACAGATCGACAACAACCAAAATATATCGTTGTCCGCCATTGTATTGCTTAATTTTCTGAAAGTCGGCAAGATCGGCGACATGGTGACTGTTCATGCTAGTTCCAATAAACTTTTTTCTGGGAAACTTGTGTAGAACTCGTCTATGTAGAATGTAAGAATTTTTAGTTTGTAGATATGTGTCAACTTGTCGCTTTGTGATGCCATATTTCTTAGCTTCTACCACAAGTAGAGTGAGGGAGGCCTAGGCTAAAGCCTAGGCTTGCCTAGGCTTCCTCAGGCTTTTCTAATTCGCATCGCCTAGGCTGAGCCTGGGCTATGCAAAGTACGCCTGACCTCTAATTAGTCAGGCTTTATCCGGAAATTTTATGTAAAGTCGTAAAATATTCGAAGTTTTGCCGAACAAATAAGGAATTTTTTTAAACTTCCGGGGGGTCGAAGAGCTGTATTGGGTCCAAGAATATTCTACAGAGTTAGGTTACTGTTTTTGACAAACCTTACGGCACGATACGTTAATAGCACGCGGATACACAAAAACCAAGAGTCGGTTCGAACGGCCGGGGGATACAATTGCCTCTCCTGACATCTTGCCTATATTTTTCCCACCTTCGGTATCCTTGTAATTTGTTATTGCGTCAAAGATATCAACATTTTAGATGCAGTAACCAGATTAACATGTTTTTACGCATTGCATAAAAAGCCTGCCTAAATCCTTAGGCTTCCGCCAGGCGTCGGCAGGCGCGGAAATGCAATTCGGCCCAAGAAAGCCTGAGGAGGCCTGCCGCTCCCTCACTCTAACCACAAGATTATTTCTTGATGTAAAAGCAATATTCGAATCAGGATCAGTATATAGAAGATCAAGTATTTTAGTGATATTTTGCGACTTTGAACCTTTTTTTGCTACCACTACCTGTTTGGTCTTCGTCATCGCTATCCCAGACTTTGCGATTCAATTCGCGCTTTTCTTTTATCTCACGCTGTAGTTGTCTAACGCGCTTGACCAAGTCGGAGTCTGATTTTTTGTCCTCAGTCGTCACGGGTGGGCTAGTTGTGGGCTGGTTAGATGGAAAAATTTCCTTTTGTATGCTATGAATTGTACGTGGTGTAAAAACAGGTTCGTTCAATTGTTTTACAAGCCTTGGAGTTTTTGTTTGAACTTGCTGGTAAGCTTCTTCGTAACCTACGGGAAAAGGCCGTTTGGTATCACTGGCCGCTGCCCTTGCAATTTCAAACAAGTTGCTGCCTTCAATAGTTTTACCTTCTGTATCCAAGACTCTATTCTTACTATCAGTCTTGATGTGCTTTGACAAAAGTTGATAGCTTTTCTGGTATGGATTTTGCTGCAAAGTTTGTCGTGGAGCCCTTTTGACAGGACCTAATGTTCCTTTCCTGGTATTTTGTATGGTTTCACGTTCTATCGGGACTTCAAATGCAACAGTTTTCAAGGTTTGTGTCGGTAAAGGGTCAAATTTGCGGATTTCTTGGACAAGCTGTGTCAAAAAGTTGAGAAACTTGTTATACATTTGCATTTTCATATCATCGGGAAGTGTACTTTGTAGTAAGTTGGTCATTTGCTGCTCAGTTTCTTTGGCTTGTTCAACAATTTTCTCACGAGGTGTGTGAGCATAACCTTCACCTTGTTGCTCGTCGTATGGCACCAGAACCATCTTTTCGAAATTTTTTTTCGATGTGGTCATTCTCAAATGCCAAAGCGGGTTTCGTAATAAGTTTTAAAACTTTTTCTTGTAATGAAAGTGTCTGTCGCGCCTTTGTAAAATCGCGTAGCTTACCCAAGGTGTGCAAGGTAGTCAAATGGGGTTGAAGATGTGTTTTCTCATATTTATAGAGAGGTACGGTACCTAAGGTCAGGTTGTAAATAAACTCGACAATAGTTTGTATTTCCTGGTCGGTTGCCTTTCGAATCACAACTTTTGGGGTTGAGGTGTTGTCAAGTTTGTGAAAAATTTGCCAGTTGCTTAGACGTCGTTGCATTTTCAAAATGACTACTTGGGTAGATAAAAAATTTGCCTTTTATCTGGGAAAATGTCTGCCACTAGGCGTTCGTTTCGATTTTCCAATTGGGGGTGACAATTGATTACGAGATATTGAAATGGTTTTGCTGTTGCGTCTAGGTAACTGTCCCAGAAATACGAAAATTGGTTGGGAAAGCATTGAAGACCTATTTGGCGGGCTTGAAGTAGGTCCGACACAGATCTCAAAAGTACAATATAATTCGCGTTGATACGGGCGGTACGTCGGGTTCGAAAAGCGTCTTGGCTTAGGAAAATTAGCGTACAATTTTGGTGGTGTGTAATTCGGGAAGTGAGAGCGGCCATCACGTGTTCTTTCATGTCAAGCATCAAATCGTCGAGGATAAGGATGGAATTTTTTAGGTTTTCTACTTGTTCGTCGCTCGGTGGACCTTCAAGTATATGAAAATTGGAAGGTGTTTCTGGAAACTTTTCTTCAATTTCCTTTTTGACCCCGTAAAGTAGTAAATATCTTGAATTTTTTCATACCCTTCGAGAATAAATTCTAAATATTGCAGAAATTTTATCGTCCATGTTGTCTTGCCGCCCAAGGATTGGCAAAACACAAAAATCGAACAGGGATGTTGAAATTTGAACGTTTCGCGTTCCATTTTTTTTTGGTTTATAGAAAGTTTTGCACTATTTATGCATCCAATGGTCAGCTGTGCAGTTTCGCAACTGACCCCTTCCCTAGTTTTTGGGGTCGCAAACTTGGCACTTGCCGGGCGTCAGCTGTTGCGTGGTCGATGAGTCATGCTTTGCAATTTTACGTGTACGAACGGGTTCTTGTGGTAAGAAACGTAAAACAAAAACGTCGAGGTATGCATTTGTAAAATGTGGATAAAAGGACCGATACTAGTAGTGAGAGTGATAGTAGAGTCAAACACTCAAAAACCGAAACGGCTCCATTGCAATTTCGGAGCGTTTCGGAGTGGTGGCGGGCCCCCGATTTGACCGCGCACCAGAATGGCCTTTGTTTTCCGAGGGGAAGGGGCGATCGGAGGGGGTATTTGGCCCTCGGGCGAGAGTGTGAGAGAGGGCTAGAGAGCTAGAGAGAGAGAGAGAGAGAGAGAGCGATGGTCCCGGAACGAGGGCCTCGAACCGGACCCCTCTGCCACAGCTCTGGACGCGATTTTTCGTGGCGGGACCCGGAACCCCGTGCGATACGAGCGCCGTGGTGCTTGCAGAGATCATTTAGGAAAGGGGGCAGGCTAGCAGAGATCATTTGGGTACGGAAGAGGCAGGCTAGCAGAGAGCAGAGACGAGCGGAGTTTCTTAAGAAGCCGGGGCTATCTAGAATGGATCCTTTGGGAATGCAAGTCGCCGCCAGGCTCGCAGAGATTGTTGAAGATTTTTTATCTGGCAAGCTAGCAGGCTTCCTTGAGGAATGACGAGAGGGTGAGAGAGAAATAGAGAGAGAGAGAGAGAGAGAGAGAGAGAGAGAGAGAGAAATAGCTAAAATCCTTCACCTCGACCTTCGCAGCACCGGCCCCATTCGCAAAGATACGCATTAATAGCCGGCGTTCAGCGAGGCTCGAATTACGGCTTGCAGCCCGTTCGTTTGCCCGAATTTCCAGGCGACGGTTTGAAGCCGTCGGAAAATGCTCTCCCCCAATCACTTTCAGCGATCTATTTACCGAAAAGCCGCGCCTCCTGACCTGCCAAGAAGCCCCGGCACACAACAAATATACCAACTCGGGTGGATCGGAATCGGTTTTAAAGGGACTGGCAAGGCATGATTATGGACTGTTAGGTATGGATATACTACAGATTTTGGCGGGGGAAACGCCAAAATGCCGACACCCGAAATCTCGACAGTCAAAATCCCGACAGCCAAAACCCGGACAGCTAAAATCCCGACAGCCAAAATACCGACGTTCAAAATCCCGACATGCCAAAATCCCGACAACCAAAAGGGGACGGCTAAGATCCCGACAGGCCAAAATCCCGAATCCAAAATACCGACGTTCAAAATCCCGACAGCCAAAATCCCGACAGCCAAAATCCCGACAACCAAGATATGATATTTCAGGTCGTTTTACCCATAAATGCTATGAAAATCTGGGGTTTCTGGCGGTCGGGATTTTGGCTGTCGAGATTTTTGTCGGGATGCTGGGGTTTTCCCCCTCTGCGACATTTTCAGGGATTCGGCAGCAAACAAAAAATGCATAGCCATGGCTTCCACGCCCTTTAAAAATACCGATCGAAAACGTGGAGCAACCGTCGTTCAAAACCCGTTTTTTTCCTAAGCTTACCCCACTAATCTTCAGCTGCATACTGTAGCCGGAGCTTCGTCTAGCGATTTCACGTCGAATCCTGGGGTCGGAATTTTGCGGCGCACGAAGTCAGCGAGAGAGTGGGAGAGAGATGACTTGTTGGACCTCGTTGCCTGGAACGAGCCACTTCAAGCCACAATTTCTATTTTCCGCGTGTTTTCCCGGGTCCTTTTGACTGGCGGCGCGAGCACGACGACGCGACGCTCCCTGTTGACACTGTCTGTATTGAAGGGAAGCCGATGAAAAGGGCAATGCGATCGGGGGCAAGCTAGCAGAGATCATTTGGGAATGGAAGGGGCAGGCTAGCAGAGATCATTTGGGAATGGAAGGGGCAGGCTAGCAGAGATCATTTGGGAATGGAAGGGGCAGGCTAGCAGAGATCATTTGGGAATGGAAGGGGCAGGCTAGCAGAGATCATTTGGGAATGGAAGGGGCAGGCTAGCAGAGATCATTTGGGAATGGAAGGGGCAGGCTAGCAGAGATCATTTGGGAATGGAAGGGGCAGGCTAGCAGAGATCATTTGGGAATGGAAGGGGCAGGCTAGCAGAGATCATTTGGGAATGGAAGGGGCAGGCTAGCAGAGATCATTTGGGAATGGAAGGGGCAGGCTAGCAGAGATCATTTGGGAGTGGAAGGGGCAGGCTAGCAGAGATCATTTGGGAATGGAAGGGGCAGGCTAGCAGAGATCATTTGGGAATGGAAGGGGCAGGCTAGCAGAGATCATTTGGGAATGGAAGGGGGCAGGCTAGCGAGATCATTTGGGAATGGAAGGGGCAAGCTAGCAGAGATCATTTGGGAATGGAAGGGGCAGGCTAGCAGAGATCATTTGGGAATGGAAGGGGCAGGCTAGCAGAGATCATTTGGGAATGGAAGGGGCAAGCTAGCAGAGATCATTTGGGAATGGAAGGGGCAGGCTAGCAGAGATCATTTGGGAATGGAAGGGGCAAGCTAGCAGAGATCATTTGGGAATGGAAGGGGCAGGCTAGCAGAGATCATTTGGGAATGGAAGGGGCAAGCTAGCAGAGATCATTTGGGAATGGAATGGGCAGGCTAGCAGAGATCATTTGGGATCAAAATATTTATTATTTTCCCGAAATTTATCAACCAAGAGATCAAATTATTTCAAAGGCATTTCCAAAGTGATAAAGGGTTAACACTGAAGCCTCGGTCTGACCATGATGACGCTCGATGGCTTTTTGAGGCTGACATCGTCGTCGTCGGTGACATACGTCTTGGCCCAGTTACACCACAACTGTCTTCGCTCACATGGCCCGTCCACGCCCGGCTCGTTCACCAGCTTGAAGGTATTCACCGGATACCGGGCCTGAAAGCGTTGCTTTGTGGTTGGTAGTGACCCGATCGAAACCATCGAACCGAAAACAACTAAAAAACGCCACAAACGCCATTTTCACTCCGTTGCAAAAACAAACAAAGTATTTCTCAAAAAAGTGCAAAAATTAGAAATGTTCTTAGTTCTTAGTTTTTTGGTGTCGCCGCTTTTCGGTAAGAAGGTTTTTCGACCATTTGGGAAACTTTAAGTTTCTGTTTCTTTTTGTTTCTATCTCTCGCTCTCTCTCTCTCTCTCTCTCTCTCTCTCTCTTTCTCTTCTCTTTCCTTTCACCTGTATGCGTGCAAAAATTCTGGCTGCGGTCTCGCCATCAGTGGGCGAGGGTTAATTGAGTGGAATGGCATCCGATAACGTCTTTTGAAATCAACTTTTATTTTTGAGAGACATTTCGCCGACCTGTTGATTAGATTGCGGAAGCTGGCGGCCGGCTTGCTACCTTTTTCAATGCCACGCCACTCGCATCGGAGGTGCACGCAGTTGGAAGCATCCATGAGCACCAGAATCGAGGCTGCAGAAGCAGAAATAACTACGGCCAGAATAAGGAAATGTGCGGGATTCCCCATCGTGATGCAGATAGCAAGCTAGGCGCAGCACCGAGCGACATGGTTGCACCAAGTGACCTTTCTAGCCGCCCCTAACTATAATATCTCCTCCGGGCCCATTACGAGGTCGGATTGTATGACTGATAAGAGAGAGAGAGACCGAGAGAGAAACAGAGAGAGAGAGAGAGCAAGAGCGAGCTAAAGAGCGAGAGAGCCAGAGAGGGAAAGAGAGAGACCGATAGAGACAGAGAGAGAGAAAGAGACGGAGAAAGAGAGAGAGAGAGCGAGAGAGAGAGAGAGAGAGAGAGAGAGAGAGAGAGAAGGAAAAAGAGAGGGAGAGATACTTCAGGATGAAAGGGGCAGGCTAGCAGAGATCATTTGGGAATGGGAGGGGTAGGCTAGCAGAGATGCTTTGACGAAGCATTTATTCAGAAAGTATAACATTTCAAAACCAATCACAGTCGAAAAGTCGAAAATTTTGCTGAAGGTGACCCGTTTTTGTAGATTTATGGTAGCACAGGACAGGATTTAGGAAGGCAACTTCAAAATTCAAAATCACAATAAGGGCAGGCTATCAGAGATGCTTGGGGATTCATTTCGGGATTTTTTTGAGGGCATGCTAGCAGAGATCATTTGGGAATAGGCCAGGATTTATTCACTCTTCAACTCTCCCTGCTCCATATTTGCCAGCCGGACGGCCATGTTGCCGGCAATGTCGGGCCGCAAGATTTGGTAGCCCTGGAAATTTTATTTTTGAAGTATTTTTTTAAATAATGTGAAGATCTTTACCTTTTCCTCCGTCCACAATTGTAGTGGAGTGAAGTAGCGGCGCAACGATTTTTCTGACGCGATCAATTTTAACCTGAAAATCGATGTATCCCATTTTTCGGTACATTTAAAGGGGCCAGCAGGGCGGAATCCACCCCATAGATCGACTAGGTCTAGACAGCTATGCGACCCGCAAACAGACGTGAAACTCTCGTCTTCAGGCCCATCGGGGCATTCAATATGGGTAAAACTCTGGCGGACAGGCTTACGGCTTTGATGTTTCGCGTAGCTGTCTAGACCTAGTCGATGGAAGCGTTCGATTCTGGTACTTCCCGGTCCCTTCAAAAGCCACGAACCTGGCGAACATCGGGTTGCTTATTTCTGGTACGCCGGACACCCAATCCCAGTCCTTCTTGTCCCAAGCCTCGTGCGCGAAGAAGGCCCGCGCGTTCGCTTCGGATAGCTGCGTGGCGAATTCCTGAAAATGGTCTCTGCAATCCTGCCCCTTCCATTCCCAAATGATCTCTGCTAGCCTGCCCCCTTCCATTCTCAAATGATCCCTGCTAGCCTGCCCCTTCCATTCCCAAATGATCTCTGCTAGCCTGCCCCCTTCCATTCCCAAATGATCTCTGCTAGCCTGCCCCTTCCATTCCCAAATGATCTCTGCTAGCCTGCCCCTTCCATTCCCAAATGATCTCTGCTAGCCTGCCCCTTCCATTCCCAAATGATCTCTGCTAGCCTGCCCCCTTCCATTCTCAAATGATCTCTGCTAGCCTGCCTCTTCCATACCCAAATCATCTCTGCTAACTGGCCCGCCCTCAATCGTACCTTCGCCACCGTATCAAAATTGCGCTTCTCCTCGTTCTTGTACATCTCCACGTACTGCCGCTGGACCATCGTGTACTTGTCGCACATTCGAATCGAACAAAGCGCTGAAAATCCAGGGAAATTCCACAATGACCACTGCTAGTCGGCCCTAGTGCTGTATACTCACCAAGAAAGGCGGCTGTGCCGTAGACGATCAAGATCATGAAGGCGATAATTTGGGATTGGGCTTCGAGGTAGAGGGTGTCGGTGGGCCGCATATGGCAGATGCATTCTGGGCAGAACTGGAAGGCGAAAGATCTCTCTAGCTCTCTCTCTCTCTCTCTCTCTCTCTCTCTCTCTCGCTCTCTCTCTCTCGCTCTCTCTCTCTAGTTCTTTCTCGCCTTTCCATCTTCACTCATCTGACCGTAGCCAGGGCTCGATTTGTAAAAATCCAAGACGGTCTGATTCTGGCATTGCACCGCTTTTTCCATCAGGCAGAATCCGCCGGCCCGGTAGCAGGTGTAATACCTAAAGTTTTTACGGTCGCTGTCTCATAAAGAGCGAGAGTGAGAGAGAGAAAGAGCGAGAGGGCGAGAGAGAGAGAGAGAGAGAGAGAGAGAGAGAGAGAAAGAGAGAGGGCGAGAGAGAGAAATCACGAGTACTTACCCTCCATCCAAAAACACCACGAACAGCCAGGCGATCGGCGCCACCGATGCCTGCGCCAACACCTCCACCCACGACACGCAGATTGTCTTCCAGGAATGCCGTGTTTTTGCGTGCCTAAAGTGGCAGGCTAGCAGATACCATTTGGGAACCTCCGAAAATTACGAACCTAAAAACACAGCCGTGCGCCAGTCGCCAAGTGGTCGTGTTGAGCATGATGCCGATGCAGAGTAGGCCGATTGAAGGGCCGACCTGAGGTATTTTATTTACTTTGTTTTACCTCTCTCTCGCTCTTTCTCTCTCTCTCTATGTCTCTATCTCTCTCTTCCACTTTCTGTTACTCACCATAAAAATTAATGAGTGCACTTCATTCAGCGGATATGCACACGGACACGCAAACGTCAATTTCCGGATTATCTGGAATGAAGGACCATAGCTTTCAGAGGGAGAAATGCGAATATCGACCCCTTTCACCACCTAGGTCTAGAAAAAAACGCGACAAGCCAAATGCCGTCATTTTGCTAGTCTAGCGAGGCACTCTGAGGCAAAAATCGAATGTTGCATGCATTCTTTGGTGGGTCGCGTAGCTGTCTAGATCTAGTCGCTGGAAAGGGTCGATTCGCGCACTTTCTAGTCCCCTAAAGGATCGAGGAAGGCAAAGTAAGCCGCAGACTCACGGACTGCCCTCCGATAGTTGTGACGATTAGGATGGCATTCAGCAGCGTGGTGCCCTGATTCGAGAAAAGGTTGCTGAACACCGACACCACCGAGTTGATGTTGGCCGACATTTAGATGTGATCGTCCTAAAGGCAGCAGAGATCATTTGGGAACGGAAGGGGCAGGCTAGCAGAGATCATTTGGGAATGGAAGGGGCAGGCTAGCAGAGATCATTTGGGAATGGAAGGGGTAGGCTAGCAGAGATCATTTGGGAATGGAAGGGGCAGGCTAGCAGAGATCATTTGGGAATGGAAGGGGCAGGCTAGCAGAGATCATTTGGGAATGGAAGGGGCAGGCTAGCAGAGATCATTTGGGAATGGAAGGGGCAGGCTAGCAGAGAGTATTTGGGAATTGTAATAAAAGCCTATACTACGATGGCTAGTCTCGAGGCCCACTCCAGTCCGAAAAAATAAGCTTTTGGGTGGCGTGTCAGTTGTCACCTGGCAACCAGCCAGCCGTATCCCGCTGGCCCTTTGAAAAGCAACTTTTCGCGGTTTCCCTGACCTCAAAAAAAGCTTGAAAATAGTCTAGACGCGCCGGAAATTGGCCAAAACACTTGGGTAATATTGGTAAAATTATGTAAAGAAAAATCATTAATGATAACTCGAGAACCGATTTTCGGCGATTTTCCAGGAGGATAAATATTCCAGTTTTAATAGATTCTGATGTTAAAATGAAGAAATTTTCGTGAATGAAACTGGCAAATCGATTGCGCTGGAGGCGATGTTTACAAAGCTGTCCGGGAGGGGGGGCAACAATGCCAGACAGTCTTTGAAAAAAAAATGGGGAGAGCGATGATGCATACAAGAATCGTTCTCAAAATCTCGTTGACATCGAATAGCACGATGGCACGATACGGTTCGCTGAAATCGGCATATTCAAATTCACCCGGAAACGGCCGAAAAGCCGATTGAGCAGTGGTGAGTCAGGGAGGGAGCTAGTAGGTTACTAGCCGCCCCTTCCATTCTCAAATGATCTCTGCTAGCCTGCCCCTTCCATTCCCAAATGATCTCTGCTAGCCTGCCCCTTCCATTCCCAAATGATCTCTGCTAGCCTGCCCCTTCCATTCCCAAATGATCTCTGCTAGCGTGCCCCTTCCATTCCCAAATGATCTCTGCTAGCCTGCCCCTTCCATTCCCAAATGATCTCTGCTAGCCTGCCCCTTCCATTCCCAAATGATCTCTGCTAGCCTGCCCCTTCCATTCTCAAATGATCTCTGCTAGCCTGCCCCTTCCATTCTCAAATGATCTCTGCTAGCCTGCCCCTTCCATTCTCAAATGATCTCTGCTAGCCTGCCCCTTCCATTCCCAAATGATCTCTGCTAGCCTGCCCCTTCCATTCCCAAATGATCTCTGCTAGCCTGCCCCTTCCATTCTCAAATGATCTCTGCTAGCCTGCCCCTTCCATTCTCAAATGATCTCTGCTAGCCTGCCCCCTTCCATTCTCAAATGATCTCTGCTAGCCTGCCCCCTTCCATTCTCAAATGATCTCTGCTAGCCTGCCCTTCCATTCCCAAATGATCTCTGCTAGCCTGCCCCTTCCATTCTCAAATGATCTCTGCTAGCCTGCCCCCTTCCATTCTCAAATGATCTCTGCTAGCCTGCCCCCTTCCATTCTCAAATGATCTCTGCTAGCCTGCCCCTTCCATTCTCAAATGATCTCTGCTAGCCTGCCCCTTCCATTCTCAAATGATCTCTGCTAGCCTGCCCCCTTCCATTCCCAAATGATCTCTGTTAGCCTGCCCCTTCCATTCCCAAATGATCTCTGCTAGCCTGCCCCTTCCATTCCCAAATGATCTCTGCCAGCCTGCCCCTCTCAATTCCCAAATGATCTCTGCTAGCCTGCCAGTCTCCATTTTGGTATGTTATTATGAGGGGTGACCTTCAAAAAACAATTACACACCGATGTGATTTGGCAGCGGGAAACTGGGGATGTGAGATTTATGAGGAGAGAGAGAGAGAGAGAGAGAGAGAGAGAGAGAGAGAGAGAAATCGTTCGGGTTTCCACCAAGAGACACTACACGGCACTCCAAAAGACAACAAACCACACACTCGCCATCAGCCCCCAAATGGGAAATCTCTCGGCACCTCACGAAACAACCGAAGAAAGCGGAATTGGCACTGGCCAATGAGTTGGGTATTTCTAGCATTCGGGCTGTTGATAGGTAGGTCGGATCAAAAACCCTCTGTTGTCACGGAGCTTCGCAACCCCCCCGCTAACAGCCTAGTCCCGACCTCATCGCTAGAAATTGTCCAGGCGCCATCAGCTGCCAGGGGTTCCTCGACATTCCAAAGGACGACCTATGCCGAGCCGAGCCGAATTTGGAAATGTGCCGAGGGATGCAGGCGGAAGCGCGGAGCTCTTCCGAAAAAGCCGACGATCCGTTTGCTGATATTGCAACGAGGTAAAATCCGACCCTAAATAGATCTCGCGCTCTCTCTCTCTCTGTCTCTGTCTCTCTCCTTTTTTCTCTATCTCTCTCGCCTGCTCTCACTGCTCTAATCCTTTCCTGCAGGGCCCCCGACACCGAGGCGTTCGCCCCATCCCATCGCTCCTCGTTACGGTAGGTGAATTCTGACAAGTTTTTTTATTAGTTTTTGATGCTTGTTGTTTTTACTATGCTTCATATTGTTTCAATTGTTTACAGCATACTTGACGAATTCAGGAAAAAGGGGCCGCCGAAAACGTGGCGCGAATACTACGAACGCCGGAATCAGCACGACCAGGATCGGGAGTATCGACAGCGATATCATTCGTGAGTCGTCTGGTCTCTCTCTCTCTATCTGTGTCTCTCTCTCTCCCCAATTCTGCTGTTTAGCGGTTTCTACAACCTATATCCCGGGCTGTACCCGAAAGACAAGAATTTCTGCGAGACCATGAAGCCGAATTTCGCCTTCACCTGCCAGCCGGGGAAATCCTTGCGGATTGATTTGGTCGAGTTTTGCAAGGTAAGGGCGAGAGAGGGGGGAGAGAGAGCGAGGGAGTGACAGAAGAAGATAGAGAGAGACAGAGGAAGAGAGAGAGAGAAAGAGAGAGTGAGAGAGTGAATGAGAACAGCATCGCTAAATAAGGTAACATGATCCGGGAATCGAGAAAATCGACCCCATCCATCGACTAGGTCTCGACAGCTACGCAACGCACTACGCTGTCGAGAATCGACGCTAGCAAACCCCTTTGGATCCTGCGAAAATTTTACATCTTTAGAGGCTAACAGAAGGAATAGACACCGTTTTTGGCGTGCCACATAGCTGTCTAGACCTAGGCGATGGAAGGGGTCGGTTCTCGCACTCTGAGATCCTGAAAACCCCGAGTTCGAAAATCGACGCGTTCCGACGACTATGTCTAGACAGCCACGAAAGGCAACTATTTTCAGGACTATTCCATTTTCTGCGGCCTCCCGAACTTCCACAGGTTGCCTGGGCCTCGTGAAGGACCATCTCCTGATGGTCGCGTGAGTTTTTTGCGGCGCCGAATTTTTGCCTTCAATGGTCCTTTAGAAACGAATTGGTATCATAATGTCGAAATTTCATAATGTCGAAATTTACATAGGCAAATATTACCGGTGAAACCGCCAAATCCTAGCCAACAAAATTTTTCCACATTCTATTCGTTTATCTTATTTCACGACAACATTTTTTGCCTAGAATTCGGGGACTTTACCGGGAATTTTAGCTTACGTAAATTTCGACATTCTGACATTTCGACATTATGAAATTTCGGCATTATGAAATTTCGACATTATGAGTTTCGACATTTTGAAAATAAGCCTTTAGAAACTAATCCGCCTTTTTCAGCCGGGTGGCCGTGTGGGCGTCAATCTCGGGGTAGGATTCTCGATTGGCACGGTGCCAGGGCTCGAGGTCGACGCTGGCGCGGGGGTCGATGTGGGCCCGATTCCGGGCATGGGCGAGAATGTCGGGGTTGGCGTTGGTGGGTATTTTGACGTTATCTCGATCTCTCACTCTCTCCCTCACGCTCTCGCTCTCGCTCTCGCTCTCTGTCACTCTCATGCTCTTGCGCAGTCACTCTCTTCACTCAAGTTTTTTCGCAAGCTGTGTCTCACTTACTCTCTCTTGCTCTCTCACTCTCTCTTGCTCTCTCTCTCTCTCCCTTTATCACGCTCTTGCTCTCTATCGCTCTGTCCATCTCCTCATCACCTCGCATTTCAGGGCTAAACCTCGGCCTCCTCGGCTCGAAATCTCCAGAAGCCTACCGTCGCGGAATGGACAATCCAAACGACCCGGGCGGTGGGCTTGTTGGCATCAATGGAGGCGTTGGTAAGTAAAAACGTACTTTTCAAGGGAACCGAAGGCCTGGAAATCGATCCCATCCCGGCTATGTGTCGACGGATATGTGACATTCGAAAACCAGAGCGTCAATCTAATTTTGCCCACCCCGGAAGGCGTGCCATTTTGGCAGAAACAAACAGCACCAGCCCACGTGTTTTGGCGTGTAGCGTAGCTGCCTAGACAAAGTCGAGATCAGGGGTCGAATCTTGCGTTCGCCAGCCATCGCTTTTCAAAAAGCGAAAAGCCGAGCAACGGGAGAGAGAGAGAGATAGATAGATAGATAGAGAGAGAGAGAGATAGAGAGAGATAGACAGAGAGAGAGAGAGAGAGAGAGAGAGAGAGAGAGAGAGAAAGAGAGTGAGAGATTGATAGATAGATAGATAGATAGAGAGAGAGATAGACAGAGAGAGAGAGATAGACAGAGAGAGAGAAAGAGAGAGAGAGAGAGAGAGAGAGAGAGAGAGAGAGTGAGTGAGAGAGATGGCCAGATAGAAAGAATTTGAACCATTAATGTATTTTTAGGAGTCCAAGCTCCCGGCGTGCCCGGCGGCGTTGGGGTCAACAGCGGTGTCGGCGTGGGGCGATGATAACGGGAAAATCTACACTAATAAATCGTAATAAAGCTGTAATTATTTATTTATTCAAAAAAGCATTCAATTCAGGGTATTTTCGGAGCACAAAATTCTAAATATTTATTTCGTTGCCCCAAAAATTAGAAAAGGTACTGTACAGTTTGTCTGAAGTTTACAGATTGTTGCGAGTGCCGTTGACGGCGTGGGCTCGTAGACGCCAGACATCCTGAAAAAAAGTGCATTTAACGGGCTCAAAGCAGGCAAAAATCGACCACCGCGATCCACTAGCTCGGGACAACTACGCGGCGCTCCAACGCACTCGGTTGTGGCCCCTTGAACCTCCATGACATTTAGGCCTATCAAACGGAGATTGCCAAGTGTTTTTGGCGTCTAGGGTGACTGTCTAGACCTAGTCAATGAAACCGGTCGATCCTTGCGCTTCTGGAACCCCTTAAAAACGCGTATGCCAGCAGAGATGCCTTGCCATACCCCCCGGGTCTGGGAGCCTACCGAAAAGTCAATCTTCGCATTCTTCGCGTCCTCCTCGCTGATTCCGAATTTGACCATGCGCTTACGGGCCACGTCGATGATCTCGTTGGCCGTTAACTACAAGAAATTCAAAGCATTTTAAGAGAGAGAGAGAGAGCGCGAGAGAGAGGCAGAGAGAGCGAGAGAGAGGGAGGGGGGAAGGACACTGAGAGAGAGGGAGACAGAAAGACAGAAAGAGAGAGAAATTGAGATAGAGAGAGAGATGGAGAGAGAGAGAGAGAGCTAGCGAGTGAGAAAGCGAGAGAGAGAGAGAGAGAGAGAGAGAGAGAGAAATGAATGCGTAAAGTTTAAAAAAAATCTACCTCCTGAACCTTTTCGACATCAACGTAGCGGCACAGGTCGTCGTTCGCATAGTGGCAAGAAATTGCCTTGCGGAAGCCTGAGATGATAAATGACCTCTGCTAGCCGCCTGCCCCTTCAATTCCCAAATGATCTCTGTTAGCCTGCCCCTTCCATTCCCAAATGATCTCTGCTAGCCTGCCCCTTCCATTCCCAAATGATCTCTGCTAGCCGGCCCCTTCCATTCCCAAATGATCTCTGCTAGCCTGCCCCTTCCATTCCCAAATGATCTCTGCTAGCCGGCCCCTTCCATTCCCAAATGATCTCTGCTAGCCTGCCCCTTCCATTCCCAAATGATCTCTGCTAGCCTGCCCCTTCCATTCCCAAATGATCTCTGCTAGCCTGCCCCTTCCATTCCCAAATGATCTCTGCTAGCCTGCCCCTTCCATTCCCAAATGATCTCTGCTAGCCTGCTCCTTCCATTCCCAAATGATCTCTGCTCGGTCCTACCCACCATTAGTGCGGTTGGTCCCGGAACCGTGAATCAGAAGCGGGTGGAAGAATACAGTATCCCCGGCGTCCATCTCCACGTGAAGGCGCGGCATCGAGGCGTCATAGTTCTGGATTCCGTGGTACATCGGGTTGACGCCGCCCTAAAGGATTTCATCTCAATATTTTTAAGGGGATCAAGAAGTAAGAGGATCAACCCTTTCCGTACACTAGTTCTGGGCAGCCAGGCGACACGCCAAAGCCGCTTTCTCGCGTCATAAAAAAGCGATCAACACGGATTTCGGACACCGCGTGTTTGTCTATACCTAGTCGATTAAGGGTCGATTCCGGAGCCTGTTGCTCTTCTTAAAAACCAACCTCCCATTTCGGGTATTCATGGGGGAGGAGCTGGCCCTTGTGAGTCCTCGGGACGACCACTAGACAACCGTTCGCACGGGTGATCTGGAAAATCAGGTAGGGAGAGAGAGAGAGAGAGAGAGAGAGAGAGAGAGAGAGAGAAGAGAGAGAGAGAGAATGCGAGATCTGGCTTACCTTTTCCATGGCGGTCCACGCGCAGCAAATGTAGTCTGCTGGCCGGAAGGGGAAGTACTGTAGGTCCTGGTGCATCGGGTGACGGCTGGTGAGGGAGCCTGCAAGGGATGGCATTTCCTCTAGGATCCCTGCTAGTTGTATTTAGTATCTCTCTCTCTCTCTATCTCTCTCCCTCTATTTTTCTCTCTCTCTCACTGGCGCTCTCACCACTATCCGGCGGCTTGTTGATCAGCATCGTGTGCATCGCGAGCAGATTCGACTGTGGCGTTCCGATCAGATCCTTTACCGTATCCACAATCTATACAAAACCCGAAATCCTATTTGTCACTTTTGAGCTCTTACCGCCGGATATTTACAGTAGTCAAACAGCACCGGGTCCTCGCCGAAATCCTGTACTTTCATGATGGCCTTCTCGCCGGGGACGTACCTGAAATGGCAATAATTCGTAATTCCCAAATGATCTCTGCTAGCCTGCCCCTTCCATTCCCAAATGATCTCTGCTAGCCTGCCCCTTCCATGCCCAAATGATCTCTGCTAGCCTGCCCCTTCCATGCCCAAATGATCTCTGCTAGCCTGCCCCTTCCATTCCCAAATGATCTCTGCTAGCCTGCCCCTTCCATTCCCAAATGATCTCTGCTAGCCTGCCCCTTCCATTCCCAAATGATCTCTGCGAGCCTGCCCCTTCCATTCCCAAATGATCTCTGCTAGATTGCCGTCAAAACTCCCGAAAAAAACGTACTCGCTCCTGTTGATCGCCATATCGCGCATCACCAGCATCGACCGGCTGACGTCCTTCATCTCGCAAATTTCCTAAAAACACCCCGACTTCCGTAACCCAGCTACTACGCAACACACCTGGAAACGACGCTTGTAGCGCTCCAGCTCGTATTGTGGTACGACGTTCTTGATGATCAGGTAGCCCTCACGCTCGTAGAACTGGAAAAGTTGGGATTCAATGCAGTGCACATTCATTGAAAAACATGGATTCTAAAAGTTGACCCAGCTACCGTACCCTTTTCTGCTCGGCGCTGAGGACATGGCCGTCGCGGTTCCAGTCGATTTGGCCCTCGGCCAGCTGGGTCGACATTTTTTGTCTGAAAAGGGATATATGGGAGAGAGAGACAGAGAGAGAGAGAGAGAGAGAGAGAGAGAGAGAGAGCTAGCGAAAGAGCGAGAGAAAGATAGAGCGAAGAACTATGCTAGAAAGGCAGAAAGACAGATAGTGAGAGCGGGAGAGAGAGAGAGAAAGAGAAAGAGAGAGAGAGAGAGAGAGAGAGAGAGAGAGAGAGAGAAAGAGAAAGAGCGGAGACCTAGCGAGAGAAAGGCAGAAAGACAGATATAGTCGACCGAAGGAGAAAGAGCGAGTGAGCGTCAGAGAGAGAGAGAGACAGAGAGAGTGAGAGAGATAGCGAGAGAGATTGATGCAAAATCTCCGAATACCGCTGTTTTTAATAAAAAAAAACACGTGTTCAGCGACGATAAAATATTGACAGGCTATGTGTGACCGCGCAATTTATCAGCCCCGCTGGTGTCAATGTCGCTGAAATGAGACGGGGAACGGAGGGCGGGAGAGACGCAGAGAGACAAAGGCACAGCATGCCAAAGTGCGCAATGATAACGGGGCGGCTAATGAGCAGACTACAATAAAATTTGATCGGTTATTTGGGGGGCGCCGGGGATGATGACCTACCACGGGAAATCTGCCCGCCCGGGGGGCACGTTTTAGACGAGCTGGCATGTAGTGGTTTGACGTCTTTTCTTGTGGGCTGGTATTACGGGCCCATGAAGGCTTCCATAATAAACTCTGCTAGCCTGCCCCTTCCATTCCCAAATGATCTCTGCTAGCCTGCCCCTTCCATTCCCAAATGATCTCTGCTAGCCTGCCCCTTCCATTCCCAAATGATCTCTGCTAGCCTGCCCCTTCCATTCCCAAATGATCTCTGCTAGCCTGCGCCTTCCATTCCCAAATGATCTCTGCTAGCCTGCCCCTTCCATTCCCAAATGATCTCTGCTAGCCTGCCCCTTCCATTCCCAAATGATCTCTGTTAGCCTGCCCCTTCCATTCCCAAATGATCTCTGCTAGCGAGAGAGAGAGAGCTAGAGAGAGAGAGAGAGAGAGAGAGAGAGAGAGAGAGAGAGAGAGAAATAGAGCAAGAGAGCGAGCGGGAGAGAGAAGGAGTAAGAGAGAGAAAGAAAGAGAGAGAGTGAGAGAAATAGAGAAAACAGAGAGACGAAAAGAAAACTAGCCATGATCCTTTGGGAATTAATCTTTTAAAACAAGCAATAACTGACTTGCGAGGCAATATGTACATCCGTTAATGGTAAACAGCTGGGAAACCCGGACCAGCGAACGCTCAAAAATGGTTGTCTGATAAGGCTACAACCGATTCTGCTATTGCCTCGAGGGTAGCAATTGCAGCTTGCAAAAATGGTGTAGTGTCTAGTGTACAAAATAGCATCAACGGTAAAAAAGACATCAACAAAATGTCCAAAAATCATTTATTAACTGGCTTGCGGCAGACGGCGTTGCGTTTGTCGTTGTTGCACTTGACGTTATTCCAGTTCTTCAGATTCTCATCACCCAGGAACGTCGCCGTGTCGGTGTAAATCGAAAAACAGATTTTTTTATAGGAATTTCTTTGAAATTGAAAAAGGTCTTGAAAATACCTCGACACAATTCTGATCGTCGTGATCGTCGGCCGGCTCATCCTTGGTCCACGTCGAATATGAGAACGGGGTCCCATCGGTCCAGTACCACGAGCCACCCTTGTAGTTACGCTGAAGACCAGGGCGTTACGCCCCCATATTACATTAATTAAAACCCGAAGTCCGAATTTCAGACTATCGGAATTTCATAATGTCGGGATTTACCTGAGCATATCCCCCCGGAAAATCCTATAGATAGACTGAGACTGAGACTGAAGTTCTTACCGATGGCAGAAGCCTTTACTCTCTCTCACTCTCTCCCTCTGTCTATCTCTCTTTCGCTCTCTCGCTCGCTCACTCTCTCTCTCTTTCTCTATCTCGCTCTATCACGCTCTCCTACCCTGTCTCTCGTGGTCTCCCTCGCTCACCTTGAGCCCGATCCACGTTTGCACGTCATGGTCCGTTGCGTCGAGCTTGTAGTTGGCGGTGCCCAATTCTAGCAAATCGCCATTTTCGGTAATGTGCCCCCAAATACCGTATACCCAGTCGTTCTCCGTGCGGTCGCGGATCGACGTGAGATTCGCGCCAAGGGAGCGGCAGTGCTGATCTGCATCCGTGAACGACGTAAAGTCGCGGATGACCTGAAAACGCTCCGGCATTCACTAGCTCCCTCCCTAGCTATCTTATCTCTTTCTCTCTCTCTCTGCCTCTCTCTCTCTCTCGCTCTCTCTCTCTATCTATCTCTCTCTCTCTCGCTCTCTCTCTCACTCTCTCTCTCTCGCTTTTCATCCAACCTTGTAGCATGCATTCTTTGGTTGGAACCACGCCCAGGTTGAGTCACAGATTGGCGGTGCCGGATCAAGAGCGCAGCTAAAAAATATATTTTTGTTTTTCGAACCGAGCTTTAAGAAAGGCTTAACATTAGACTAAGATTTTGAGGCTTAGGACCCGGCTAAAAATGCAGAATCCTGCCTAACCCACGCAAATGGCAGCAACGCTCCGCAGCTGCTCGTCGCCCATTTCCCATTTGCAAGCTGTCCGGTGGCGCACTCCAATTTCGGCTCGCAGTTGTCTTAAAATGCATGATTTTGCCATTATTTTCACCGCCACGAAATAGTTGCCGTCTCGCCTTCCCGTGCCGGTTAGAGCCAAAAATACGGCACCTGAATCCCAGTTTGTATAGGAGAACGGCGTTCCGTCCAGCCAGAAAAAGGGCTTGCCATTCGTCGACCTGGCTCCGATCCAGTAGAGGTTGGCGGAGGAGCCCTAGAACGCGGCGCTCTCTCGCGCTCTCTCTCTCACTCTCTCTCTCTTACTCTCTCTCTTACTCTCTCGCCCACCTGACTTTTAATCAGCCCGGCAACAGCACTGGCCTCAAACGCGTTCGTCAGCGAGGCGAGCCTCCCGCCCAGACTAAAAAGTGCCCCGGCTGATGTAACCAAAACGCGGCCAACTTGTAGCAGAACGTGTCCGCGTCGTCGAACTTCATCGGAAAATTGTAGAAGGCAAAGCATTTGTCACGTGACCCGCTTTGGGCCGAATTTCGAGGGCAGAAGCCGAGCGCTGAAACAGAAGGTTCCCAGGCTAGCAGAGATCAATTGTGAATGGAAGGGGCAGGCTAGCAGAGATCATTTGGGAATGGAAGGGGCAGGCAAGCAGAGATCATTTGGGAATGGAAGGGGCACGCTAGCAGAGATCATTTGGGAATGGAAGGGGCAGGCTAGCAGAGATCATTTGGGAATGGAAGGGGCAGGCTAGCAGAGATCATTTGGGAATGGAAGGGGCAGGCTAGCAGAGATCATTTGGGAATGGAAGGGGCAGGCTAGCAGAGATCATTTGGGAATGGAAGGGGCAGGCTAGCAGAGATAATTTGGGAATGGAAGGGGCAGGCTAGCAGAGATCATTTGGGATTGTATGGAATTACCTATCGCTGCCACAGTCGCCGTCAACAAGAAGAAGCGCAGCATCTCCGCGTAAGTTTGTCTCCGATTCCGAAACACTCCACCGGCAGGTCGGATCAATTTTATACAGGCGTCTTACCCCATTCAAAATTGGGCTTATCAGCCGGCGGACACAAGGCTAGCACTAATTACAAACACGCCCGACTGTTTTTCGCCGCCTAAGATTCGTGCCGGGGTCCCGCCCGGAAATTGGGTTAAAGGGGCGCGGAAGGAGCGCGAATCGATCCCTTGGATTGACTAGGGCTAGACAACTATGTGGACTACAACAAAAGACGTATGCCGCACATTTGGTGCAATTTCTACGTTGCCAAGGGGGGGGCGTCGCGTTGCTGTCTGGACCTAGTCGATGGAGGGGTCGATTCAGGTGATTCTTTGTGGTTATGAAAGCAGAGTTTCAGCTTTTCGACCCTCTATGATCTTAGTGGTTCTATGAAATCTATCACTTCCTTGGAGCATGACCCAGTACGTGACGCGACCGCGACGCATAGACGACAGCGCAATGGTCTGAATGTGTAACAATCGAATTTTAAAATACGTGTTTATGCGGCAAATATGTGCATAGATGGAATCATTGAATGAGAGAGAGAGAGAGAGAGAGAGAGAGAGAGTGAGAGAGATATCTGGGTGAACGGTCTCAACTCCGCGCCGGCTTTTTGCAGATGGCATTCCGCTTGTCGTTGTCGCACTTGACGTTGTTCCAATTCTTGAAGTTGTTCGAGCCGAGACCTGTCGCGTCATCGGTGTAAATCTGGAACATAGTTCTTTCGTCGGCGTTTAAAAGATTCAAAGGAGGGAGAGAGAGAGAGACAGAGACATAGAGACAGAGAGTGACAGAGAGAGAATGAGGAGAGAGACAGAGATAGTGAGAAGAGAGAGAGAGACAGAGAGAGTGTGAGAAAGAGAGAGAGAGAGAGAGAGAGAGAGAGAGAGAGAGAGAGAGAGAGAGAGAGCTTTCCTTACCTCCACACAATTCTGATTACTGTAGTCATCGGCCGGCTCGCTCTTCGTCCACTGTTTATAGTCCAGTGGCGTACCGTCCGTCCACATCCACTGGCAACTCTGGCAAGAGCGCTAAAGTGATATTTTATTAAGCTGTCTTAATCGCTTGATACAGTCAGAATTTGGCTTCAATTTTACCGTAAGCCCGATCCAGGTCTGCAGGTCGTGCTCGGTGACGCCTAGTTTGTAGTTGGCCGTGCCCTGGTCTAAAGGGGTCAAATTGCCAGAGTTCTCAACCTGCTTTTCTCTCTCACTCTCTCTCTCTCTCGCTCTCTTTCTCTCTCTCTCACTCACCAACAATCCAGTCATTCTCCGCCGGCGAGTGGATAGAGGCCAAGTGGGCCCCAAGGGCCTGGCATCCCTTCTCAGCGTCTTGGAATGAGCTGAAGCTGTGGATCACCTGAAATTTGGATGGATAAGCTGAGCTTATGCCTAAGCCCAAGCCCAAGCCTAATCCGAAGCCCAAGCCAAACCTAAACCTCATCCTAAGCCGAGGCCTAAAACCCAAGACTAAGCCTAATTCTAAGCCGAAACCCAAGCCTAACCCAAATCTAAGTCTAAGCCTTCTGCCTAAGCCCTTGTCTAAGCCTGCGCAAGCCTGAATCTAAGCCTAAGGCGGCGCCTAAGTCTAAATCTAAGTCTACGCCTAATCCCATGTCTAAGCCTGCGTAAGCCAAGCCCAAGCCTAACACCGAGCCTAAGCCTAAGCGTAGCCCAAGCCCAACTTAAGCCAGATCCGAAGCCGAAGCCTAAGACCTAAGCCTAAGCCTAATCCTAAGCCTAAGCCTACTCTTTAGCCTAACCTAAGTCCAAGCCTAAGCCTCGGCCTAACCCAAGTCTAACAAGTTCTGTAAAGTCTGTAAGGCTACGTCTAGGCTACACAGAACATACGAAAGAAAACCTACCTTGTAGCACGCGGCCTCCGGCTGACGCCACGACCACCCGGATTCGCAGGGCGGGGCCGATGAGGAGGGGTTGAGGGCGCAACTGAAACCCGTTTAGGGTAAGCCAACTTCCGATTTTTAGGCTAAATACTACAACATGCGCGCCATGCCGTACCACTCGAAACGTAGACGAGGTTGGGGAGGGTAGATGTGAAATACTCACGCAAACGGTAGCGCCGCGGGGCACTGCTCCGTGATCCACGAACTGTCGGACACTCGGGCGGCAGCGCAGGGGTATCGGGGCTCGCCTGAATTGGAAATTTTGTATAAGTATCGCTTTCGCTCCCTCTCGCTCTCTTTCTCGCGCTCTCTCTCTCTTTATCTCTCTCACTCCCTTTATCTCTCTCTCTCTCTCTCTCTCTCTCTCTCTCTCTCTCTCTCTTTCCCTTTATCTCTATCTCGCTCTCCATCTCTCATTCACTCTCTCGCCCTCTCTCTCGCTTTCTCTCTCTCCCTCCCTACCTGAAGCCCATTTCGTGTAGCTGAACGGCGTCCCGTCGACCCAGGTGAACGGCTGCGAGTTGAGCGAACGCGCTCCGATCCAATACGCAACGACGGCAGCGCTCTGAAGAATTTTTTGAGACGATAGCGATAGAGAGAGAGCGAGAGAGAGATAGAGAAAGAGAGAGGGTGAGAGAGAGAGCAAGTGAGAGATAATTTTTTCATAACCCACCTCATTCCTCCCCAGCGCATTAATGGTCGTCGACTCGAACGCGTTGGTGATGCTGGCCAGGTGACCGCCAAGGCTACAAAAACTCGCAGTTTACAATTAATGATCTTTTTATATCTTTTATTGACAATTTTTTGACCAGAACCCACTTGTAGCAGAATCGATCCGCCGCGTCGTAGGTTAGCGGAAAGTTGTAGAAGGCAAAACATTTGGAGCGCGAGCCGGATTGGACGGCGTTCAGCGGACAGAAAGCCGCCGCTAAATTGCATGTTTAAAGGGGCCGAGAAGCCAGTATCCACCCTGCCAGTCGCCTAGGTCTAGACAGCAACGTGAGGCGCCAAATGACGAATTTTGAATTTGATACCGATACGTCGGCGTTGCAATCAAAATGGGGCTGAGTCGAGTTTTTTACACTCGAGCAGCTGTCTAGACCGAGTCGAAATCAGGGGTCGAACGAACCCGAGGAGGCGAGGAGCAGCACCGGGAACAGGGAACGCATTGCGGTATCTGACGGCGTTCGTGTGTTGAGTACGTTACACCCCGCTCCCTTCCGGTGTCCCTTTAAAGGGCCGGTGGTTATCTTTTTGTCGCGCAAAATCGGCTCACCCCCGGATTTTTATCAGCAACTGGGGGTGGACAGGGCACACCGGCCCGGTGAATCATCTGTATTTTCGGGCTTTTCGATTACGTGGGATGAGATTAGGGCGCCAGTGGTCACCTTGGGATTTGTGAGTTGGTGGTTTGGGAATTGACGGCGCCGCAGGACTCCGAAATCTGGCCCACGGCCCCTGAGCGTTGATTCCTGGCAAACAGCCAAATGCTACCGCGCCGCATGATTTTTGCCCCTGTTTTGACGTGAAAACGCTTGAATTTCAACATTCTAACGTTGTTTCTGGAGACTGCACGCAATTTTGATCGTTTTGAACTTTCTAATTACGAAAATTGATGAGAGAATCACCGAGATCTAGATACTTGGTGCCTTACAAGGCATTACGACACTCAAAAAGCCTTCTTCGCCCCGAAAACATCTTCGCTTTCCTCAAAATTTTTACGTTTTTTTTTCACGACAAAATCAATTTTCTGGGTCTGCTCGGCAGTAACTCGTTCCTTATTGACCAGAGATTCAATCCCCGCACGCGCGAATTTTGAGTTCCTTGCCCCTTTAAATCTTTAAATGGGCTTCGGAGCGCGACAATCAACCCCCTCGATCGACTAGGCCTAGACACCTACACTGGGCGCAAAACACACGTCAATCTCAGCTCAGCCCAGTCGCGGTAGGTTAGCTGGATTTTCCCCAAAAATTGCTGCTAGCTGTCCGATGCCCTCTGCCCGCTGGCCATAGCAGAAGAGCACCAAAAGCGAGCGCGGGTGCCTGTCTCGTTTTTGGGCAGCTACGCGAGCAAGCGCATGCGGATTTTCGCCCAACCGCGACACCCCAAAAGTGATTTGCTATCATCCCATCGAATTACATCTGATCGAATTGCATCCCATCGAATTGCATCCCGTCGAAATTACGACTCATCGAAATTACGACTCATCGAATTACGACTCATCGAAATTACGACTGATAGAAATGTCAGCTAAGCGAATTTTCAAAAAATACTAATTTTTGCCCGGTCCAATTTTAGTCATTCTTGTCCGAAAAAAATCCGTTTCTCGACCTAAAATTAAATTTTTAATAAAAATCTGTATAGTTTTTATGCTTGGAAATAGTTAAAAACCATTTAGCAACGCATCCGCTATTCATAAAAAAATTTAGGCTTGGACCGAAAAAAATTTGGTTGACAAAAACCGATATTTCGAGGAGTTGTAATTTCGATGAGTCGTAATTTCGATGAGTCGTAATTTCGATGAGTCGTAATTCGATGAGTCGTAATTTCGATGAGTCGTAATTTCGATGAGTCGTAATTCGATGAGTCGTAATTCGATGGGATGCAATTCGATGGGATGCAATTCGGGCAGATGTGATGCGATGGGTTAAAAAATGCCCCCAAAAGTAAGGTTCGCGTCTGTCATTGAACGCGTCATTTCGGAACATACGGGCTGAATTACTGTAGTTTATTGCCGTGTGTATTAATGTGGAAAGTTTTGCTATCAGAATCTCGAAATTCAGAATGAAATCGGATCAATCTCGAAAATTCAGAATTTCGAAAATCAGAATCCCAAAGTAAAATCAGCAGCTCGAAAATTCAGAATTTGGAAAGTTCAGGATCTCGAGGATCCTAATCTCAAAAATCAGACTAAACTCGGGTCAGAATCTCGAAAATCAAGACCAAAATACACTCTTTATAGGCAGACAGGTGTTGGCCGGCGGCTTCCTAGCTTTTTTTTGATGGACAAAAAGTATATTTTTTCGAGATTCTGAATTTCGAGATTCCAATTTTCCAGACTCTGTTTTTCAGGATTCCGATAGCTTTTCGCCTTTTTGTACCGCCGCTTGAAAATAGAGGCGACACCCGCCGCGAAAACCCAAAACAAATTTATCCTTTCAATCAAACTTCCACGATTTCTCGAGCTTGCGCGCCAGACGCTTCTGCTCGGCCTGGCAGGCGGGCGCCGGCTTGTCGCCCTTGTACCTGAAATTATTCGCATTTTCAACGGGTCCAAAGCGCGAGAATCGAGACGATAGCAGAGAAGACGATTGAGAGAAAACTGACCACTGGCAGATGACACTCGTCAGGTCGGCTTGCAAAAACTGGGCCGACTCCAGCGAGACGTTGTTGAACAGGATCCACGGCACAAAGTGGTGCTTTTCCGGCTGAAAAACATTTCGTTTAATTTTCTTAAAAATTGCAACCCGTATGCAGGGTGTCCCAAACCCCCCCCCTCGGCATTTGGCCGTCTTCGATCCGATCGGGACCAAATTTTTTCCAGCGATGGGGACCCGCAAAAACTATGTGCAGCCGAATTTTCTAAGCAAAATATTGTAAAACAAAAAAGTTATATCCAAATTAAGATGTGTTTTGCCGATTTCACTAGGATATTGATGGATTTGGACCTCGAAATGTTTAGCAAAAATGAAGAGGGATTTTGGAGAAATTTTTTTGATTGACGAAAATTACGTCTAAATTGGGACTTTTCATTTCCACGAACTTTTTTCCGCCCAAGACTATATTTTTTTATATAAATAGTGGAAGTGTTTCTAAATCCTAATGACCAAATTTGATTCCAATTCTAAAGACCAAATTCTAAACTTAATTAAAAAATTTAATTTTAGGTAGAAAAATCAATTTTTTTCGGCCCAAAAATGACCAAATTTTCGACTTTTTCAAGTGTTTTTCTAACTTTTTAAAAAGTTTTTCCTATTCAAATAGGCTTAAATTTTGCTAAAAACAATGTGAAAACACTTTATATTTGATTCCTATCCCCACCAGGGCCGACAAAAAAAAAGTTGGTTTCCCCCGCCTAAAATCCCCCCCGCTTATCCGAATTGTACCTAGTTTTTTTTATGGGTCCCCACAACTGGTAAAACTTGGGTGCCGATCGGATGGAAGACGGCCAAATGCCGTGGGGGGGGGGGTTTGGGAAACACTGTATGTAACTTTAGATTTTAGAAAAACGCTATGGGTAATTTTAGAAGCTTTGCAACACCTGAACGTCGTTGGTACGCTTGGCAGCATTCATCTGGAGCTCACGGCTCAGCTTCGAGACCAGGCACGATCTAGGAAAATTTGTTTAATAATTTCAAGATAATTTAATGGATTGCGTTGATACCTATCAGAATCTCGAAAATCAGAATCTCGAATTTTGAGAATCTCGAAATATGCCTATGCAGGATCCAGGGCTTAGGAGTAGAGTGAGGGAGCGGCAGGCCTCCTCAGGCTTTCTTGGGCCGAATTGCATTTCCGCGCCTGCCGACGCCTGGCGGAAGCCTAAGGATTTACGCAGGCTTTTTATGCAATGCGCAAAAACATGTTAATCAGGTTACTGCATCTAAAACGTCCGTGTCTTTGACGCAATAACAAATTACAAGGATGCCGAAGGTGGGAAAAATATAGGCAAGGTGTCAGGAGAGGCAATTGCATCCCCCCCGCCCGTTCGAACCGACTCTTGGCTTTTGTGTATCCGCGTGCTATTAACGTATCGTGCCGTAAGGTTTGTCAAAAACAGTACCCTAACTTTGTAGAATATTCTTGGACCCAATACAGCTCTTCGACCCCCCGGAAGTTTAAAAAAATTCCTTATTTGTTCGGCAAATCTTCGAATATTCTACGACTTTACATAAAATTCCCCGATAAAGCCTGACTAATTAGAGGTCAGGCGTACTTTGCATAGCCCAGGCTCAGCCTAGGCGATGCAAATTAAAAAAGCCTGAGGAAGCCTAGGCAAGCCTAGGCTTTAGCCTAGGCCTCCCTCACTCTACTTAGGAGTGCAATTTCCGGATCGTTTAATGCTGATTCAACAACGGAAATTTCAAGATTCTAAAAATTAGAGATTTTGATTTTCGACGTTTTGAAATATTCCCGATCGCGTAGCGTGTGCGTTACCAAATCCATAGCGACGAAAAGCCGTGACCTGCCCGTTCCCCTTAAACCTCACTGCGTCATCCGCTGCACATCGTCGGTGACGTTTAGCGTCCGGAAACATTTCGACTGCGCCTTGTCGAAGGGGATCTTGTTCTGAAATCGGACTTTGCACTAAAAACGGATCAAAGATCTCCAAGCTCTCGAAAAGGCCTAAAAAGGCGTTGTTAGTTCCTCAAAAACGATTGATTTTTGATTAATCCCTCAAAAATCTGTATTTTCGGCATTACCTCTCCTGACGGCCGAAGAGCTTCTTTTAAACCGTATAAAATTGTTAAAATGCCCCTACGAAACACTTTTAGGATGAAAACGCACGCTCAGCTGCTGCTCGAGGCAGAAAATGTAGGGCATGAACACGTCTTGCGTCTCCATACTGTCGATCACGCAGCTGTAAAGCTTCACATTCATTCATCAGAAATTGGGCACCTCTCGAATTTGTTGATTTGGCATTCCTCGGCGCCGTGCTGGCACACGATCTCGTCGCCCTGAATTTTTATTCTATTTCAAGTGATATCTCAAGTGATTTCTTGCGAAATAAACCTTTAAAAAAATCGGTTACCTACCTGGATCTTTGCATTCCCATACGGGACCAATTCGATCTTCAAATGGGTGCTGGGAAACGCCTTGAAGGCTGGGTAAAGCTGAAAAGCTCGTAGTCGTGCCCAGGCTTGCCGCTCGGGGCATCCGAAATGCATCGGTATCCGTATCAGTATCCCAAAAGCCTCATGTACTGATGCGTGACGTGGCGTGACGCCTAGCTACGCACCTGCTGTTGAATGAACCGCTGACATCCGGGGCACAGCGACTCGTAGAGAAGGGTGATCTGCACCGGCTTGTTGTAGACCCCCTTCTTGTACCTGGAAATCGGATAATTGGACGTATTTTTGCCTTAAAGGGCTAGTTCAACTTTTAGAGCTTGGGCTGGTACCTTGGGAAACTATGGACGTAGGCACAGTGCGCCCGAACAGTCCCCCATTACGACAGCTATTAGAGATCGGGGAAATGAGAGAGGCGCAGACACAAAAACGCAGAGAGGGTTCGACTCCTGGCCGCGGAAATTTTTTTGTTTTATTGGCTGAACTAGCCCTTTAAATTTACTAGACATTTCTAGACACAGAAAAAAAGTTGGTTCTCATCTGATGCATTATAGAAGATCTGCTCTGATGGCAAAGCTGTAAAAGAACCCAAAACTCGTTGGCTCACTCGCTGCACGCTAGATCCCAGCCGCACTCCTTCGCCAGCGCGTCGTTCTCGCACCATAGTCCCGGCGGTGTTGTCGAGCACAGCGCAGAGTTCAGCTGCTCGGGCACCCGGCGCGCCTTCAAAGGCCCTCTGCCCAGCGAGCCGTCGATGAAAATCAGGGCGCAGATCGCGCTTCGGAGGATAGACATTTCCAAACTGTTCGCCAATGGTCATCGCGCTTGCTAACCGTCCGCGATTGCTGCTGTAAACGAAATTCAAGCCGGTTGTTTGGAATTTCGGGAAAGTATAAACATTTGGCTAATCGCAATCGGCTTCGTCTTTTTCGGTCGGAAGCTTTCCAGACGCACCCTCCTTGGGAAAGCGTGCAAATTACTAAAATAAAGCCTGGTGAAGGCACAAGAACTGAGATATGGCTGTCAATTCAGAAAAACAACCAAAACTAAACCAGAAGCAAATCCGTTTTGTTGCAATACCCTTCCGCCTAGCAGATTTCCGTTCACTTCGCATAACTTCATCTCGCATAATTTCCATTTCCCCTAACGGTTATTTCGTTTTACGCTTGGTTGATACAAACTAAAAATTATGCGAAATGATTGTTGGGTGAAATGAAAATTATGCGAAAAGCTCGTTAGGCGAAATAAGCGTTATGCGCAACAATAGTTATGCGAGTTGATGATGCCAGATGGAAAAATACCCGTCTAG
Organism: Mesorhabditis spiculigera; assembly: GCA_958295435.1. Lineage (NCBI taxonomy): Eukaryota > Metazoa > Nematoda > Chromadorea > Rhabditida > Rhabditidae > Mesorhabditis > Mesorhabditis spiculigera. The sequence continues at coordinate 1,240,981 of CATQJA010002663.1, forward strand.
CTAAACCTTTGCAGGCCATTCGTGCTAAATTAACCATTCCTAGAAGCCAAATTCTTCTGCCTGGAATATAATGCAAAAATTTCATATGATTACAACTTTTCCGTTATTTTTTTTTGAGGCTTTTTGACGAAAAGCTGACCATTTCTCGAGTTCCGGCGGCGGCCTTCGACAACGCACCAATACACGCAACGCCGCAGCCCCGTCGCCCCTTGACATCTCCCACACCCTTCCCATTTTTCGCTCGGCAATCCTAAAACGCCGATTTTGTGTATTTCGACGGTATTCTCGTCTATTGCGATGACGAAACGTCGTCCAAGCAACAAGAAGCCCGTCGGCATGAACAAGTCGCTGGGGAACGCGCTGATGAACGAGCGTGACCGGAATCGCAAGTTACACCAGAAGGGCAAATACGACGAGGGCGACATCGAGAATGCAGCTTTTTTGGAGGAAGTAAGCTAACGTTGACCAGCGCTGACCCCCTGCTCCGCCGGGCTTCAGCGGTGGAATCATGTTTTGATGAATGGCGCCCATTATTACCATTAGTGCGTGACCTGAGGCGCAGATGTTCCCCTCTTGCCTCGACGCCCCTGTCCCCTCTCCTCAACCTCTCATTAATGCAGAGTTGAATTCCTGGATGGGTGTACGGACATGAGAAAGGGCGGGGCAAAGGGGGCAGTCCCGAACTGGCGTTAAGGGGTTACGAGACGCTCCGCTAAAACGGATAACGTAGGGCCGCGTAGATCAAGGCTTCTCTATAATTGGCAAGTAGCCAGCTGGGTCAGAGAGGGCGCCGAGACCGCCTTTACCGGTTTTTGGCTGATCTACATGGGCCCGCCCGATCCCTTTAAGCTACTTGGTTATTAGATTAACTTAGTCTTAAAGTGGTAGCGTTGGCATTTGCCAATCGGTTACGCGGGGAAAGTCGATTTCTCGGCGCCTCTCCCCTGGTTGGCAATTTGCCAGGCTGACCCCCTCCTAGGTGGGGGATCACCAGATGCTCTCATGTGCTTTCATACTTTAAATTGCTTTAGGATGTCAAAAAAGGGGCTGATTTTGGGGCTTAGCTTAGAGCTACGTGTGGGGCGTCTTGAAGGCAACATCCGGACTCCCCCTAATACATGAGCACCTTTTATCGTTCATTTTAGGAAGAGCAAAAGGTGATCGACTCGATCATTGACGAGAGTGGACTGGAAGAGTTCTTGGCCAAGGCCCAGCTTGCAGGCACAGAGTTTTCGGCCGATCGAGAAAACGTGCGGATCATCAGCCAGTGTGTTTTTAGGGTTGTGGGGGGGGGGGCAATTTTTCCAAAACTTACAGGCCTAAGCTAAGTCCATGCTTGCCCAATCCTAAGCTAGGCCTAGCTTAGGCCGGTGCAAACTTGAGGCTCAGTCTAGGTCTAAAAAGAATTGCCCCCCCTAAACATCAATAGCTCCTAGCTGTGTTCTTAACAAGCTTTTAGAAACAAGAGTGTGATCGTGCCGTCAAAGAACGATTTCCTCAACAACCTCGAATTGCAACGGCAATATGAGGATAAGCTGAGGATCCCCCGCCGTCCACCACGTGACCAATGGGAGACAACAGAGGAACTGTCGGCGCTGGAAAATCAAGTGTTCCTAAAGTGGCGCGAGGATTTGGCGATGCTGCAAGATGTGGATGGCCTAACACTGACACCTTTCGAGCGCAACCCCGAGATGTGGAAAGAATTGTGGCGAGTGGTGGAACGGAGCGATTTGGTTGTTCAGGTACTGGTTGTCCGCGATTTATTTAATGTAGTTTAGATCGTTGATGCTCGAAATCCGCTGCTGTTCCGCAGTAAGGATCTGGAATCTTATGTGAAGGAAGTGGACCCGGCTAAGAAGAATGTCTTGCTGGTCAACAAATCTGATCTTCTGCCGGAAGAACACGTGCAGGAATGGGCCGATTATTTCCGCGACAATGACATCGACGCTATATTTTGGTCGGCCACCGATGAGGCTGAGGAGGCACACTCCTCCGGGGATGAGCAAGAGCCCACGAGTAGTAGCAGTGCAAACGACCAAGTGTGCTTCTTCAAGAATAAGGACGACTTGCTTGCTCACTTCAAAAGCATCGGTCACTTGCAAGGCTACAGTGGAGGCAAGCAGTTTGTGGTCGGAATGGTCGGCTACCCCAACGTCGGCAAGAGTTCAACGATCAACAAGTTGGTGGGCACGAAAAAGGTCTCTGTGTCGGCAACACCTGGCAAGACGCGTCATTTCCAGACGATCCATATCGACAAAGAGGTTATAGTTTTTTGAAGTTCACTTATTTAATTTTAGTTATGCCTTTGCGATTGCCCGGGCCTGGTCATGCCCTCTTTTTCCTTCGGCAGAAATGAGATGTTTTTGAACGGTATACATTGCGCTCGCACACTTGAAAGTTTTTTTAGGAATTATGCCGGTCGACCAGATGAGGGATCACTTTGCGCCGACTTCACTTCTACTTTCCCGCGTGCCATTCGAATACTTTGAGAAGAAGTACTCCATGCTACTACCTGCCCGCGAAAAGCCCTCGCCATATGACCTTCTAACGACGCTCGCGTTCAATCGAGGATTCATGTCGGCGTCGGGGATTCCAGATTGCTCAAGGGCCGGCCGATTACTGCTGAAGGACGTGGTGAGCGGGAAGATCTTGTGGGTAGCCGCCCCACCCGGCACCGAGCAGGAGGAATTCGACAAGGTGCTTTACCCCACAACGGCCCGCGATGAGAAGCAGCCCGGCGCGGTCCAGTTGCAAGAAATGGAAAAGCGCGGCCTTTTGGAAGGTGACAATGCCGTTGATCGTAAGCTGGATAGCGGCTTCTTCACCGTTGAAGGCGGACATGCGCATGTCAGAAGTGCGAGGAGTTTGAACGCGGACAATACTACACCAACCACAACAGCCGTGCCATCATTGGCTGGCGAGAAGGGGACGAAACACCACAACAATCGCAATAGAAAGGAAAAGCTGAAGCGTGTTTTCGTGGGCACTTACGCCTAATTTGCTGGCTTTTTAGCCTGCCATTGTTACCTCGTTGTTACCTGTAAATAAAATTCTGACTTTGGCTTTCAGTGTTGCTTTTTTTGATTGGTTTTCAACCGTGTATTCACTCATAGCTTCGGACATTCGCTTTTTATTTTTGTTTTTTTCAGGCAAGGCTTCATAATGGGCAAGATTATGCGACCCGGAAAGGTGGTGCTGGTGCTGCGCGGCAAGTACGCAGGAAGGAAGGCCGTCATCGTCAAGTCTTACGACGAAGGATCAGCTGAACGGACCTACCCGCACGCCCTCGTCGCCGGCATCAACAAGTATCCACGAAAGGTTGGTTCTTTTTTGGGAACCTTGTGGATTGTATGCTATTGATTTCAAGGCTTAGGCTTAGCTGAAACTTTGCATCGGCATTGGGGAGGGGCATTTTTTTGGAGGCTTTCTGGCCTAAGCTAATCCTAAGCTGGGTCTAAGCTAATCATGCTAGGTCTAGGCTAAGTCTAAGCTAGGGCTAGGCCAAGCCGAAGCTAAGTCAAGCCACGTGTAGGCTTAAGCTAAGTTTAGTCTAAGTCAAACGTACGCAAAGTTAAAGCTAAGCCTAAGCTTGGGCCCTAAAACAAAGGCGGCCCACTCAGCATCATTGGCTCCAAACTCTGTTTGGGTTTCAATCATCATTCTTTTCCAGGTGACCACCCGGATGGGCAAGAAGCAACAAGAGAGCCGAAACAAGGTGAAGCCATTCGTCAAGGTGCTGTCCTACACCCATCTGCTGCCCACACGCTACACCCTCGATGTCAACTTCGAGAAGGCTGCCGTCAACAAGGAGTCGCTGAAGGTATGGTCGAGTTAATCTTTTCGGCATGCGATAAGAGTAGTCTGGTTTTTGCGAAAGCATTGCGTGCCGTGTGCTGGCACGTCAGGAACTTTGAGGGGCCCTTTGCTTGGTTGCGGATATTTATTCGTTGCTTTCAGGAGCCCGGAAAGAAGACTCGTGCTTGCATCGAAGCGAAGGCCCGCTTCGAGGAGCGGTACAAGACCGGCAAGAACAAGTGGTTCTTCACCAAATTACGTTTCTGAATCTGATCCTTTTCGTTGTTTTTGCAGACGTTGTTTCCGGGCTTCCGGTTGCGCTTGTTCGATAAATGTTTGAGCTAATGAAAGGTGCATGATAATTCGAGCCTGATTTTTTCTTAAATTGGATCTGCGCGGGTTCCAGGCTTCATGAAACTTCCGTAAGTGGATGGTATCGACGATCGCAGATCTATTAGGCATTTACGTAGGCGTGGGCCAGTGGGCTGTTGTGTGGGGGGATGTTTTCACACTTTTCTTGAATGATAATTGAGATGCGTTTGTGATGGAAGATTGCCGACTTTCAAGCAGCCGCGACGGCTTTTACGTGTTCTCGTAGCGTGACCGCAACTGTTTATTCTGGGAATAACGGATAATTAGGCACCAGATGTATCAGCGTCCCGAAGCTAGCTGCGCCTCGCCCTTGGTCCACCATCTCACGGAGCTAGGCGCGCTGCGTCCCGAACCCGGAAACCTTTCGTCGCAAAACCTGACGCCGCACTACCGATCTCAAAGAATAGATTCAAAGATTTCAAAGAACACGATTTATCGGCATTAATGGCATATCGGCATATCGAATCATTGACATTCTCGCTTGATTATCATGATATTCATATACCGAGGGTGGGCACAACGACAATTTTAGGACATTTTGACAGATGTTAAAACCAATGCGCCAATCTTAGCTTCTTCTTCATCACGGGGCCTCGGCGGCATCATTCTGAAAACTTTTTTTATTCACCGCGAAGAAGCAACATTCGATTTTTCAATCCTTAATCACCAAAGCGGCACCTTGATGTCCTTGACGGTCTCCGTGATCTCCGCGACCTCAGCACCAACGGAATTTTGGTCACCGATCGTCTAAAAGAAGAAAACATGCAAAAAAATACTAGCTTACCGGGCAACTAATACGGCTTTGCTTCATTGGTAGGTCCGTGAGGCATGGTTTCGAGCTCTTCTTTGTCTAAACTATCTATATAAAAGCCAGCGAAGTCCATACCTTGCCAGCTTTCCCTTTTGACAAGTGTTGGGGGATCACCCCGTCCTGGCCTTTCGAATCGATCGGCCCCTGCAGACGGTAGCCCTTCTTCGGTCCTAAATACACTGACTTTTGAAATTTAGCAGAAAACTACCGTGTGCACCACCAAACTCGACTAGGCCACCGATCGACAAGTTGACGTCTTCATATTCCAGTACGAGGTTGCCGTTCACTTTTGAACCGAATGAAGACCCTAAAATTTGTTGAGAGCAGCGCAAAAAATATACCTAGATCTGTATAGTGCCAGACATCCTTGTCGTTCTCCGAGTCTCTCCCAAAATACAGCACGCCGTGCAGAAACGAGACAGTCGGGTCCGGGATCACGAAGTCGCATGCGCCGCCGCGCCCAAACGTGAAGTAAGTACCTGTAAAAATCGTTGAAACGCCTCTCAGCCCCCGTTGAAAAGGGCTTAAATCACTTACCGTTGCTGGGAACGCCAAGCTCGAAGTTTCCGAGCAGAACCCTGTCATCACTCAGCTAAACTGATCTTTTTGCGCAAAAAAAACAAACAAACTTGAAGACTCCATTTTCCCTGCTCTGGCAGTTTGGCCCAGTCAGGCGCCGTCCAGACGAACTGAAAAGTGATCTAGACAAATTGCAAGAAAATCTACATTTTGCAATCGTTCCTCATTTTTGATGACTTGCTCGAGTTTGGCAATGTAGGCTTTCGCGAGCTTGTCCAAATCCTCGTGCTTGTTCTTCATCAGCTTCCCGAGCGTTCCTTCTCTTATATGCATAAGCCCGTCCACAGATTTCATGTTCCGGACTATAAAGAGAAAGTTATTACACATGACCAGGCCCGTAGGAGGGCGGCAGAGGGGCCACCTTGCCCCGGATCCAGGATGCAAGGCCAAGATTTCATAAGTGCAGCTTCCCCAGTGCCATCTGCGCATCTGCCAAGGCCTCTCCGGCAGCTAATGATAACATTTTGCCGCACTAATTACCTAACAACATCTTGGAAATTAAAGCAATGGCTAATAATAATAGTAGTAAACAAATTGTTTAAATACATAAGATGATCGAAGTTCTTCAGATAGTAATTTTTTTACAATACACGGTGTCTAGGTCAGTAAAATATTTCCTGCAAAAATGCCGTCAGCGGCTACACCTATGTATTTAAACAATTTGTTTACTAGTAGATTTTCATGACTTTGTTAGGTAATTAGTGCCGCAAAATGCTATCATTAGTTTCCGGGAAGGCCTTGGTAGATGCGCAGATGGCACCAGGGAAGCTGCACTTATGAAATCTTGGCCTTGCGTCCGTCGCCCCCGAAATTTCGGGTCAGCTACAAGCCTGCACATGGCCGGGCGTATTTTAGTCATTGCCTGCACGAAAATATTTGGCCTAACCGAAAAACTAACTTATTAAAAGGAAAAGTCAGATAAACTCACGGTGTGTTTTCACGTAGGTTTCCTTCAGTTTCGCTAGCAGCCTCTGTCGCTCGAGAACTTTTCGCTGCCTCTCGGCTTGAATGGCGACTTCTTCGTTCCTGGTTTGCTGATCCTTCAACGGCGAGAGCATCGTAGACAGGCCCTGCATTACCTGAAAGAAATAAATTATGTCATTGTCACCAAAGCCCTGTGCAGGCGTGAGGAATAGAACGAAAGCTTCCGGGCAAGCCAAGGAGCGTGCCAAAGAAAAAAGGACCATACAGTTGCAGAATTGAAAAATCCCGGTAGCGCGTGAATGTCGAACCAATAATAAAAAATCTTTTAAAAACGCGGTTTTTATTTTCGCACATCGAGAAACTAGCGTGTATAACAATTTAAACTGTTCTTTTAACGCACCCTCAATAGGGGAGTCAATTTTATTGTCAAGAACGTCATCAAGGGCAATTAGTAAAGCCCGAGCGGAGGGAGCCGGGGAGCCGAGGGAGTCTGGGGAGCCAAGGGAGCCGGCGGGAATTCGAATAGAATATATAAAAAGTCCGCATATTGGTATCAGACTTCTTAAGTACATTCTAGATTTTGCTATAATTCTAGCACGTTTTTTTCTGCGCGAAAACCTTTGGAAAACCAAAAAAGGCGTAGCCGGAAAGGAGTGCCTCCAATAATAATGCTTACGAATCTGACATTAAGTTACGTTGCACGCTGACGGATGTCACATTATTTTGTAGGCCCATTTTGCTAGAATGGATTTTTTGAACTTAACCGGAGAATCAATTAGTTTAGTAAGTAAAGATAGTCTAAATCAAAAAGTTCAGAGTCGGTGCCGAGCGCTCTAGAAATGTTTTTGAATAGCCCTTCAATCAGAAAATGAGTATACGCAGGAACAAAAACAAAAAGGGTGGCAAAAAGCTACAGCAGATCGTCACACGGAAGTCCGGTAATCGGCGCCAAAGGGGTGGCTGAAAAAAAACACGAAACCTATAAAATCATGCGCGAGTTCCACATCAAAAGTAAACCCCTAAATTATCGCAAAAAGTAATTGATCCGTTTCGAATAACGTGCTTTTCTTCAATTACATTATTTTTCGCGCGTTGGTGGAACCCGAGAAATTAGGTTGATTATTAGGAGAAACGAGAAATGCAGGAGATAATTCGGGACCAGTTTCATGCCAAAATTCGACAGCGTCGATAGTAGTGTTAGTAATTTCAACGGCGTGCGGTAAATTTTATTTCAAATTCTTGTAAAGTAAAAAGTTGACACACGCAAAGTTTGTTTTTTTAGGCAAAAAATGCCGCCGAAGACTACTATCGCGCTTCCCGAAGCCAAATGAGATGTGCTTGGCCTTGGCACGTGCGTGCCGCGCCCGTTGGCCGCGACCATTTCTACATTATCTTTTCCTGGATAACGCTTAATATTTTTGCTTTTACGTTCCTTGATTCTCTCAAAGTTTCGGACATTCGCTTTTTATTTTTTTTTTCAGGCAAGGCTTCATAATGGGCAAGATTATGCGACCCGGAAAGGTGGTGCTGGTGCTGCGCGGCAAGTACGCAGGAAGGAAGGCCGTCATCGTCGACCCTCGTCGCCGGCATCAACAAGTATCCACGAAAGGTTCGTTCGTTTTCGGAACCTTGTGGATTGTATTCGATATATTTTAAGGCTTAAGATATGCTGAAACTTTGCATCGGCATGGCTTAGGTTTTGGCTTGGGCTTAGTCTACTGTCGCTTAGGCTGAACCTCGCTTAGGATTAGCCTAGACCTAACTTTGCTTAGCTTAGGCCGGTAAGATCCTAAACGATAGGTTATGCCTGTCGCGGAACTTAATTGATAGAAACTGTCTTTGGTTTTCAGTCATCATTCTCTTTTCCAGGTGACCACCCGGATGGGCAAGAAGCAACATGAAAGCCGAAACAAGGTGAAGCCATTCGTCAAGGTGCTGTCCTACACCCATCTGCTGCCCACACGCTACACCCTCGATGTCAACTTCGAGAAGGCTGCCGTCAACAAGGAGTCGCTGAAGGTATGGTCGAGATAATCCTTTCGGCATGCAAAAAAAAGTACCGTATTTCCTGTAATATAACCCTGGAGTTTATATTTTTTCGATCGTCTCGGGGAAGGGTTGTATTAGAGGGGGGGGGGGGGTATATTTTTGGTTCCATACCGGTTTTTGTATGAAAACGGGAATTTTGTACGAAATCGACGATTTTGTATGAAATCGGGGATTTTAGTTTGGAATCTTCGAAATCGGGGATTTTGACCAAATATTTCTCAAAAAATATTTATTTTTAATCAAAAAATGTTTTTGATCGACTCAAATCCCGAAATTCAGGAGTAAAATGTCCGGATCACGTCCATGTGCGTATCTCCAAATCACAGTTTTTCCGCTATTAGCTTAAAATCACTCAAAATCGCAGTGTCAAGTATAAACTTCACTTTCTTTGCGTTTTTTTTGTCCCGTGTGTTAGTTATAATAGAGGTTATTATATTAGAGGAGATACGGCAGCCTTTTTCTGCGAAGGCATAGCGTGACGGGAATCTATCGAAATTAGAATCTTGGAAACTTGAATTTCAAACTCTCGAATTTACGGAATCTCTATTTTCAGAATCTCGAAATTTGCATGCGCTGGATGCAGGGCGTACGCGTGCAATTCCTGCAGCTCTTAATGTTGTTTCATACTATGGAAATTTCGAGATTCGGTAAGAGTCTAGAAACCCCCCCCCCCCCCCAGCCGGCACCAACTTTTGTATCTCGGCCCCCCTTTGTGCTAGCGAGCTCTAAAGTATACTAAAACGTTCGCCGTAGGCTAATTAGTAAGACTACATTGCAGTTCGGTCGAAAAAAGTAGCGAAAAATAAAGATAAGAAAGGTAGAAAAGTTGAAAAGTCGGCTGGGGGGGGGTTTCCCAGACTTGAGCCCGAGATTATTAAAATTGGAGATTTTGAAAATTTGAGATTCTGAAAATTCGTGGTTCTGAAAGGTAATCTAGCGTGATATGTGCTGGCACTTCAGGAACTTTGAGGAGCCCTTTGCTTGGTTGCCCATATTTATTCATTGACCAGCGCCCAAAACCCGCTTCGCGGGCCTTGGGCGCTGGAATGCGGCTTTTGCATGAAAAATTTGAATTTCCGATAGCTCGGGTCCTGCGGACTCCCCCCCCCCCCCCACCCCCGACCAAACTCGCGAGTGCAACTGGCAAGAATGAGGAAATTTCTATTTTTTCACATTATGCAAATTAGCCCTCAGGTACACCCAAAAATGAATAAAACCGGCTCTAACTTTGTAAACTTGTATTTTATCGAAATTCTGAAAACGTCATCTGAAACAGAAGGGTCGATTCCCCCCGGGTGACGGAGAATTGGACCGTTTTGGCCACGGGAAGGCCCTCAAATCGGGCCTCGAAACTGACATCCACACACACACACAAAGATACACGCCAAAATTATATAAGGTAGGATTTCAGGAGCTCGGAAAGAAGACGCGTGCTTGCATCGAAGCGAAGGCCCGCTTCGAGGAGCGGTACAAGACCGGCAAGAACAAGTGGTTCTTCATCAAATTACGTTTCTGAATCTGATCCTTTTCGTTGTTTTTGCAGACGTTGTTTCCGGGCTTCCGGTTGCGCTTGTTCGATAAATGTTTGAGCTAATGAGATGCGCATGATATTTGTGTGTTGGTCCTGGAGAAATGGTTTTATTCCGGGCGCAAGGAGTAAATTGTTCAAATTCATTTCAAATCGTTTTGTCTAACGTTGTTTCCATGTGGTCACCGATCGAAAATCCACAGAAACTTCTCTATAGAGATATACCCGTCGTCTTCGTCCTCTTCCTGCTCCGGCGCCCCTACCTCGAGGGCTACGAGGAAACCTAAAGCTGCCATCTCGAATCATTATCGTTTTAGAAATTTTTGGGCCGTTTCAGTCAGTCTAGCCTGTCTGGCCGCCATCATTGATCGCGATGGAACGGACCTACCTTTTCCACCAACAAAAATCCGGAAATAGCCATGAATCCCGTGCGCCGGTGTTAACTGAATAGCGGTGTTGTGACATTTTACGATTTCGTGCGAATAGCTGAACGATACGTTATTCCATCTTCTACATACATGGAAGATCAGGTATAAGCTATTTGAATCGCGGGTATGCAATTGGGGAATCTGTCAAAATCTTGAAAATCGGAGATCTCGATAATCAGAGTCAAGCAATCAGATCTACGATTTTCAGAATATCGACATTTCCATAGTCTGAATCAACATTAAGAGCTTCAGTGATTGCCCGCCTACATCCAATCGGAGTATCGAGATTCTGAAAATTCGACACGCTAATTTTCTCGATTCTGGCCGGAAATCGTGCAAGTGGCCACAATTCCTGCAATTTCATACAGTATTCTTACTTCTGCGCAAGCATTAACCCATTCTTTCGAGATTATGGCATCCGGATCCGTTTCATGGAGCCGTTCGATGTTTATGCCGGGTGCCGCGTCCCGAAGTCGTTGCTCGAATTCTCGCTGTAAAGCCTGTTTTTATTGCCCTCACTGAGAAGGGCAATCATTGATGCTCCTGAACATGAGCCCTGTTCTCAGCCGCCACAACACATTTCCATGACCGTACCATGAATTCGTCGGCATCGAACGAGGGGTAATCAATCCAGATTTCGTGTGCCAGCCCACGTCTCGACGGTCTCCCCAAGCAAAATGACATCTAGATACATGGTGTTTGTGCCGCGAAATAGACAAGGAAAGGCCATTAAAGGCCGCCGCCAACTAGCACCAACCATAGTCAGCTCTACCACGTCGTCGGTGCTGTGTGATTTATGAAAGCGGAGGATCGGTTGTCGTCCCGGGCGCCATCTTCCACACCAGCCCGTCCACAATTCCACACAATCCGCCTCCATCAACGCAGCGTTTCCCTGCACAGTTTTTTAGTCATTTTTCATTATTGCCAGAATCGTAGTATCGTAATTATAGAAGCCCCCCATACCTAAAGATCTGCAGCCGTGCCCGATTTTCATGATTTAGGTACCAATAGAAAGCGCTCGAAATGGCGAGAATACAAGCAGTTTTGTTTTCTAGATTAGGTCATTGAATTGTGCATTTGTATGGCTGAAAACTGTGAAAAGAGCTGATTCATGCGAGATCCATATGTTAACTGCAATATGGGCATAGAAAAAACGCTTAATATTAACAATGCGAATAATTTAAGAAAACGAAACCCGCTTTTTTTCTGGCCTTTTCAAGGGTATTTTTTTAACCCATCGAATCACATCTGCCCGAATTGCATCCCATCGAATTACGACTCATCGAATTTACGACTCATCGAAATTACGACTCATCGAAATTAAAACTCCTCGAAATATCGGTTTTTGTCAACCAAATTTTTTTCGGTCCAAGCCTAAATTTTTTTATAAATAGCGGATGCGTTTCTAAATGGTTTTTAACTATTTCTAAGCATAAAAACTATACAGATTTTTATTAAAAATTTAATTTTAGGTCGAGAAACGGATTTTTTTCGGACAAGAATGACTAAAATTGGATCGGGCAAAAATTAGTATTTTTTGAAAATTCGCTTAGCTGACATTTCTATGGGTCGTAATTTCGATGAGTCGTAATTTCGATGAGTCGTAATTTCGATGAGTCGTAATTTCGATGAGTCGTAATTTCGATGGGATGTAATTCGATGGGATGCAATTCGATGGGATGATAGCAAATCCTTTTCAAGGGCTTTCGAATGGGGTAGAAACCACCCCAATCCGAGCTTTCTCCGGACCCTTGGGTTGGGGGGGGGGGGGCAGGGTCCGATTTCGGGCAAGAGAGTTCGCTCACCGTGACCTTCAGCTCATCAAAGCCATTCGAATAGTTGGCGTGGATTTTCCGGAATAACTCCGCGCTCGAACCTTTCAGGTCCATCTCCTGAACAGCTTTCAGTCCGCGGAAAAATGGCGCTAACTGAAATTCGGCTTTTTTTAGTGGTTCTAGAAACGAAGCCGTAAAGCCGGTTACAACGTCTCTTCTCCATATTCAGTTGTAAAATACTCACGTCGTAAACGCGGCTGTCCTCCGTATGCCCTTCTTCAACCTGATACGCTCTCGCGCGCAACTGAAGCAACCGTAATTAGCGCGTGGGTTCTGTTCTATTTCGAGTGGGGGGAAAAATGTGCGAAGGGGGATTTGCGTATCATCACCTGATCGAAAATCGTCTAAACAAAAATCATCTAATCGAAAATGATTCAAAATCAAATTTTAACTGGTGGTAAACCTTTCCTGGCTCTGGTGGAATTGCGAGAAAAGCTTGACTTTTACGAAAAAAAGAATTTAGGAGAACAAACGGATTGCGCAAACAAACCACTGAACGGTAATCCTTCGTCACTATCTGCAGATAACGCACACACTGTATGTTCGTTAGGAGATGGAGAATCTGACCGAATACGGTGGAAAATCCGCTGAAAATAGGGAATCGCTTAGAAGATTGACGGTACCTGTCATAGTTCTGAAAGGAATATTTCTCGCCATACCCGCCGTGAATTTCGATCAGCGTCTTGCGCACCAGAATCTAGACAGGCACCATAAATTTGTTTCTAAGTGTCTAAAAATGTCCAGTCGCGTAATAGTAAGCGCTTTAACAGGTTTTTCAATAAATTGAATTATTTTAAGCGCACAACTATCGAAAAGCTGAAGATTTTCTTTGGTGAAATTTTGGTAGAAAATCGATCGGCTATTGTTGGCCAAAAGAAAAATCGATATTTTTGTCTCTTTCCAAACAAAATTTGTAAAGGTTTAACATTTAGGAAAGGTGGAACAACTTAGAAACAATTCCTCTATTGATATCATAAAAATTGGATCCTTAGAAAAAATGTTGGTTCTCCCCTGAACTGAAAGGTTCGCAAAGCTAACTCGCTTCTAATCGATAAATTCTGGCTGAATCGAAAGATTTGTCAAAAATATAAACTTTTTTCCCTTCATCTTCTACATCAGCATCATCGAACGGCAGATTGGCGGCGACATAGATCCAGGACACCCTTCGTGGCATCGCTCCTCGTCGATTCACGACAGTTCTGCAACGAGTCAGATAATTGCATCAACTAGAATTGGAGCTTTAATATTGCATTATATTCCTAAAAACCCAAATCCTCGCCTATATTCCTTGTTGACGCGTTGTAGGGCGTGCAAATCGTGAAAGCCGAGCCGGTCAATTACTGCCGACTGCAAGTCTCCAGGGAGACGGGCCATTGCAAACATTTCCCTCAAAACAACAATACAAATTGATATTTCGTAAGACAAGGATTTCTACAAGCTTAGACAAAAAGTGATCGATGGGGGGTGTGGAAAGCTAGCCCGATCGATTGCTTTCTAATGCATATAAAATCATGGAAAAGGGGAGCTTTTTCGAGGCGCAGATTGAAGAGCAAAATAATGTTGAGGGGACGTTATACGTGGGCTACAAGGGGTCAACCATTCTGGCGGCAAACACGAAAAATCACTTCTGGCGCCATCTGGAAGGGCAGCGGGAATTATGCCTCAAGGCGATAGCATTAAAGGGATACCGACGGCATAGTCAATCGATTACGCGCTGGAAAGAAAATGTCTCTGCGCCTCTCCCCCCGGGCGCGCTCTCTGCCCTGTTGGCTACTTGCCAATTTGTTGATGGGGGGGGATCGACACATGCCGTCCGCAGCCCTTTAAGGGATGGGCGAGTATGGGTATGGAAGGCCTCCGCTCGCCGCCCGTCCAGGTTCAGAATCCAGACGAGGAAAACGGAACATATTTTCTTTGCCTACTTGCATGGTCGGTTTTCCTTCTATCCGCATTTCGTTGAGTTGCCGTGGTAAATATTCGCTCGTTGTATCCCCCAGCTTTCTTTTGACTGTAATTTTGGGGATACTTTGTGATGAAATTTCTCGGTCTTCTCAGTTGCTCCCCTCGCATTACCGTTGCGTTTTTTGTTTTGCGTCAGACAAGACGCCCTCGGTTGGGCTGGAAAGTGGAAAAGGCAATTTGGCAACGCATGGTAGTTGCCGGGTTACGGTCGTTTCTAAACTACCAAATTACGCATAGTCACGCTTCTCTCATCGGTGCTGTAGGGTTGAGGACTGCTCATTGATGGTGGCCCTGGGATGTCTATAACGCCCGCGAGTGATCACCATAATTCCCGCTGCCCTTCCAGATTGGCGGCAGAAGAGATTTTTCGTGTTTTCCGCCAGAATGCCTGGTCCCTTGTAGCACACGAATCACGTCCACTCAACAATATTTTGCAACTCAATTTCGCATCGAAAAAGCCAACCCTTTTTCAATGCGTTTGTAACTGGGTTTGTTTGTGTTTCCAATAAAAAACATAGTTTGTGTGTATGTCTGTGCCGCTGTCAGCATGTCGGGAGGATATCTAGATAGGTAATGGATTTTGAAGGTACGTATCACAGCGGCCCGGCTCCTAATAAAACGTCCGGTAGCTTTGGAAAAGAGGGAAGACCGCAACGCGTGCGATAGACGCGTCGCGCAATTGCGAAAGCAGGCCTGCGCAGCTATTCTATGCGGTTGCTATTCCGCGCACCCGCACGCAACGCGCGAAAAACACGTACAGTACGCCCTTTCCCTGAACCATCCGGACCGAACCCATGGGCGGTTGTGGTATGACACGTCAGGAAGTGCGTAACGACTCTGGGATGACTGCACTTTTATCAGAATTGACCAAATTACTTGTTTTAAATAGTTAATTTCTGCCGTTTTGTAACAATTTCAGCACCCATAATGTTAGGAAAAATTAGCATCCGCCGGAAGTGGGGGGCAGCCTAGATATAACACGAGAGAGTGGCATTTTTCATTTTTCTCACCCGAATTTGAGAGACGTATGCAGATGAAGAAGATTATCGCGGCTAGACAGCGCCAGGGTTGAAAAGTCGCGCAGCGGTTTTTCAACCCTGGTATAGATTATAAAGCGTTGGACCGGGCTGGCTTTCCACACCCCCATCGATCCCTTTTTGTCTAAGCTTGTAGAAATCCTTGTCTCACGAAATATCAATTTGTATTGTTGTTTTGAGGGAAATGTTTGCAATGGCCCGTCTCCCTGGAGACTTGCAGTCGGCAGTAATTGACCGGCTCGGCTTTCACGATTTGCACGCCCTACAACGCGTCAACAAGGAATATAGGCGAGGATTTGGGTTTTTAGGAATATAATGCAATAATAAAGATAATTCTAGCTCATGCAATTATCTGACTCGTTGCAGAACTGTCGTGAATCGACGAGGAGCGATGCCACGAAGGGTGACCAGGATCTGGATCACCGCCAATCTGCCGTTCGATGATGCTGATGTAGAAGATGAAGGGGAAAAAGTTTATATTTTTTGACAAATCTTTCGATTCAGCCAGAATTTATCGATTAGAAGCGAGTTAGCTTTGCGAACCTTTCAGTTCAGGGGAGAACCAACATTTTTTCTAAGGATCCAATTTTTCTGATATAAATACAGGAATTGTTTCTAAATTGTTCCATCTTTCCTAAATGTTAAACCTTTACAAATTTTGTTTGGAAAGAGACAAAAATATAGATTTTTGTTTTGGCCAACAATAGCCGATCGACTTTCTACCAAAATTTCACCAAAAAAATTTTAAGGTTTTCGATGGCTGTGCGTGGCTTAAAATAGTGAAGTTTTATTGAAAACACTATTAAAGAGCTTACGGTATATGTCGGCTACGCGGGGGGGGGGGGATTTTACGCGGGGGGGACGGACTATTGGGGCCGAGCTAACTATTTTTTTGCGTTTCTTTTTGCTAGAAACAAAACTTAGTATATTTTTCGACGCTCTGTCGAATGGCACTAAAGAAATTTTGTAAAAATGTCGAAAATGTCGAAAACTTGATTTCCTTCTATGTCCTCCATGGAAACGACGTTTAATACTTGTTTTTGTTATAACTATTTTATATTACATTATTTTGAGCTAAAATTAAAACTCTTAGTATATTTTTGGATGCTCTATCGAATGGCATCTTTAAAATGTCGAAAAAATAGCGTGAATGTCAAAAACATCCGCTCAAACCGATTTTCAAAGCTTATTTTTGTATTTGCCATAACTTTTTTATATTACACTAATTTGAGCTAGAACAAAAACTCTTAGTATATTTTTCGGTGCTCTATCGAATGCCGTTGAAAAAATTCCGAGAAAATAGCGAGAACATCCAAAAAGGCCTGCCTGTCCCGTCCCCCCCGCGTAAAATTTCACCCCCCCCCCCCGCGTAGCCGACATATACCGAGCTTACTATTACGCGACTGGACATTTTTAGACACTTAGAAACAAATTTATGGTGCCTGTCTAGATTCTGGTGCGCAACACACAGATCAAAATTAGCACCGGGTATGGCGAGGAATATTCCTTTCAGAACTATGACAGGTACCGTCAATCTTCTAAGCGATTCCCTATTTTCAGCGGATTTTCCTCCGTATTCGGTCAGATTCTTCATCTCCTAACGAACATACAGTGTGTGCGTTATTTGCGGATAGTGACGGACGAAGGCAGTTTAGAGGTTTGTTTGCGCATTCCGTTTGTTTCTCCTAAATCCTTTTTTTCGTAAAAATCAGGCTTTTCTGGCAATTCCACCAGAGCCAGGAAACGTTTACCACCACTGTACTCTTTCCGGGGGGTTGCGGTAAGCTACTCCTTTTTGCTACAGCTATTTTATAATACGTTATCCTGAGTTGTAGCGAAAACTCTTTCGAATATTTTTGACGCTCCTTCGAATGACCGTTAATAAATTTTGTAAAAGTATTTAAAATATCGAAAACTAGCTTCTCACTTAAGGTTCGCATGTGGAATTCATGTCTAAATCTTGTGTTCGCTAGAACTATTTTATCTTACGCTTTTTTCAAATTAAATTAAAACGGTTAGTATAGTTTTTGACGCTCTATCGAATGGTCTCTTCAAAATACCGAAAATGGCGAATATATCGAAAACTGGGATGCCTCCCCCAGTTTCAAAAGCTATTTTTGTGATCGCTCTAACTTTTTAAATTACAACCAGCGCCCAAAACCCGCTTCGCGCATTTGGTTTTTGCCTGAACAAAGAATTACCTAATCGTGCATAACACAAAAATTTTCTGATATTTAGATTGCTAAAATGGGTTAAAAATTTATTTTGATTTATTTTCGATTAGATGATCTTTGATTAGACGATTTTCGATCAGGTGTATTTTCGATCAGGTGATTATACGCAAATCCCCCCTTCGCATAATTTTCCCCCCTCACGAAATAGAACAGAACCCACGCGCTAATTACGGTTGCTTCAGTTGCGCGCGAGAGCGTATCAGGTTGAAGAAGGGCATACGGAGGACAGCCGCGTTTACGACGTGAGTATTTTACAACTGAATATGGAGAAGAGACGTTGTAACCGGCTTTACGGCTTCGTTTCTAGAACCACTAAAAAAAGCCGAATTTCAGTTAGCGCCATTTTTCCGCGGACTGAAAGCTGTTCAGGAGATGGACCTGAAAGGTTCGAGCGCGGAGTTATTCCGGAAAATCCACGCCAACTATTCGAATGGCTTTGATGAGCTGAAGGTCACGGTGAGCGAACTCTCTTGCCCGGAATCGGACCCCCCCCCCCCCCCAGGGCCCGGAGAAAGCTCGGATTGGGGTGGTTTCTACACCATGCGAACCCTTGAAAAGGCCAGAAAAAGCGGGTTTCGTTTTCTTAAATTATTCACATTTGCTTGATATTAAGCGTTTTTTTTCTGTGGCGACATTGCAATTAACATGCGGGGCTGGTACCAGATTTCAAAATTTTACTAGGGTAGTAACCGGTTTTTACTACCCCGATTAAAATTGTTACTACCCTGGTTAAAAAAAATACTACCGGCTAAAATTTTGGTACTAGGGGTCCTAAAAAAGTTACCACCCCGCGGAAAAGTGCCGATTTTTAGTCGAAATCAAGCTAATTGCTCCGGAATAAACTAGTGAAGCATCACTACGGCCAGTAAAAAAGTACCCGAACCAGCCAGGTACACGAACCGGCAATTTTAGCTGACAGTGTGGTTAGCGAAACTCCAAATCTATAAAAAACTTCTAAGAAAGGATAAGAAGTTCTAAGCAGTGCCATCGGCTTCATTGCCATCAAAGCTTTTTCCCTTGGTGTTATATACGATGAAGAACCAAAAATCCAATCGGGTCTTGAGTCTCACTCTGACAAAAAAAATATTTGGCGGTATTAGTCTCAAATTATTGACCCTGGCCTCTTTCACAAGCACCATAAAGTTGCCGTAGGAATAACCACTACCAAGATAATCGGTTCCGGCCCTGAGTTAAATGCCGAAATATGCGAAAAAAGTAAATCGGAACAGTTTTACGAACTGGGTAACGCGATTTTTCATGATTGGAAAAAATAAAAAATCTGGCGGATCAGCCCTGCAATTCCATCGCTAGGGTTAGATAGAGCATTTGGGTACCGGGACACGCGCGCTGCGGACGCTTGCGCCGCTAAAACAGTTTCGTCTCACCGGTTTTCTAAGATTCGATAAGATTTCCACTCACCAAGTATATTAGTACATATTTCTCTTCACTTGTGAATTTTTGATCAACGCTACCGATTTAAGGTCCTCAAGATAGATCTTGACTTAATTTTTCAAAAAATATCGCTACTTTTGAAAGGAGAATTTTCGTTAAAAAAAAGGAGAATTTTCTTTGAACTGAGCGAGAAAACAGTCAAAAAATTGAGAATTATAATTTTTACGAAGCCGTTGGGACGGACATTTTGCTTTACCAGTACTGAAAATGTTACCACCCTAGTAAAAAAAGTTACATGAAAAAACATTGATGTATCTTTTTTTTACTAGGGTAGTAACTATGTTTAGTGGCCATTTAATCATGAAAATACATAGTATGTGACTTTTTATTGACAGAGACCAGTAGACCGATGGCCTATCTTTCATACGAAATCATGTTTAGCCCGCTTGGTGCCCATTGACCGGAATTACATCGTTTTCTACAAAACGGGTTACTACCCCCTAGTAACAAAAAGTGGCACACCACCCCAGAGAAATTTTTTTACTCCGGGGTAACTTTTTTTTACCCGGGTGTAACTTTTTTGATCCCCCTAGTAAAAAATTATATCGGGGTAGTAACTTATTTAGCCGGGGTAGTAAACTTTTTGTCGGCGTTCCCTGTCGAGCCTTGTCGGTATTTTTCGTATCTGTCTTTGCAAAAACACGGGTTTGCCTCTCAACAACGATGCGACACCGGCCCCGAACTTTTTTTTTGCGACTGAGACCTGTTAAATTTATTTTAAAATTGCGCTAAAACGTCCCGCTCGGGGTCCGTAATCCGGGTCACGGGCCACTTATCGGGGTAGTAAGAAATTATACTACCCTAGTAACTTTTTACTACCCTGGGCCGGGGTAGTAAACGAAATTTGGTACCAGCCCGGATCATATACAGCTCTTTTCACAGTTTTCAGCCATACAAATGCACAATTCAATGACCTAATCTAGAAAACAAAACTGCTTGTATTCTCGCCATTTCGAGCGCTTTCTATTGGTACCTGAATCATGAAAATCGGGCACGGCTGCAGATCTTTAGGTATGGGGGGGGCTTCTATAATTACGATACTACGATTCTGGCAATAATGAAAAATGACTAAAAAACTGTGCCGGGAAACGCTGCGTTGATGGAGGCGGATTGTGTGGAATTGTGGACGGGCTGGTGTGGAAGATGGCGCCCGGGACGACAACCGATCCTCCGCTTTCATAAATCACACAGCACCGACGACGTGGTAGAGCTGACTATGGTTGGTGCTAGTTGGCGGCGGCCTTTAATGGCCTTTCCTTGTCTATTTCGCGGCACAAACACCATGTATCTAGATGTCATTTTGCTTGGGGAGACCGTCGAGACGTGGGCTGGCACACGAAATCTGGATTGATTACCCCTCGTTCGATGCCGACGAATTCATGGTACGGTCATGGAAATGTGTTGTGGCGGCTGAGAACAGGGCTCATGTTCAGGAGCATCAATGATTGCCCTTCTCAATGAGGGCAATAAAAACAGGCTTTACAGCGAGAATTCGAGCAACGACTTCGGGACGCGGCACCCGGCATAAACATCGAACGGCTCCATGAAACGGATCCGGATGCCATAATCTCAAAAGAAAGGGTTAATGCTTGCGCAGAAGTAAGAATACTGTATGAAATTGCAGGAATTGTGGCCACTTGAACGATTTCAGACCAGAAACCAGAAACAGAAAATTAGCATGCCGAATTTTCAGAATCTCGATACTCCGATTGGATGTAGGTCGGCAATCACTGAAGCTCTTAATGATTCAGACTATGGAAATGTCGAGATTCTGAAAATCGTAGATCTGATTGCTTGACTCTGATTATCGAGATCTCCGATTTTCAAGATTTTGACAGATTCCCCAATTGCATACCCGCGATTCAAATAGCTTATACCTGATCTTCCATGTATGTAGAAGATGGAATAACGTATCGTTCAGCTATTCGCACGAAATCGTAAAATGTCACAACACCGCTATTCAGTTAACACCGGCGCACGGGATTCATGGCTATTTCCGGATTTTTGTTGGTGGAAAAGGTAGGTCCGTTCCATCGCGATCAATGATGGCGGCCAGACAGGCTAGACTGACTGAAACGGCCCAAAAATTTCTAAAACGATAATGAATCGAGATGGCAGCTTTAGGTTTCCTCGTAGCCCTCGAGGTAGGGGCGCCGGAGCAGGAAGAGGACGAAGACGACGGGTATATCTCTATAGAGAAGTTTCTGTGGATTTTCGATCGGTGACCACATGGAAACAACGTTAGACAAAACGATTTGAAATGAATTTGAACAATTTACTCCTTGCGCCCGGAATAAAACCATTTCTCCAGAACCAACACACAAATATCATGTACATGCCATTCGCTCAAACATTCAACCGGACGCCCGCAAACAGCGTAATACCATTTCCTAAAAACAACGAAAAGGATCAGATTCAGCGCATCCAAATTACGTTTGCTTAACTGGGTTGCGGTAGCTTCGAAATTGCCATTTTTCGTGATTTTCGGCATTTTCCGGATACTGTAGTTTCCAAATTACGGTTTTTGTGTTGGGTAACGGTAGCTTCGAAATCGCGATTTTTCGCGTTTTTCCTTGAAAATCTCCAAAATCTTCGAGAATGGATTTCCAGACCAAGTAAAGTTTAATAAATCTAATCTAAACTAATCACTTTTTTGGCAAAATTCACACTGAACCCGAATCGTTTATTGGCATGTACAATCAAATACGGTGAAAAAGAGCGAATTCTGCCGTCATTACTGCTTGCTGGGCGTGATGAGCGCGTACTCGATGCCCGACTGTTCGACACGTCCATCCTTGATCAGCTTGTCGAGGTGGAGGACGACGTTGTTGCGGGCGGCCAGGCGGACCGAGGGCGGCGTTGTCTAAAAAGCACCAAATGAACGTTTTTCCGAGATGTGAAAAGTCAAGGAAGAAAAAATAGTTTCAGTAACTCACCGAATACACGGTGTTGACAATATCCATGCTGGTGACACGCCCGGCTCCCGTCATGAACTCGACGATGTCGTTCTCACGTTTTGACCGATGAAAGATGTACTCTTCGACCTTCTTCCGCGCTTCATTTACGACTGGGCCGTGTCCTAACAACACAAAAACCCTAAGTAAAACGCCGCGCACCTCACCTGGATAAATGACGGTTGGCTCGAGCTCCAGTATCCGCTTCAGACTGATCATATAATCGCGTAAACACTCGAAAACGGAAGTGCCTTCGCCGAGGATGCAGTCACCCTGAAGAAAAAAAAACGATGAAAACCGATAAAAATGTACCGAAAACAGCGCCCGATCCTCTTCTAGCCAAATTGACGAATGGTCGGCGGTGTGGCCCGGTGTCGCGATGAATCTGAAACCAAACTTCAGTGTTTTTTTCACGAAAAACATACTTTAGCGTGGCTCCATCAACGGAAACCTTGAAGCCATCATCTACATAGTTAAAATCGATGCCCTCGTTGTGATGATCACGCTTGATTTTATATATTGGCACAGGCTTGCCGATGACCTAAAAATACTAATGTTGCCAGCGAAAATCTAAAACCGGTACCTCATCGATGACATTCTTCAGCCCGCCGACGTGATCCAAATGCCAGTGGGTGACGACGATCGATGAAATTGTGGCTTTCTCAAACAACTTTTGGGAGAAAACAAATGAATACCTACCTCGTTCGCGAGCACCGACTTCAACTCCGAGATGTAGGCGTTGTTGTTCTGCTCGCCGGCGTCGATTAGTATTCGTCTAAAATGGTTTGAAAATTAACGAAACCGCGGTTACTCTGCGCCATGTCCGACGAGGTATGTGTTCGTTCCTTGGAGTGTGAAGGGGCCGGGGTTTTGGCCAAGGATTCGGGTGACACGGGTTGAGATCTAAAACGGACTACTTTCATCAAAACCCGGAACGGACGCGTATTTTGAAGCGGCTTTCTGAGTCGAGGATACAGTTTGCGCATCTCGAGTTATTTTTTTTGCGTGGTGTAGTTTGACGTCAGTACTTCCTTGCCACTGATAAGAAACGCGTGTAGAAACGCAGGAGTCCTGTAGTTCACTTTCTGCTAACAAAGAGCCGTTCTTCCAGGTGATCGTTGGGACATAAATGATTCGAAGCAATGCCTTAGAAAAGTTGCTCCAATTTACGGAGCAATTTTACCCATTTTTTTACCCCGCCTAATAAAATTCAAGGATTAAGCAACTTTTTCTCGCTGATTGTTAGACTCCAGCAGATTTTGCAAGACCGGATGTGTGCAGAATTTAAACATCTTTCAAATGAGCCTTGCCACGCCGCGAAAAATCCAATATAACGCAATCGAAAAGCCCGAACCCTCGAGAAACTCACCTTTTCCACCGACTGTAACGGGGTCAGCGACGCCATGGCTTTGTGGAGACGACTGGCCCACAGGTAGGAGACGGCGGCCGTCGAGAGGCCGAAGATGTAGCGCAGATATACCGACATGCCCCGCCCGCTGCTCGCCAACGCGCTTATCGCTCTCACACTCGGGGGACGCGGAGCACAAACCACAGTACGGAGCACGGGAGGCTGAAAAGGGGGAAATTGTTATGGAAATCCGCCAACGAAAGGTCAACGCAAAGGAAACAAGATGAATTCTTCCGCATTATTGGGGAGGGGGACCAATGCTCTTTCTTAGGATCCAATTTTTTAATTATAAATAGCGGAAGTCTTTCTAAACTGTTTTCGACTAGTCCTAAACGGAAGAACCTACAAATATGTATTAAAAACACCGATTTTTGACCAGATATCGACTTTTAAAAAACTTTTAGATAGTTTTTCTAGTTGAAATATTTTATATTTCACTAAAACCACTATTAAAACACTCCCTATTAATAGGGTTAATTAAGTTACTAGGCATTTCTAGAGCTACACAAAAAATTAGGTTTCTCCCCCCGGTAATGCAAAAGAACCGAGAAGTGTTATACGAGAACCAATGGTTGGCAAGTGCCCAAAAACACGGAAAAGTTAGAATCTATAGCGTTAGGTGTTTCCATAAGCCCAAGAGGTCTAAAATTCCGCGTGAGGAAGTCATACAGCTGGCTGGAACCTCTAGGTAACTTATCTACTTTAAAAAAAGGTGAATTAATAGGCAAACTGTCCATTAATTATGTTTGCTGTGGCAGTGCGAACCAATGAACGTACCAAAAGTTCTCAAGGTTGCGATCGAAAAGATTAGCAGCGTTTTCACGTCGCCCTCGACCCGGGAATACCTTTAAAAATACCTCTTTAAAATGGCATACATTAACTTCCTAAAGTCTTTGCTACAGAGCATCGACAGAAAAATTTGTACTTATTTTTGTTTTTGTTCAGGGGTTGACAACGGGCCGGGCCTCACGGCCCGGGCCTGGATTTCGGGATCCGGGCCGGGCCGGGCCGGGCCCGGGTTTTTGTGCCGGGCCCGTAGGGCCCGGATCGGGCCCGATTTTGGCAATTTTTAGGCGATTTTTGCGAATTTTCGGCCAAAAATCGTAATTTTTTTCAATTTTTTTTTCGGAATTTTTCCAAACTCTTCCAACTTTTTTAGATTTTTGGCCTTGGATTTTGGCTTTTGGGCCGGGCCGGGCCGGGCCTGGGGTCGGCTGGGCCCGGCTTCCGGGCCTCGGCCCGGCCCGGCCCGGCCCGTTGTCAAGGCCTGTTTTTGTTGAAATTATGTATTTTTTTCGTGCCTTTCGGCGCTAGTACGTGGGCGTACTACTGACGCTCACACCCTGTCCTCTCCCAAGCAGACAGTCCGCAAATTTTTGTCATGCAGCTTTTATGAAAAGCAAAATTCTGAACTCCCTTCTTTATTGATGAAATCTTCTCTTTCATCTCAATATTTTCGAATCCTTCTTTATCTTTCCCTTTCAGTGTCGACCTCTAGCCCAACACCCCCCACAACGCCGACATGTCGATTATGAGCTACAATGGAGGCACGGTGCTCGCCATGGCGGGCAACGAGTGAGTTTTCGGATCAATTTTTCAATTGTATTTTTAGGTGCGTGTGCCTGGCGACCGACTTGCGTTTCGGTGAGCAGATGACGACGGTCGCCGTCGACCAGAAGAAGGTTGATCCTTGTCTTTAGCCCTTAAAAGTTGTTTCAGATTCACAAGATCTCCGATAAGGCGTACCTTGGACTGGCGGGATTTGCCTCTGATGCCAAGACTGGTTGGATTCCTTTTTATCGGTTTGATTTTCGTGTTTAGTCCTCGAGAAGGTCCAGTTCCGGAAGAGCCTGTACGAGCTGCGCGAGAACCGCAAGATGAAGCCGGAGGTGTTGGCCACGATGGTCTCCAACTTGTGCTACCAGCACCGCTTTGGTACGAAAAGCGTTTTGTGCGAGGAATTCTTTTTAGGATCTTACTTCACCGAGCCGTTGGTCGCAGGGCTGGATCCGGTGACGCACAAGCCCTACATTTGCGCCATGGACACGATCGGGTATTTGGAACTAGTTTTATGAATGTCTTTTTAGTTGCATTGCCGCACCACGAGACTTTGTCGCCGTCGGCACTGGGCAAGAATACTTATTGGGCGTCTGTGAAAGTGGGTTTCTAGCTTTCAAAAAATTTTATTTTTATTTAGCTTTCTGGCGCGAGAACATGAATGCCGAGGAGCTGTTCGAAGCAACTGCCCAATCAATGCTGTCGGCCCTCGAGCGTGACGCTGCCAGTGGATGGGGAGCCGTCGTCTACACCATCACCAAGGACAAGGTAACGGTTTCGTTTTTCGCCTGTTTTGCAAGGAGAGCAATGTGTTGCCGACGTCTGCAGGATGTCCCAAAACACACCCTCTGGGAGGTGGCTCCGATCGGAGTTACAGTGACACCATCAACTATAATAAAAAAAGTTGTGGTGTCTGTCCGTCTGTCCGGTCCCGAATTCAACTCGAAGGGGAAAGGAGCTAGAGCTTAGCTCTCTTCGGATTCGGATAGAGCGTGGTCAGAAACCCCCAAACTGATAAAAAAATTATGAAAAAGTTTTAGTTTAAATTGTTAAAATTAACTTTGAAAGTTTTTTTCCTTAGTAAAAGGGGTGGGGGTCGGAGGTTGGGGCGATTTTGGACATAGTAAGCCAGGTGGCGCGCGTTTCGTGGATGAAAATTTTCACGGGGATTTCATTTATTTTTTTCTCTCATTCCATCCGGTCGGTCGTTATTTTTGTTTTTTAAGGAGATTTCGGCTAGGGGAGGTATCTAAAGTCTTCAGGGAGGTATTTAGGTAGTTTTTGAAGGGTTTTCGGCTATGGGGGGTATCTGAAGCCTTAGCGTGGGTATTGTTGGAGGTAGGGAAGGATGTGGTGGAGTAGAACATGTAGGGTAGCCCGAAGGCCAGATGGTTGCAGTCGCGAAGCGACTGTAACCATCTGGTTCCTTGAGAGATCATTGAGATTGCGGGGATATACGTGACTGTCATTGAAACTAGGACGTTTTTGTAACGAAGAAACCCCCGTTTGCGTTCAATTCACGTCTACTTCCGTCTATTTTGAAGTAGAGACAAGTTAGCTTTTGTCAAGAGGCGTGCCCTTTTACAAAGTATAGGATTGCGCTCATAAAGCAACTCCACCAATCCTTTAGCTTTATACGAGCACTTTATGCTTTGTAAAAGTTCACACTCGCCGTCTTATAGACTTATTGGGAATGATAGCTGGGTGTCGAAACCCGTGACGAGATAGTGTGCCTGTTTAGGGGGCACCCTGTGTACCGGTTTTGTTCCCTACTCGTTAATTCCTGTTTTCCAGGTGAACATCAGCACAATCAAGGGACGCCTCGACTAATCGCCACCACTGCCTTTTTATTCCGGACTGCGTTTTACTGCATAAATTATACATCACCCGAAATTAACTGAATTGCAAAGAGACTAGGAAATCACATTATATGTCCACTCATCGAAATTCAGATGGTGCGCGTCGGTCCGCCAGCCGATCTTTTGTAACTTTGCCGTGAAGTCGTTGAAGTCCCTGGGCTGCGTTTGCACTTTGAGTTGCTCGAGGGCGAAGAAGGCTTCTAGCTGGTCGACGGCCTCGCTTCCTTCAGCCATTGCCACCCAGGCAAAGCCTCGTCGCTTGTCGTACAATATCCGGCTTTTCGCGTGCTCTGTGTAGATGGTGTATTCAGGAGACCTGAAATCTCCGCTATTCAAGTCGCCGGAATTCGCGATGTCTTCGAAACTATAAGCCGCATACCTCCTTTGTTTCTCTTCGAGAAGCGACAGCAGCGAGCATCCAAGATGCCTCAGCGGGTAGAGCCCATGGAAAAGTGGCTCCCGTTCGTTCGCCTCGTCAATGTCGAGAATTCTGCCAGTCTCCAAGTAATTCCTA
Source organism: Mesorhabditis spiculigera (assembly GCA_958295435.1). Classification (NCBI taxonomy): domain Eukaryota; kingdom Metazoa; phylum Nematoda; class Chromadorea; order Rhabditida; family Rhabditidae; genus Mesorhabditis; species Mesorhabditis spiculigera. The sequence goes on from CATQJA010002663.1 coordinate 1,268,279, forward strand.
AAACCGAATCTACATTTTTAGAAGCCTAGAAATACCTTATGACAAGCGCAGCCCTTTTCCCGTTGAGCACATTGAAGCGGAGGGTGCGCATCGCACGATAGTTGGCGAACAAGTGCAGGGCGGTGAGGAGCTGAAAAAGCGGCTGGAAACGCTCCATGAAAAACTGACCGCGAACAGGCACCAGATGACGAGATGACGTCCGGAGACGGCGGGAAGGAGCACGAGCGACACGACGAGCGCCAGCGCGTTCACCAGCGTCTCCTGGCTGCCGTCCTTGGCCGCCACGTCAGCCAGGTTGTTGCGGCGGGCCTGAAAAATGGAAGAGTTGCTAGTTCAAAAGCTTAATTTGTTCTATACCGGTAAGCTGGATTTTTTATGAAATCGGGGATTTTGGTTTGGAATCTTCGAAATCGGGGATTTTAGCCCGTCCGATCGGCCCTTTTAAAAGCCCCGATTTCGATTGCTCCAAAATCTAGCGGATTTTCCCCCTTTTTTGAATCCACGATTTCGGGAAAAATCACCGATTGCTGGAAAAAACCCCGGATTTCGAAGATTCCAAACTAAAATCCCCGATTTCATACAAAGTACGGCCCCGATACAAAAAACTGCTTAATTAAGCATGTTTTCAAAGTCCAAATTGCACGAACCTGATGTTGTACAATGGTGGTGCGGGTCGCCCCGCCGGCCACGCCGACCACGCAGCGGAACAGCGAGGAGCAGCACGCCGAGAGGAGGAACCTAAACATGAGAAAATTTTTCGGAATGCCTCACTATAATATTAATTTTTCTGTAAATCCCCCAGCCTCTCTTAACACCCTACCAATTCGGCCACAACGGACTGAGCAGGTCGATGAAGAAGGCGCAGTCGTTGAGCACGTCGGCGACGAGTCGCCACTTTTTACAGTCGTAGTCGAGTTGGCTGCCTGGAGAAGAAGAGCTGTAGTTTGTGATATAACAAAGGTTTACCCTTCGCGGACGCGAACAGTATCCGGCCCACCATCCCCAGTCCGTCCTTCACCAGCCACGTCATCGACGCCGCCAGCGCCGTGGCTGCCTGGAAATCCATTTTAATCAAGGGGGAAACCTATCTAAGAAACTCACAAAAACGTTTAAAAGTTGAAACTATATCGAAAATATAATTCTTTTTTAGTGTTGACAAAAATTAGGAGCGTTTTGACGCTTCGAAACATAGAATAAAAGTGGAGAAGCAGAATTTGGAAATGCTAGCAGCTGGTGTGCGTTGCGAAATATTTGCGAGATTGCATACGGATTCGGTGGTCATTTTCGGGTTGGTTTCTGCGGTTTTCGAAAATTTTAAAACTTTTTCACCGTAAATTCACCATACTAATTTTTCAAATATTTTTCTAACATTTTTTGGACCTTTCATTTTTTCTAATATACTATAAACAGTATAAAATACGGTTCTCCCTGTAATTAGCTTTCTCCGTATCTCCCCCCTCACAAGGCCACCCCTAGCGATTCCGCCACCATCCGGCAATCCCCGTAATCCACGCATTAGTCTCGCTTCACCGTGCCTTTAATGCGGCCGCCACGAGATAGGAATTGGATCATATTCGGGGTATCTTGGTGTCGGATCCGCGTCTTCCCCTGGAAACCAGAGGGGGGATGTCCTGCGAAAATTTACGACCCGCTCGCCGGCCGGGGGCATATGTAGCCGCCCGAGGGCCCATGACGGGAGACGCCTCTTTGCATTTGCAAGTACCTCAAAAGTCTGTGGGGCAGGCACACATACGCACACATGCCAACACGTAGCTCCCCGTAACTTTTGCGCCTGATGCTTTGGACCTGCTAATCGGGGGGTAGGCTAGCAGGGATTCTAGCGGAACCCTCACAGCCGCAGTTTAGCGGGCAAGCTAGCAGAGATTCCGGTTCTGGACTGTTAGCGGGGGGAACCAAATTTTTCCCTGTGATCATCGACGGCCCTATAACAAAATATAGACGATTTTTACGGAATCTTACATCGTTTTGTGATATATAAAAACAATGCAAAAATCATCAACGAATTTCAGCCTTTTTGGGCAAAAATGTAGGAATAATGACCAAAAAAGTAAAAATTTTCAATATATCAAAATTAAAAAAAATAGTTTTTAGAATTTTGATAGCACTCAAAAATCACTAAAAACACTAGAAAAATACAGAATATAATATCAACAGTTGGAAGAACAAAAAGCGTTTTTCTCCCCCTGCTAAAAATCCCCCCCCCCACCGCTAACGGTCCAGAACCGAGATTCTTGCGGGGTAGGTACGGATCCAGTTATATGGGTAAGCTAGCAAATATTCTTGCTGAAGATGAGGGGATTCCGGATTAGGCAGACTAGCCGGGATTCTTGAGGAAGACCAGCTGAATCGAGACTAGGCAAGCTAGCAGGGGTTCTTGAGGCAGTCGAGGGGATTCTCGAACAGACAGGCTAGCAGGGAACCTTGGAGCAAGTAAGGACGGTTCTAGTTGATCGGGCAGGCTAGCAGAGACGCTTGGAGAGGGCGATGGAATCTGGGCTGCACAGGCAGGCTAGCAGAGATCATTGGGGACCTCCCAAAATTCACCTCTTTTCCAAGCGTAGGACCCGATGTCAGCCCCACTGGAGCGTTAGATGGTTTTGTTTTTCCACAGAAAGCTTCCGTTCCGGCACTCCACATATATCCAACCCTTGGTTAGCCACACCGGGTGGTCAAGGGCCGGGGTCGAGCTTGGGCCATAGGGCTGTGATTGAAACCGGAAACCTGGGGAAGCAGGGCGAGGGCATTTTCCGCTTCCCTCCCTCTCCCTCTCCCTCTCTCTCTCTCGTCGCTCTCTCGTCGCTCTCTCGCCGGCAAAGGTACCGCCGGAATGGTGCCAGATGGTGCCCTGGGGGCATGTCCGCCCAGTCCCCCCGCGCAGGCCCATTACTCTGCCCGTTTGGGCGAACCGCTGTACCGGAATAAACGATAGGTGAATGTGGGGTTAAGCGTGTTCCAATCTGTGTTTTTCTCTCTCTCTCTCTCGTTTCTTTCGCTCTCACTCGCCCTCCCTCGCTCGCTCTCGCTTTCCTCAAAGTGGGTTGAACAGTTGGTCATTTTTCATACATTTTTCAGCAAAAAGTCAAAAATTTTCGAAAATTTTATTATTTTTTATATTGTTTTTATATCTAAAAATTCGGTAAAATTTTGTAAAAACGGTTTATGTTTTGGGATATGGCCGCAGAGAATCACAAGGTAAAATTTAGAAAATTTTTCTCTCTCTCTGCTCTCTCTCTCCCTCTCTCTCTCTCTCTCTCTCTCTCTATTCTCTCTCTCTCTCTCTGTCGCTTACCTTAAACTTCACCTCAAACCCGATATTTCTAGCTTTTCGGATCCTCAGCTGACCTCCTCCCCCGGCGCCTCCCCCCAGCGATTCCATTATGCACGCGGCTTGGCCGAGGTGTTTATGCGCGGACCCATGGTCCCCGCGGCATCCCCGGCTACGACCCCATACTATTCCCGTTTCCACGGGTTTCGCGTGCGGCGCGCATTTTAGCCACAAACCCTTCCAGATCTCTTTAAAGAGGCGGAAAGTCCCAACGATAGATCGTTGTCTATGGATTGCCACCGGCGTTTTCCGCGACCGCGACACGCAACGCGTACGAGAGTCTTTTGCCTCGAGGAATTGGTAGACCTGCTAGAAAGCCCGCTAATTGTTCGTGCTCCCCCTCCCAAACTTCCGCTCGTTTCCAAAATTTCCGCTGTCCCCCGTCAGCCCGAAAAACCTCGTGCTCGTCTGCTGGGGATCTCCGAAAATTCGGACGAAAATTGTGGACAGGGCCGTTTAGGGGTCCCCGGGGAACGCGTCTTCCCCCTTGGACCCCTCAAAGATTGACGCTCCGATTTTGCCTCCTCCTTCCAAAGGCCCAAGCACCACGCCAAAATACGCGCAATTCCCCGGGTATTAAGAAAATATTGGCTTCTCGGACCTTAAATTCGTTATATCTGTCAGCCAGCCCCCTTCCTTCCCCAAATGATCTCTGCTAGCCTGCCCCTTCCATTCCCAAATGATCTCTGCTAGTCTGCCCCTTCCATTCCCAAATGATCTCTGCTAGCCTGTCCCTTCCATTCCCAAATGATCTCTGCTAGCCTGCCCCTTCCATTCCCAAATGATCTCTGCTAGCCTGTCCCTTCCATTCCCAAATGATCTCTGCTAGCCTGCCCCTTCCATTCCCAAATGATCTCTGCTAGCCTGCCCCTTCCATTCCCAAATGATCTCTGCTAGCCTGCCCCTTCCATTCCCAAATGATCTCTGCTAGCCTGCCTTCCTACATAAAAACGCCTCCAAAAGTACTTTTTATTTTTATCAAGTTTTCCAAAGCTCCACAAAAATCTGTTAGCCTGCCCGGCCAATTTTGGAGCCCAAAATCCCACCTCATTCCCGACGCCGGCCCCCTTCAGCACGGCTTCCGTCGCCAGGGCGCCTAAAATTAAAATTTTCATTTTTTCCGGGCCTAAACTAGCCAATAATCGAGCTCGCGAACGCCTGGACGGTGTCCCAGATCTGGTACTCCAGATAGTCGGCCGTCACGGTGTGCGGGTAGCCTGAAAAATGCGAAATTAGCCCAAACTTCTGATTTTTTTCTTAGCAAGTTTCATCGTCCTTCCCCGTACTAGACGGTTAGCAGGGGGGGCTAATTTCCGTTTTACAGCCTGTCCATATTACGTCGTGTATTATTAAACTGTTTTTAGTAGTTGTTGATTGCTACTAAGTTAAAAAATATTTTCAAAATTTTGCAATTCTGAAAATTTTACCATTTTTGGTTTGTTTTCGTACATTTTACTAAAAACTAGAAAAATTCATGATATTTCGAAATTTTCTTTACTTTTTTATGCGATTTTTATCTCTAAAAATTTTGTAAGAAGCTGTCCAATAGCGTCTATTTTGCCATAGGATCGTAGAGCCTGGTTCTTTAGGATTCCCGGGGGGAAAGTATTCCCGGGGGAAACCAATTTTTTTCCTGGTGGTCCCGGTGGACCTAGTAATCAAATATAAAGTGTTTTCGAATTGTTTTTAGTAAGTTTTAACTATATTTAAAGCAGAATAACTTTCAGAAAAATTTAGAAAAATGTTTGAAAAGGTCGAAAATTTGGTCATTTTGGGTCTATTTTTCGACCTAATTTTTAATTTTTTACATTTTTTTTTGGTTAAAATGTGTGTAGTTTTTATGCACAGGAATAGTTAAAAACAATTTAGAAACGCATCCGCAATTTATACAAAAATCTAGGCTTTCGCCGAAAAAAATTTGTTTTCCCCCCCCGGGAATACTTTCCCCCCCCGGGAATCCTAAAGAACCTAGAGCCTTATTAGGCAAAATTAGTTTTCGATCAGCTAACCCCCCCCCCGGCTAATGGTCCAGTACCAATTTCTCTCGTGCCGAAATGACCAAAACCGACCTTGCGGCAAAAACCACGCGCAAAAGAGGAGCCTCAGCGTCGTCGAGCCGCTCTGCGTGCTGACCGCTTCGACTTGGCCATCTTTTATTTTGAGCTTATGCCGCCCTTTCCTCGAATACGATTCGGCATATGTTGTCATTCCGGGTTTGGCGTCTAAAAAATAGTTTTGGCACGCTAGGAAGAGAAAAGGAAATGCGAAAAAGCCATATACGTTGCTAGAGGCGTGTCTTTTTGGTACTGGTCTGTTAGCAGGGGGGAACTAATTTTTCCAGCAATCCTGCACGGTCCTATCAGAAAATAGAAGGCATTTTGATAGCGTTTGACACCGTTTTTAGCTGTAAAAATGCTAGAAAATCTATCAAATTTTCGCAGCTTTTTAGCTTTTGGTTTAAACATCTTGATCCATGAAAAAGGACCAAAAAAACGAAAATTTCGAATTTTCCCCGCTGTTTAAAATGTTTTTTTTTGTAACTTACTAGCAATCAAAAGCTACTAAAAACATTATAAGAGCTGATTTTTACTAACAGACAGGTGGGGGCGGAAAAACCCGAAAGTAGCCCCCCCCCCACTAACAGTCCAGTACCGTCTTTTTGGGACACCCTGTAGGGGCCAAAAACACGCGAAACCGCGAAAATACCGAGGGTTTTGGCAGGTTCTTTGGCAACCTAACCAGACGCAACGCCTCGACCCCCAATTTTCGCAATATTTCCCGAAAAATGATCACGTTTACCGCGACGTGGCCCTCGTTTCAAACCCCCGGCCCACCGCTTACGCAACGAAAACCCGGGGGGCCGGCGGTGCGGCGCGGCGCACACAATCGCGGCGTGGGGTGTAGCGGCGCGTACCCCCGGGCAGAGGCGGAAATGGGTGGGGGAAGTGGAGTGCGTGCCCGCATCACTTCCCACGCTCTGCGCCCGGCGCATGAGTCATCCAAATAGAAAAAGTTTTAAATTACGCTATCGGCCGTCGATTGGGGGATGGGCTGGGCTTCAGAATCGCGCAATTTTGTTTGGCATTTTCAGACGACCAATGGTATTCTGTGTAGATTTTGATGGTAATCAGCAAATTCCGTTTTTCACGTTTCCCCTCACGCTTATCACTATGACTTTTGCCGTAAAATCATTAATTTTATACTTTTGAGCTACTTTCGGTTACTGATTACGATGTTTTACACCTAATCTGCCTTTCGCATCGTCTGGAGACCAACGTTTTTTCCTTCTTTAGTATCTTATTCTTTAAATATAAATAGTGGAAGGGTCTCTAAGCTGTTTTACTATTCTTAAATCCAGAACCTTCATCAATTTATTCAAAAAAACAAGCTACAACATTGATTTTGCGACCCAAAATGGCCAATTTTTGTCCAAATCAAATTTTTCTTACTGGCATCGATCTTTTCCAGTTGAGATACAGTGGTGTTGGTTATAAAACACACTTAAAAAACGTTTAATCCCATATTTAGTTAGTTATAAATTATTTTCGTTATAGAATTGCGAAAATTAATATTAAAATTGTGTCATTAAGTTAGTGTGGACCGTTTGCCCGGATTTTGCTTGTTTGGGCCATAGTTTTTTTGTCTATTACATTAGTTTGGGATGTAATTAAGACCATGTTTTTCGATGTTTTATAAAATGACGACGAAAAGACCCCTAAAATCGCGAAAATATCGACAGTTTTGGGAGCGAGGCCGACACCCTCGTGACCCCCCGAAATGTTTCTTTCCAACGGAATGCTGTGCCGATCAGTGAATAGACCCCGCCGACAAAATATCGAATTCCTTGGCGGTTCCGGTCTATTTAGTTTTAGCAGCTGATAGAAAATAGCCGGAAACTCGTTCTAGAGTTTGCGCGGGTGCACTCTTTTGCTTATTTTGGTTCTATCTCCTTAGCGGGGGGCACTAGTTTTTTCTCGAAGCCCCGAAATACTTAGTGATGTGATACCGCGTGTTTTCTTAGTGTTTTTAAGAAAATTTCATTTGCTTTTAGATGAAAAATTCTGTTTAAAATATGGAAAATTGGAATGTTGGAATGTTTTTTTTGCCTTTTTCCGGAAATTTCTAAGGCTTTTGTGAAGTTTTCGGGTTTAGGAATAATTAAAACAGTTTATCAACACTTCTTCCTTTATATTAGAGGGATTGGGGCCTAGGCTAGCGAAAGCTCCCCCCCCCCCGATAACGCCCCAGATCCCTAAAAATTCACGAACTGGCCGATTTTTTCTGATTACCAGTCTTTTTCCCAGCTTTTTCTATGCTTCGTCTCTCTGTCGTTTGGTCATCAACCTCCACCAGTCCCCCGGCCATGCGCCCAAAAATGGCGAATTTCCCGGAGGGCCGCAACCGACCAGCCGGAACGCAATTTCCGGCGCCGGCAGCCATTTGCGGGTTTATGTGCTCGTTCGGCGGGACCCTGATGCGCGCAAAGGTCGGAAAACTTTCCGGGAAATTGAGAAACAATTTTTGAAACTTTCGCAGGAATTTGCGGGCCTCTTTGGACGCCTCCGCCTTGGCCTTGTTATTCTGTCGCAAAGGCTACCGTTTGCTTCCACTTGTTGTCGCATTTTTTTTGTGGAATCCAGGCAATTGGTCGCTAAATTATTTGGCGAATTTCGAACTTCTCCAGTTCCTAAATTCTCTCTGCCAGCCTGCCCCTTTCCATTCCCAAATGATCTCTGCTAGCCTGCCCCTTCCATTCCCAAATGATCTCTGCTAGCCTGCCCCTTCCATTCCAAATGATCTCTGCTAGCCTGCCCCTTCGATTCCTGCCGACGGGAGGGCAGCCAGCCAAACCAAAACGGGCAGGGTGCTGCGGGCTCAGATTTCAGAGATTTTTCGCGCGCGCCCCCACGGCGTCGAAAGCGAAATTTGAGGCGCCGCCGGCGATTCTCGTTTTGCGTGTGTTGCCAGACTCGTATTTACAACTGTGGAAATGGTTACCCGCAATCACATAGCAACAAGCCTCGACGGTAGATATCTGGCCCTAGCAAAGAAAGGCGTCGATTCTGGCGCTTCCTATTCCCTTGAAAGCTTAAGAATGGGGGGGGGGGGATAGGCTAGCAAAGATCATTGAGGAGATTTGCATTTGAAACTGACTTCCGACGGCACCGCCATCCATGCGCGAGTATTCCCCCAATGGCCTCTGTTTGTTCGCCCTCCCTCGGCTGGCGCTTGCCGTCAGGCTTTAGGCTACCGCCACACCGACGAAACCGTTTTCGCGAGTCCGGCCGCCCGTGTTCTCGCTATTTGCACAAGTTTTTCGCTTTTTTTCGCGGCTTCAAAGGTACCGGGAAGCTCCAAATTGGCCCCTTCCGTCGACTAGGTCTAGAGTTTTGGGGGTCTTTAGTCAGTCTAGACCTAGTCAAGGAATGGGGTAGATTTTTGCCTTCCGAGGCCGTTTAGACCAACGAAATATCCCGCGTTGATAGGACTAGGCTGGGAAAAATTTGCTTCCCGCCTCCAAATCGGCTTATTTGGGCGCGACCCGCTGATTGAAATGTTACCACCCGGGGCTAATCGATATTTTGCGGGCATTTCTGCGGGTATTTTTGTTGATAATTTGCTGTCCCTCTCTCTCTCGCTCTCTCTGTCTCGCTCTCTGTCTCTCTATATCTCTGTTTCTCTCTCCCTCTCTCTCTGTCTCGCTCTCTCGCTCTCTGTCTCTCTCTATCTTTCTCCTTCTCTTTCTCTGTCTCTCTCGCTCTCCGTCTCTCTATGTCTCTCTCTGTCTCTCTCTCTCCTTTATCCAAAGTCTTACGAGTTGCTGAGAAATAACAGGTTTTCCAGGTATCACCTTAGAATTGTTGGAATCAATAAAGTCGAAGGCTACACAAAAACAAACGCTCCACCCGACACCGCGATGACGGGCGGCAGCTCGTGCACGGAGGTGGTGCGCTCGCTGCTCCGCGCCCACTCCGACCACCAGGGGCCACACTGTTGCGTCGAGGTGGGCCGCTGGGGGTTTCTTTCATAAGGTCGAAATTTAGAAGTCGAAATTTACATAAGCTAACTAACTCGGAAAACTCCCCAAATTCTATGGAAAAAACTTTCGACACCATCGATTTTCGACATTAGCAATTTTCGATACGGCATTATGAGATAGACAATATCGATAATGTATTTTATAGTCGTTTTAGTGCTTTTGGATTGCTTTAAAGTCAAACGAATATTAAACAAATTGAAAATTAAAAAATTTTGGCCGTTTCTGGACCATTTCTCATGCATTTTTGTGTAAAAAGATTTACAAATCTTCGGCAAATTTTATAAGTTTTTTGGAGCTTTGATGCTTGAGGGCTTTTATGCTTTTTATGAGCTTTAATTTTCCAAAAAGCCTTCAAAAAATCAAATTGGATTACTGCGGGACCCCCCCGCTAACAGCCCAGTACCTAAATATCTGCGAAAAACGTAGTACCAATCAAATTTCAGCTTTTCCTCGATTTTGCCGAGCCCGTTCCCACCGACCAGGAGCGCCATCTGTACGAGTTGGCGGAGGCCGTCCTGGCAAAGGCTGCCGATCTGCTGCGGGATGTCAGGGGCTACGAGAAAGGTAAGTCCTTCTCTTTGTTTTATCCACACATTCGTGAAACGGCTTATTTTCAAAATGTCGAAATTCATAATGTCGAAATTCATAATTTCGAAATTCACAATGGCGAAATTCCATAATGTCGAAATTTCATAATGTCGAAATGTCAGAATGTCGAAAATTACATAAGCTAAAATTCCCGGTAAAGTCCCCGAATTCTAGGCAAAAATGTTGTCGTGAAATAAGATAAAAAAATAGAATGTGGAAAAAAATTTTTTGGCTAGGTTTTGGCGGTTTCACCGGTAATATTTGTAATATGTAAATTTCGAGTTCTGATTTTCGACATTCTGATTTTCGACATTATGATTTTCCACATTATGATTTTCGACATTTTGAATTTCGACATTATGATACCAATTCTCGTGAAACGATCCTAGCAAATGAAAGATCGATTTTCCAGGCGCCTCCGACGTCATCCGGTCCGCGCTTCAGAATCCGAACGACGAGGAGATGCAGAAGACGGCCCAGCAGGTCATTGGCGTATTCGCCGCACGGATTAGGGCCTACTACGATTTGTCGTTGCGGATCAAGAAGGTGGGCTTTGATGGGGCTTGAATTTATCTCTCTGTCTCTCTCTCTCTCTCGCTCTCCCTCTCGCTCTCTCTCTCTCTCTCTCTTTCTCTCTCTCTCTCTCTCTCTTTCTCTCTTTCTCTCTCTATCTCTCTCTCTCTCTCTCTCTCTCTCTCTCTCTTAATTCGATCCTTTTTCAGCTGGTACCCCTACTACTCTGGGACCTGTGCAGTGGACCGTTGTCTCCAGATGAGCAGTTGAGATCGCGACAAGCGTTGACCAGGTGAGAGAAGCAAGAGAAGAGCGTGAGAAGAGCGAGAGAGAGCGAGAGAGAGCGAGAGAGAAAGAGAGAGAAAGAGCAAGAGAGTGAACCTCACATAAACCTTTTTTGTTCCAGACAATTCGCCCGACTCGTAGACTTTGTGCTCGAGTTCGACTATGTGAAAGTGTGCACGACAGCGCTGCAAAACGATTTCTCGTTCTACCGTCGTTCCACGGGCCGTGATGAGAAGGATCCGAGGTTGGATGATTCTAGCTTCGGAATCCAGAATTCAAATTTCGACTGATTTTGTTGCCAAAAAAAGCTAAAAATCTGTGAAAAAAACGGGATTTTTTTTCGGGTAAAATCGACTCTTTGGACCCGCGAGAGTTTCATGTCGTAATGCTCCGTAGCGCGCTCCATTTCTCGACCTTCCTAATTCCTTGGCCAATTTTGATAATGCGAGAATTCGAAAAGCTAAGCTAATTCAAATCGTCATATTTACACATTTCCATGGGTTGCCTGGCTGTCACCTTGCGTATTTTTTTATTACCGTATCGTAACGTATTTCCTGTCGCATAGCTGCCTAGGCCTAGTCGCGGAAAAGGATGCATTTTCCCGCCACCAAGCCCCTTTAAAAGCGTCACAAACACCCGCTTCAGCCTGGTGGGCCTGGCGAACGAGATCAGCCTGTTTCTCGCCTACCCGTCGCCGATGCTGAACGCCCTCTCGGCGGCCACCACCGAATTCGTCCAGTACGCCACTTTCCAAACGACGCTCATTAGAATACCCTCGTTTAGGGCCCATCCATCGCTGGAGCGGACGAACACGACGTCGATGCTGGCCACCATCGTCAGGTCGGTGGGGCAGGGGGTTTCAGGGGAAATTCATTGCCATCCGATTGGGACCAAATTTTTACCGGAATAGGGCCCCCTAAAAACCTTGTGCAGCCGTTTCTTAGCAAAATATTGCAGAACAAAAAATTTATCGCTAAAGAACTGAATTTTTGAAAAATTTTTTGCAATTTTTGCCCTCTTCATTTTTGCTAAATATTTCGAGATCGGAACCCGTCAAAATCCCGGGGAAATCGGCAAAATAAACCTTAATTTCGATGTGCCTTTTTCTGTTTTTATTTTGCTAGAAAATTCAGTTGCACGTAGTTTGTATGGGACTCCATCGCTGGCCAAAAAAAGGCTGGTCCCCATGGGATAGAAGACGGCCAACCACCGAGGGGGTTTTTTGGGACACGCTGTACTTTAGTGGAAATTATCTATTTCTTAAACGTAAAACTATTTTAGGCTTTTAAACCTTCAAATTTGAGATCCTTTTTAGATTCTTGAAACAATTTGCACGGTTTTATACCAGGAAATCGTAACTAAGCGTCCATTTGAGCATGTAAAATTTTCGCAATGGAATAGAGAATTGTGGCCCGCCGCCAGGCACTTCTAAAGTCCCCAAAATACATAATTCGGCGAAATGAAAATTCGGCGATATGAAAATTCGGCGAAATGAATGTAAATCTATGGCGTGATAGTACTTATTTGCAGCGTGTGCGGGTACATGGTGCGCGAAGAAGAGACGACGCACCGCCTCGACGACGCCACCGGCGAATTCTGCGTGCGCGTCATGGTCGGCTGCATCGTGTTGTATGATCATGTTGATGACAAGGCAAGACATATCCTTTAATATCAATTAATACGCATACTTATAAAGCTATTAAAAGAAAAACCCCGGTAATTTTGTTATTTTAGGGCGCATTCCATCGCGACTCGCTGATCGACATCAAAAAAGCCATCCAAATCGTCCGCGAGAACAGCCACGAGCCGCAGGTAGGCTAGATAAAAAGCAGAAAATAGCAAAAACTTGCAAAATTGAAATACAACAAAAATGGCCCATTTTCAGACGCTCTCCCTCCTCAACGCCATCCGGTACTTGACGAAAAACTTCAAATCCGAGACGACCCCGAAAAGCGTCAAGCAGTCGCTGGCCTAATTGGCGACACACGCTCCCAAGAAAAAGCTATATTATCTCGCTTTCTACTCCTCATTCCTCGTGTATATTCTCAAAGAGTTATAGTTCTGTTTCGCTCCCGTTTCAAATAGATTCCCCACGTTTACGGATCCATTTAGTTGCCAAAGCCCGCCAAAACCCCCAAAACCATTTTCGTCCTGTGATTTTGCGCCTACTCCGGAAATTCTGAGGGGATTATCAATAATATAAAACCTGATATTTAAAAAAAAAGAAACTTACTTTTCCGCAGTACGGAACACTCCAGTAAACGATATTCGTCCAGTGGAGCGTCGCGTCGGGATTTTCGATTTTCGGTCAAATCCGCAAAATTTTATTTTCATTTTCCAAGAATTATCTGCCTCAATCATTGTCTCTCCCGAGTGTTTAGAATGTTTTTTTTTACGAATCTAGTCCCGCCTAGCTCCTTTTCGGCCTTTCACGTTTTCCCTTCGTCTCGCGATAATAAAAGTTAATGTTTTTCGAAAAGCAGCGTAATTTGGCAGTTGCCAACGATTGAGACACGAGAAATTTGTCGATTATATGGTTAGACGACTTCTTGGCGATGCAAAAGTCACAATCCGCGCGCAGAAAACTTTATTGTGTTTTTTCGCGGCGTGTGTTTGAAGTTGTGCACCAGTAGAAATCATTTCTGGTTGCAGTAAACCATTTATATAATTGCTATACTTTTTTATAGTATTACACAGTTTTTTACCTTAGTTTGCTAGGGTAAAACGTAGCAGATTTACTTCGGATCTCTGGAGACGATTGTTGAATGCGACCTCTATCACGGCGTCTTAGGCCTTACTTGGAGCGCGCACGGGGGGATCGGGAGGGACTGGGCTAGGCCACGCCCCCTTTTGGTCCCCAAAATGTATGGGAAAAAGCTTTCTAAAGGCTATAACTTTTTTTCGAAAAACAATTAGAAATGTTCCGCCTGGAGATCGATAGAGAAGACTCTAGGGAACATTTTAGTCAAAGAATTTGGGCGATCGCCGGGAAAAATAAGGACTTGAAACGTTTTGAAGCAAAAATCAAGATGATTTTCTGATTCGGCCTCCGGGCCGCCCCATCTGTTTAATTTTCTACCTGGAATTCGCTAAAGATTTGTTGTCGGTGCCTTTCAGAAACTTGTGCAAAAAAAGCAAAACGGTGTCGCGTCTTTATGCGAGGGGAGGAATCGAACCAGGACCCCGCGCCTGTCACTCCGACCGCCGCCTTAGACCATTAGGCCATGCCCGTCCCCACCCCCCCGTGCGCGCTCTAAGACACCGTGCTATGCTCTTCCACTCTTTTTCTACGTCACTTTCCCTGGTGTTTTTAAACGCGTCTCTTTCCAGGTTATAGCCCGCGCCATGGCCATCACGCCGCAGACGGCCCTGCCGTCTGACCAGGAGCTTTCGGTTTGGATTTTCGTTAGCTTGGCAATATATGGTCTTTTAGGTTGACCAGGAGATCACGCTGTCGACGCCATGGCTGAAGGCTGTCGCCCCGTACATGGCCAAGAGCTGCGAGCGCACGATCAACGTAAATTTTTCATTTCCCTGTATTTTTGTGTTTTTTTTTTAGGAATTCATGCTGCGCCGGCGCGAGACCGAGGACCCGCGGGCCGTGCTGAAGGAGGGACGAGCCGTGACCGATTGCGGAATCGAATTTCTTTTGGTACGTTTATGTTCTCAGGAGTTGTAAAGTTCTTTCACAATCAGGATATTTATCTCTAACAGCAATTAAATTCCGACGCTCTGAAATATCTTTCGCATTATCGATCGAGGCTGAACTTTTTTTGAAGTCTAGAAATGTGTAGAACTTCATGAGAAACTATCTCAAAAAGTCGCAGAGTTTTGAAAAAGCCGAAGTTTTGGTCAAAATTGGCCAGTTTGGCCGAAAAATCCATAATTTTTATATTTTTCCAGTAAAGATTTGTAGTCTTCACGCTTAGGAATAAACGCTCTTTTTAAATATTTAGCTAAAAGTTCATTTTTTGCTTTTCAGTCGCTGAAGAAGCACTGCAAGCTGGAGACGGACGCCCTGGGCCACTGTATCGACACCTCCAGCTCGAAGCTCTACATTAGCCCGTCAGTTGCCTCTTCTTGAACGAATTGTAGTTTATTTTAGTTGTCGCCGCGAACAGAAGGCGCTCGACGCGTGTGCCAGCCAAAATCTCAGCATTGATCGACCGCCGCTGGGGTATTTTAGGTAAATCTCTTATACCGGTTCGCGTTTGCCCATGCGCTATCACTTAGAAACAGTTTCTTTTCAGCTCGCCACATGTGCATGAAAGCTCGGTGCCATTCAGCCCGTCGCGGCCTCGCGATTACAAGGCGGAAGCGGCCAAGGTATTTTGTCGGCTTTCGGACAGTATCATTCTTTCTTCAGGTACTGAACGAGCTGCCCGCCGACTACCACTTGCGCAAGGACTACAAGAAGTACAACGACTGGAAGGTGAATATGTGGGAGAGCTGAGTCACGCCGCACTCGTCGTCACCAACTTTAACGCCTTTTCGCCGCTCGACATTATTTATTGGTATGAACATTAGTGTTTTTGTAGCTGGAATTAAACTTGTGGAATAAAGTTTTCGTATGTTTGTTGAATTGCTGCTGGTATATTTATTCTTTAGACTTCCAAGAACATGCGTTTAGACAAGTAAAAAAAAGATGCGACCCGTGAATTAGTTGAGGAACCGTTGATCGATACGTGGAAAGGATTTCACTTCAAATCTGCAGATTGGCCTTGGCGGCTTCGAACTGCTTGCGGGCCTTCTTCAGCTCTTCGCTCATCGATAGCAGCTCCTGCAAAAATTTTCGATGAAAAACATATCCCCTTCCGGCATTGAAGTATTTGCAATAGCTTACCTTTACTCGCGCGAATTTCTTGGGATCCCTTCGTATCAGGTAGTGGATATCTTCAAGGCCGATTTTGCCGGGCTTGCCGACCGCTAGACACCGATCGACGAATTCCTATTTTTACGATATTTAAAGGGGCTCCGAACTGCCAAATCAAAGCCCTTTTGGGAGGCCTCTTTGATTTCTGGCAAATTGCCAGCGGGCGCTGCGGTACAAGAGCCCTCACTCTTTCGATTTATGCGCGAAGTTGTTTTTGCCCGGTTTCTTGGTTAAAACACTATAATTCGCGCATTCTGAGCCCATTTTTGAAATCCTCATTTAATTTTAAATAGTTTTGGTGTTTTAATCATCAAATTTGGCCCAGAAACAGCCGAGAACGTGATTTCGAGGTGACAACAGGCAATTTCAAATTTTGCGAGCTTCCCGGCCCCTGGGCGTACAGACCCCTCCGAAGTACAGGGCTCCGATTTTCGGGCCGTCATTCAATTTTTGGCATTTCGTAGCCCCTTTAACGAAAAACTTTATATACCTTGACGTAATCCACCATGATTGCTTCGACCAACTCGAGCGTCTTGTCATATGGCACCTAGAATTATTAGCGGTCATAGCTTTTTGGAAACTAGCAACTGTAACTTTGACTGCGAACCAGACCTTGTCATCGCCAAATCCATACAGCATATTTCTCAATTCCCGGCGGAAGGCGAATTTCTTGTCCTCTTCACGGGTTGGCTCCTAGAACAAAGCTCTAACATCAAAGTCTGGCTCGCCAACCTTTTTCTTTTCCTCTTCCTCGTCAATATCAGAGCCGAAGACGTCGTCCTCCTCGTCCATTTTGTTGAGTCTTATTCTGGAACGATGTGGATTAATTTTAGCAACAGGCCCGAGAACAAAAACGAGTTTCTAAAGTTCCATGTGTAGCTGAAGCAGGTCACTAATGTCAAATGGTGCTAGGGTATTCAAGCGCAAGGCGCAATCGCGGAAATAAAAAGCCGAAAATCGAAATAGAATATTTATTACAGACACAACAAGACGTGTAGATTTCTGTAAAGTAATAAGGCCACAAATGCGTCGGGCGAACGGTCATTAGGTGCGCTTCAGCCACCAGGATCAGGCCGAATGAGCAGAGCAGGAAGGAACGTGTATCACAGCAGCACAATTCGTTTTTTAAGTGATTTGATGATGTACAATGTGGGGCCGGGTTTGCGATAAAAACGGGGGAAGATCTATTGGTCCGGGTAAAGCCAGTGGGGTAACTTCTCGCCAATCACAGCCAATAAAATATGAGCAACGAGCTCGAGATTTTGAGTGTTCAGGGAAAAAGGGGACGGCAGTCGGGATCGGGGCTACAAAAGGCGAAAATCAATTAAAGCGATACAACGGAAAGCTAGAGCATTAATGGGGTGACAGATGGCCAATTCAATCTGCGTAGCCGCGTCAACGCTTGCGAAGCTTGTCGTTGACGGTCCGGATGATCAGCGTCGTTTGGAAGATGAGCTTGTTCGCCGAGACGGCCACCTAGAAAAATTAACGTCAAGCTAATTTAAAATAGTTTTCCTTTACCTGAAGAGCATTCTGGTCGCGGAAATAGTCCTTGAGGGTGTTGCTGAACTGCTTGGAGTAGTGCACAAATTCGCGCTTCCGCTTCTCGACCGCTAAAGAGCTCCATCAGCCAAATGGACGTAAACAAACCTTGCTGAGCACTTTCGGGGACGACGTGAAGCGTGGCGTTCGTCGCCTCCAATAGCTTCTTTATCGACGTGGCAATTTCCTAAAAACAAGCATGCCAAAGATTAAAACTCTTTTTACCTTGATCGTCTCGAGGAAAGTTCGACGGTCGGACATTTCCTCGGGCACACGCGCCAGCACATGGCGAAGGTTGATGGCCCTGGAAAATTGATGTAATAAAACGAATTATTGTGTACCGCTCGCTCAACTCCTTGAATTCGCGCACTTCTGGGGACGCGTGGATGATGAGATCGTCGGTCGACGCCGTCGCTTGCATGCGGAGATACGCTTCCTAAAAATCACGTTTCAAAATGTACCCTAAATTACCTGAATATTGATGTCGATGGCCGCATCAGAGAGAAGGACACGCGTGAAGTCGAACAGAAAACCGGGCGACGTCTGGTCGCAGGCCTTCAACGCCGAGCGGATTTTCTAAAACGGATGTTGCCACGGATCGAGAAAATAAGCACCTGGATGGCCATTGAGGCGGCGGGGTCGTTTCGATTCTTCTCCCTAAAAACACGAGTTTTAATTTGGAAAATTTGTCCGACTTCAAGCGATCCAGCACCCCGCTGTAGACGCACTGGTAGGTGACCTGGCCCAGGTAGCCGCCCTCCTCGTTCATACCTGTAAATTCGGATTTATGAGGCGTGCGTGACAATGAAGAGAACAACGAGAACGTATAAAGTGAGCGTGTTACCGGAATCGAGATCAAAAGACGTACGACAAAATCAAAAATATCGGGTTAACAAAAGAAGTTACGTAAACAAAAATTACACCGTGAAGAAACTGGACACGTAAGAGCAATGTAATTAACAAGAAACCCGTGGATTTTGAGGTGGGATACGGCTGAAAAGGAAAGTTTTTAGTGTCCTAGGAGTTGCAAACTGGGAGAGCAAGGCTATTTTTCAAATCTACGAAACGAATGGAATGGAAAAGTTATCAAGCTTTTTAGGGGCCGAAAATGGTGAAAATGGCCTGATTTGGGCGTTTTTGCCCTTTGAAGCTTCAAGCAACGTTTCTATTCGTTTGCAGATTCTCAACGTGCGTTTCATCATCATCGTCGAAAAATCCTGCTAAAAATAGGCTTGGTCACGCTTCAAAACATCGTAGGACACTAAAAAAAGCCTCCTTGTCAGCTCCAACTGGGGTTTCGCGCACCCGACAATGGTGGCAATTACAAAATACAACCGAGTAAAAGAAGTATTTCGGGAGGGCAGAGTGAAAAATCAACTGAATCAAGGTCGCAAAACAATTCAAGAATTTTAGGTGCTTTGGGCACAAATCTTTCGAAAAAAAAAACAGTTCGCTGGAAATTGAACCGTTCACGCGCGCAGCCGCATCGTCATGAAAATGTTCTGGTATTGGTGTAGGGTGTCGATGGGTAGATATGGCTCCGGGTGAGGCGTGCGCTGCTCCCGGAAGAATTCCGGGGTGTGCTTCAGCGTCTCGGCGAAGAACATTTGCAGAAATTCCGCCAGCATGGAAAGACCCTGGCGCGGCATCCACGTCGGCGTGTATTCCACCTGAAAATTGGCGTTTAGAATAAAGCGCTAGATTGGGTGTCCTAAAAAGTTTCACCAATTTTTAGCTCGGATCCATTTTTTCAAATATAAATAGCGGACCTGGTTCTAACATGTTTCTTTACTTTTCCTAAACGTAAGAACTGCACATATTTTTACTGAAAACTACAAAAAAAATATCTATTTCCGACCAGCAATGGCCGTTTTTTAAACAAAAATTTCAATTTTTCGCAACTTTCTAGTTATACTCTAGTTTTGTTTTGCTAAAAGCTTTATGAAAATGCTTCTAATTAAGCTACTAGGCATTTCCAGACTTATACAAAACTTAACAATGCGAAAGAAGTTTTTTTTTCGTAACCCCCAGTCAATCGTGAAAACAAAGAATTGAAACTCCCCACCTCAACGATAACCCCCTTGACGGAGCCGTTCTGCGTCGCGGTGCCGATGCGGACGCGAAAGTCCTTGAGCTTGTACTCGTTGCCGTTGACTTCAAACTTGCCGCTGTTGTCCATCTGCAAAAACCGCCGGTCCTTTCGCATCATCGGGGGAACGGGGGGGGTTTCGTAGGAACAATTGTTCAATTATAAATAGCTAGTGTTTCTGAACGGTCATTTATATTTCTAAACGTAAAAAGATTCCAATTTTCATAAAAAAAAATACAAAAATACAGATTTTTCGACCAAAAATGACAGTTGTTTGACCAAAGTTTCGACTTTTTGAAAAATTTTTTAGTTTTTAGATAATTTTTCTAGTTGAAATAGTTTTATTGCACTAAAAACATTAGGAGAGTGCCACCCATTAAGTTACTAGCCACTAATCCACATTAAACCGCAGGTTATAGCGAAACCAGCCGCACCTGAAGTCCGCCCGAAAGCTTGGAGAGGATCATATCAAATCCGCGATCGCACGTGGACCTCGGCGTTTGCTTGGGCGGGAACGTGCCAATCATAATGGAGAACGTGCTTTCCGGGTAGTAGCTGTGGTGGAGCACGGCCAATTGGCCAATGTGCTGGGCATGCGCATCGCTGGGTCTAAAACACAGTTCCGGTTAGAAATGGCTTGTCTTGGCGTTACCTATACGAAGAGCTGTCGACCCGGAAGGGCCCCAATAGGCCAGCGCCCCCGCCGGTGATGATCAGCTCGGCCGTCGTCTGCGCGTGCTCACACTCGAAAACCCAAGCGACGCCCATGTTCGTGGTGCTGAAAATAGGAAGATAAATAGGATATAATTTGAGATCCGTAGCAAGAAGAAAATTAATCGAAAAGAAAACGTGCGTGGACGATAACTGTAGATAAATTTTTAGTTCAAGACTTCGGCGAGTTGGGCAACAATCAATAATTCAATAGTACATTCAGTTTTCGTCTTTTTAGAGCGCATCAACATTAATATTCCAAATTATTAGAGCAATAATACATCGAAATCACTAATCTAATGCATCAGAGCATGCTTTACGGGTAACAGGAGTTGTTTGTAGCGTCCAATACTTATCTTTATAAGCATGCCTACACAACCGTGCGACATTTGCCAATTTCCTGTTTTAGCCCTGCATAACGAGTTCAAAAAGGTGCTGCAAGCGGTAACGTAACGTAACGTCACGTAGTGTAACGTACCGAGAAACCTTCTTCAGAAAAAACGAAAAACTTATAAATAGCTTTTTGATTAAAAAATATTCTAATCTAACTAAGCGCCTCTAGAAGGTAAACTATCCGACACATTTCAATAACAATTTCAAAAATGGGGCAAGTTGGCTTTTGCGTTGCAAAGGTACAAAGCCACGAAAGCTAAGTCACCCCGGCGATTCTGAAGCTTCAAGCGAGTCTTCTTCGGACCCGCCGATCCGGGGTGTCCCCTTTCGCTACGTCTGGCGCCTTTAGACGCGAGACTGGGTGCACACGCGGGCCGTAGCACCCCAGGCTATGGCCACGCCCCTTTCCCCTGCCATAAGCCGGCTTTATCGCGACCTTTCCATCCAACCACCAATGCGCACAGCCGGGGAAAACCTTCGGGGGAAAGCTTCTTCGCTCGAAGCTTCCTCAACCCGCACCAATCTTCTGTCCTTTTTCTTGTTTCGGTACTATTCGAGTTTAGGCGCAACATTTTCCCGGTTATTTTGGGTCAGTCTTCCTCGTTTGTTGCGTGCTTAGGCTTAGTTTAGGTTCGTATTGGCTTAGCTTAGGATTGGCGTAGGCTTCGCTTTTCAGCTTCAGTGCGTTTGGCTTCGACTTAGCTTTGGCTAGGCTTCGGAGTCAAGTATTGCACTGGATCGCCGAGAAAAACTGACCAGATAGCCCGGAATTTGTCGAAAATTTTATCCTTTTAATTGTTTTCCACATCTTCCTCGAAATGTGCGATGCCTTCCCGCTTCTTAATGTGCAATTTTCAGGGTGATGGCCAGCACTTCCCATTGTATGGGTCCACCGGACGGAGCGGCGGGCGGAAGCGGCGGAGGTAAGCATTCAGAAACAGCTTCGGCTAAAATTCGGGCTCTTGTATGGCCAATATCTCAGAAAGTTAAGCGGATACCAGATCAGCTGTAAAAGCTTTTAAAAACTTATTTTCGCCGGATATACATCTTCAAAAAATCTGATGTTTTTTTCAGTGGACGTATGGGGGCAATTTTCCCCGAAATCCTGGATGCATATTTGTTGAAAATCGCTCAATTTCAGACGACCGCGACCACAACCAGGGCTGTCCGAAGGGCCTATTCAATCGCGTTAGCGTCGCGACGACCAGCGATGATTCCGATGCGTCGACTGATGAACTCGGTTCGTGATGATGCTTAACTATTTTCTTAAAGATTATCTGTGCGCTTCGCTGACTTTTTTTTGAGCTGTTTTTTACGAAGTAGTTGCTAAGCCAATTGGCACGATAGAAAACTTGATAGACATAAAAACCCGTGCCCAATTTGCCTGAATGGGCTTCCACATGCCAAACTACATTCACATTTTCAGGAGGCGACCGGCGCGACAGTGAGGGCGCCTCGTCGTCGGGCGGCTCGCAGCGTGGTGGATGTCTGAAGGCGCGCCGCTCGCGCCACGACAACGCCAAGCGTCTCCCGGTGCAACAGGTAAATTCGTGGTTTCGATTTTTCGGGCCACTCTGTGAATGGCCGGCCTGTGGAATCTGTGTGGAATTCGAAACCGTGGGAGTTTGCGGCCCCGAAAATTTGCAGGCGCCCGTGGGCGGATGGCGTGCTTGAGTTCGGGATAGCTTATAAATAGTCTTGGGATTATTTTGTTCGAGTTTTGGGTTGATTGTTTTTAGGTTTATTTTTCTGAGAAAGATTTAGATAAGTTTTCTGGGTTGGTCCCCTCGTTGTTCAACGACGACTCGGCCAATTTTCCCGTACACATAGGATAGCGTGGGAATACTTATTTCTTGTAATAAAAATAGTTTCAGGATGGTTTTTCCGACGAAAAAACCCCCGTTAATATACCTTTCGTTCCTCTATCGAAGCGTATTTCCAAAATATCGAAAATGCCGAAATCGATGCCCCCCCCCCCCCCCCGTTTTTGAACCAAGATTTTATACTATAAAAACTTTACTACCTTGAATTTTTAGTATCTTTTTGGCGCTCTAGCGAATGGAACTTTGGAAATACAGCAGTTCTTTAAAATATCAGAAATAACGTGGGCCCCGTTATGATCTGTGTACCAATTCTCCCGTCTTTTGCCTTGCCCATTTTTCGATTTACAAAATTAGCCGGCAGACGTGATGACGTCTTGTGCTTGGCCCAAGTCTAGCTTTTCGATGCTTCTCTACCCCGGGGGAGCATCGACTACGAGTGGCGATTGAAAAAGCGGGCTCTCCGGTAGTATGTGTATGTGAGTGGCCGCCAGCAGACTTGTGTTACGTCCCCTCCCCCCCTTCCCCCCCCCCCCCATCCATCCCTTCCCGATGTCTCCCGGGGGCCCCGGGTATTTACACAATCATCCAGGCGCGCGGCCCTCCATCTCCTGGGCCGCGCTTGGTGCGCGGCTCTCTGCGGCTGTTCCCTACTGGCCCGCGGCCATATGATTCATACTTGTTTTTGGCCGCTGACCTACCATTAGATTGCCGACTTTTCTTGCATAGAGGTGTCTTACATGGCTTCCCAATACCTCCCCCCCTCCCCGGCATTAGCCATCTTCTATCCGATTCGGACCAAATTTTTGCCAGGGATGGGAACCCATAAAAAGTATGTGTGCCCGAATTTTCTCAGCAAAATAGTGTCAAACAAAAAAAGTTATTGCTAAATTGGGGTTTATTTTCACGATTTCAGTAGGAATCGGTGGATTTCGACTTAGAAATGTTTGCCACAAAAATGTGGAGGGCAATTTTTTCTGTCTGAAAATTTTTTTTGCCCTGCCGAAATATTGTTTAAAGCGGGGCTATTAATTCATTTTTATCATGAAAATCGGCACAAATTGACCTAAAAAGCTATTTCTGCAACCAAAAGGCACTAATTGCTGGGAAAACAAGCCGGCGTTTCGGACGAGGATTTTTCTAATCCTTTTCGCGGCTTCTGTCAGTTGCCCCATCCTTCGAGATTGCTTATTAGCTCCCGAATCCGTCTAAACTTGATTTTCCAGGTGACCTGGTCGTTCGCCCCGAGGCCCCAATCGCAGCCGATCCCGCCGAAGAACTACTTGATGAATGGCGGTGGGTTTTGACACAGTTTTTACTGGCTTCCAACGTATTTTTTTGGGATCTGGAAAAATCGCGAGGTTTCAAAATATCCGGTTTTCAGAATCTTGAAATGGCATAGTCTGAATCAGCATCAAGGGCTTTAGGAATTGTACGGCTGTAGGGTGCAAAAAAAACCCCCTCAAACTCGGCGCAACAGTATCGGATCGGGACGATAGTTATGTCATTCGACGGCGCATTCTGGTCGGGACGGGATTCGCTTGATGCAAACCCGCCGTTTCATGAGCTTGCTAATGATGTAACTAACGTTCCGGTTCGATACTCCTGCGTCGAGCTAGAGGCTGTGCTTTTTTGGGGACACCCTGTACGTCCTGCATCCAGTATATGCAGATTTCCGTTTCTGAAAATTCGCGATCCTGATAGTTGGTCATATTTTCGTCGAGGTGGTGCGTAATTTCGGGCGATGCCCCCCGAATGATCGTGTAATCCCCCCAATTTCCGAGTGCCCGTAATAAGCGCCCCTTCGGGCCATTATTTCAATGCCCATCACGCCAGTCACCCCCATAATTTTCTGCAAAATTCGATGGGGCCGCCCATTCATTTTTCACCGCAATTGCCGGGGGGCGACCGGGCAAAGATGATTGCTAATTCGAGAAATGTTGATTATCGGCCCCCGCGGGCAAACCCACCGGTGGCCATCTCATTTGGCTTTCGGGCGAATGTGTTCGGCTCGACGGGTGGTGGCCGTAATTACCGGGGGATCGAGGAATTTTGGCGGCTTTTTTGACGGGGTAGCATTGTTTTCTATTTTCGGTTACCCCATGGCCAACTACATGAAAACGAGGGGTAGTAGCGGTTGCAAAATTTTCCGGATGCGATGAAAACGGGCATTCCGGGGGGCAAAAGTCGGACTCAACCCCCTTAGGGTCGATTCCTGGCACATAGCCGCCACGCGGGCCCAAAGGTTGATTTTGCACCAAAATATAGCGTTCTGCTAAAATTTTGGGCTTATTTTGGCAAAAAAAGGCAAATTGTCGGTATTATTAGACGGTATTCCTGTCGTTTTTCGTCCAATAGGTTCGATCGCCCGAAAACGGGAATTTGGGCTTCTTAGCCCTTGAATCAGGGTTTCCCAAAAGGTTCTCACAACTTTCCCAACCCTCTGGCTTCTCGCCTTTCTAATTCAAAACATCTCCCCGGCCGGCGCGCCGGGTCTAGCGCTGATGGCGAGAGCAATCGATTCGCTTCTTGCCATCGGTTTCTTTTGTCAAAAATTTTCGGTGACCAGCCCGGCGCATCCAGCCCCTTTGGCTTCATGCCAAAAATTGTTACCCACACCCGGAAACGCCGGGCACATGAAGCTATCTGGTGGATTTTGAAGTGTTCAGTTCCACACGTTTTCGCCCTGGCTACTTGTTGTTCTCACGGAAACGCAAAAAAACCCTTGGCGGCGGCCTTGCGCCAAACCGTTCCCACATTACACATTCGTTGTGTTCCCCCCCTCCCTGCCGCACCTTCTTCCGGCTTATGAGTGTGTGAGGGTGAGTGGTGACCGACGGCGAAATTTGACCCCGTTTTTTTAGTGAAGGGACGAGAAGTCCTACGGAAAACTGCTGGGGGGGGATTTCCCAATTTGCGTCCCGCCACTTTTCCTAGATAGGGGTAAGGTTTCATTAATTTAAAGTTATATACAGCTGGTACCTTTAGGTAAATTTCAGCATTTCCTCATTTTTACCCGCCTTTCACAGTCACGCGTGCACTTATTTACGCAGAGTGACTAGCATGAAATTGTTTTTAGGCGCTTTTTGGAGTTTTGTGATGTGTCACAGTTCATTCGACAGAGCTTGACATTCTAAACAAACCCCAGCTTTCAAAAAAAAAAAAAAATGGCTAAACGATGACGCGCTTGGAGAAATTTTGCTAGGAAAGGACCAACTTTGCCCATTTTTGACCGGCGCTGGACAATGTGAACTTTCAGAAACGTCGGGCGTGCCAAAGCACCTAATAACGATAGCTTGGAATCCAAAGCGAGAGGCAGGCGCAAACAGGCGCTCCCGTGAATTCCCAATCCCGAAAGTCCCATTCTGGAAACCTCCCATCCGGAAAACAGTCTATCCCAAGATCTCCCTATCCCGAAACTTAGCATTTTGGATTTCCTGGCAGCCCAGATCCGTGAAGGTATCAGAAAATCATTTTATCAAATTTCTCAAGCCGAAAAATATCGGAAAGCAGTTTAGTTCGCAGATCTAGTTTGGTGTTCGGCACGTCAAAGCTAGATAGCTACTTTCGCGATTGAGAATTTTCTGTTTTAGGGTCGCTTCGGGATTGATGAAACAACCCGCCCCGTTGCATTATTGAACTAGATTAACGGGGTGCTCTTTAACGTCTTTGCTTGTAAGTTTTTTTTTAATTAGCCGAAGATTTAATCTCATGATGGCCAATGCCGGCTGCCTTTTCACGATCCGATTCTCAGCCCCCACCCCCAGCGGCAATCCTCCGCTTGCGATCCCCTAATGATAATATCCACCGGATTAGAGATTTCCGTTTTTTTTGCCATCTCTTGTTTTGTGGCCGGTCGCCTTGAAAGGAGCCAAATCGGGGCGCCGCCACTCCGGGGGGTTTCCCCTTAATTAGGCGCCGGAGTTCGGTGGTCCGCTACGTGGCCTTTTCATTATTTTTACAGCTTGCCATGATTTTTGCAGCGCGAAATCCGGCGGCATTATTTGGGTCGTTCGCAGACCAGATTCGGGGTCCCTTTTACTTGATTTTGGCGGTTTCCCATTGTCAGGGCCCCTATTTTCAAGTTCAAACGGTGTACTGCTACATCTCGAATCTGGGCTCTAAAATAACATTTTTTTTTCAGGCACGTCCACCTCCAGCGCGCCGGTCCGCAAATCGTCGTTGGTGGGCGGCTCGACGTGCTCGAGCGGTAACGCGAGCCCTACCGGCTCCCCGTCCCGGCAGCCCTTCTCCAAGCAGTCTTCCCAGGTAGGGCGCTATCGCTTCCATCGAACCGTCCGAAAGCATCGTTTATTTTTTACGGGATTTTCTTATGGAATATAGTTTGGGGATTTGTTTATTTCGCCGAATGTTTATCGCGTCGAGTTTTATTTCGCCAAAAGCTGCTTATAAATGCTAATTTTCTTTTCGTCGCTGGTTTCGCCACTTTTTTTACCTAGAGAATTTCAAAACCAGATTTTTTCCAAATTGAAAACATGGCAAAAAATCAGATTTTTCCAAATTCAAAACATGGCAAAAAAACATCAGGTAGGGCGACGGATGGACATTTGGTGATGGCAGCCAACAAATTGATTCTACTGAAGGATTTGTTTGTTGCCACTCCAGCAAGTCGCCATCCTACTAATTAGCATTTCACAAATTTAACGTTCGGCTAAATGAACATACGCCTTGATTTCGGGCTTGACGCTAAAGATCTTGCGGGAATCAGCCAGCCCACCGGGGAACGGCCACTTTGTATTTGCTATCACAATGTCAAAATTCATAATTTCGGAATTTTTTTTTGGGATAGGATTCGGGTTTTTTTTCTGGGAAATTCGCTTCTGTAAATTTTGGCATTCTGAAATTCGTCATCCTGAAATTCAACGTTATGGAATTTCGATATTATGATTTTCGACATTGAAAAGAAACCCGCTACTTTGTTCCCGATTTATAAGTGATCTCATTTCCAGGACCTCGCCGAGCGCACCCTGACTACACCCCCGCTGCCACCCGCCATCAAAACCGGCTCCAAGAAGGTGAGCACCAGGGCAAGTGGCCTTGAATTTTGGATTTGCGTCTAGTCGGGCTCGTCACCTTTGGCTGCATTAGCATTTTATAGGGATCCGTGAAGGTACTGGATTGTTAGCGGGGGGGGGTACTTACCAACTATACCAACTTCGGAAAAAGTTTTAGCCTTTTGTAGTGTAATTTAGAGTGTCTTTGGCAATTTTTTGATTCCTAAAAATTCATGACGATTTTTCAAATATTATAAAATTTTTACATTTTATCTGTTTTGGCCATTCTTCATAAAGTTTTGACGAAAAATCAAGTGTTTTTCAAAAGTTTGTAAGTTTTAGGAGCTTTCAAAGCTTACGAACTGGGCAAAAAGCTATTGCTATCAGTGCAAGTATTTAATTCCTGGGACCTTAGGCGACGATAGCCCCCTCCCCGGCTAACAGTCCAGAACCGCAGGAAACAGTATCGGGCCTGATTTTAGCAAGGCAATTTATGGAAATTGGGAAAAAACACGATATGAACAATTTGTAATGCTACGAAAAACATCCGCACATCGATTCGCGCGGATTACGCACTGTGCGCACACGATTCTGCAAAATGTCAAGGTCGACAGCGCGGCGGGCTCGTTGCCAAATGATTTTTTTTTCACACCGCCGCCTTGATTCCCGGCGGCGCGTAGGTGGATGTATTTTGTAGTCGGTGAGCCTGGGAACCTGGGAAATCTTTGCGTGTACTTTGCCTTTTCCGGCTTCTCAGGAGCGGGGCATCAGTTCTGCATACTGTTTTGATCATCGGGCATTTTTCGTCTTGCTATT
The DNA here is from genome assembly GCA_958295435.1 of Mesorhabditis spiculigera. Lineage (NCBI taxonomy): Eukaryota > Metazoa > Nematoda > Chromadorea > Rhabditida > Rhabditidae > Mesorhabditis > Mesorhabditis spiculigera. The sequence continues at coordinate 1,296,310 of CATQJA010002663.1, forward strand.
TTGGGCGTGACAAAGACTTGTCTGGTGCTCCCGAAATATCGAAAACCAAAATCTCAAATTTTCAGAATCCCGGATTTCGGAATCTTGAGTTTTTCCCGAACACTTTTTCCCTTAAAGGGGTACTTTTAGCAGATGCGTTTTTCCACGAAGCTGGGAAAAAAATCTGCATGCGAAACGTCTGCAACTCTCACCAGGGCGCGCTCTCTAACCGGAATCCATGCTAATTTTTCCACATTTCATGGTAGAGCCGCGCTGCTGAAAGTGCCCCTTTACGGTTGAAGCGCCCTATGGAAAATTCGGGATTCCGATAGGCAAAGCAAGGAAAAAAGCTTGAAATTCGGCGCGGTGTGAATTTTGGTGTATTTGTTAACCTGGCTGTAACTTGCCGGAAGCCGCCGTAAAGCGGAAAGAAAAATCAAAAAATAGTTCCGCTTTGATGTTTGAGCTTATATCAAACTTTTCAGGAAGGTCGCTCACAACGTAGCATGAGCCTCGGCGGCGCCGCCCACGAGGCCCTGCTCGGCCAGCTCGCCCAGCGCCACGGCACCGTCACCATCGACTTGAGCCCGGAATCTAGTTGGTTTTAAACACCGTTTCAACGTGCAAATCTCTGCTGCCTCCCTTCAACGACCACTTTCAGATGACAAGATCTGTCTGTTCGTCGACAACACCCGCTTCATGATCAGCATCAAGGTAACGGTCGTGTATTGGAGATGATGAGCTTTTTCTTGTTTAGCTGCTCGTCAAGCATCCGGAGACGATGCTCGGCCGCATGTTCACCATGCAAAGCTCGTTGGAGGGCCAGGAACTCGTGCCGGCCAACGATTCCGGGGAATTTGAGGTGAGTTTCTTATTTCTGGCATTTTCGAGCTTCCGTTTTATTAAAATTTACGTTTTTAGGTGGCCGACGTCTGCAGTGCGCACGTATTCCGGGCAATCCTCGAATATTACACGGACGGTCTGATCCGATGCCCGACGCACGTCTCCGTTTCGGATTTGAGGTGAGAAAAACTTGACAAAACTTGGTGCGAAAACAACTCCGGGTTTTTCCTGGCGTGTCCGAATCGATCCAGCTTGCAAATAGCTGGGCGTGGTAGCTTTTCATCATCGTCAAAATCTGGACTTCCGTGCCCCTTGAATTAGTAGTTTTCAGGGAAGCCTGCGACTATTTCCTGGTGCCGTTCAACTCGCGGACCGTTCGCTGCCAGAATCTGCACGCCTTCCTGCACGAGCTGTCCAACGAGGGCGCAAGGGCCCAGTTCACCCAATTCCTCGAGGACATCATCATCCCGAAGCTCGTCGATAGCACTGGGGTTGGTTTTGGATTAATTCGGATATCCGCCGGGTGTTATAGCATATATTTACACGGGTTGCGGTCGGAATCTCGAAATTCGAATTTTAGAGGAGGTGAAGTAATCTTGACAAAGTTAAATTCGATTTATTGGAAACTGGAAATGGGGGAGAAATGGATTTTAAGGAAGATTTCATGCTCTGAAATCCTCTAAAATAGAAATTTCGGCATTCGGAAGTTTGGATCCCGAAATTTTGGAAATTTCGAAATTCTGTTTCCGATTATCATCCAAATTGGCCAATTGAGCAAATTATTTTTTTTTTTGCAGCACGGCGAGCGTGAATGCCACATCGTGGTATTGCTCGACGATGACTACGTCGACTGGGATGACGATTGCCCCCCGATCACCGGCGAGGACACTACGCGAATACACAGCACGCATTTGTACAGGTAATATCGTTCTACTGCTGCCTAATTTTGAAACCAGGTTCTTCAAATACGCCGAGAACCGCGACTGCGCCAAGCAAGTGCTGAAGGAGCGCGGGCTGAAGAAGATCCGCCTCGGCATGGAGGGCTACCCCACGCACAAGGAAAAGGTCAAGCGGCGGGCCAATCGATCGGAAGGTACGGGTTTCGTCGTTTTTGTCAAAATTCACCTTAGTTGTGTACAACTACGTGCAACGCCCGTTCGTCCACTGCTCCTGGGAGAAGGAGGAGGCCCGGTCGCGGCACGTCGATTTTGCATGTCCGATTGTCAAGGTAAATGATTCTTTTTGGGGTTAAGCTCTTTATTCTAGTCAAAGTCGAACCCTTCGCTGGCGGCCGCCGCTTCGGATCCGCTCCCTCAGCCGGCGCCGTTGCAGGGCAACAATGTCGCGCCGCCGAACGCTCTTCTCCAAATCGTGCCGCCGATCCAACAGGTGAATTTTGATCGGTTTTCTCTCGCTATAAGCAAAAATTGGGTGCTTGTGCGCATGGGGGGGGCAGTCTTGACAGCGATAGGGGGCTACGAGACGTTCCGCTGAACTTGCTTGGTTTTAACTTATGCCCAGGCTTGACTCAGCTTTAACTAGGCTTATCTTGGGATTAGTCATAAGCTTAAGCCAAAGTGGGGCTTAGCTTAGCTTTATTTTGCCCCAAAAGCTCAAAAATAAAGTATCCTACTATATATAAAAAAATAGTGTCTGTGTGTGTGTGTGTGTATGACACTTTGCATGCAACTTCCGTCAGCGTGTCCGGAGGATATCTCAAGAAGGGAAGGGATGAAGGGGGCGTATGATACGTCATTAGACGCGTAATAGCCTGTAGATGACTGCACGCATATCAGATTTTTCAACATAGATTGTTTTCGACATTAAAATTAAGTTTTTCCTTAAAAAACGGACATCCTCTTTGTTAGGAAAAAATTAGCATGCGCCGGAAGTGGGATCAGCCTATATAATCGGGGAGAGCGCGCCATTTTCATTTTTTGTCATCGGAAATCCAAAAATTATGCAAAATAAAGAACATCATAGGATTAGACGGGGCCAGGGTTGAAAAGTCGCGAAGCGGCTTTTCAACCCTGGTAGAACCTAGATTACACCCATGTGTATTGTTAGCTTGGCTTAACTTAAGCTTAGACTTAGCTTGAATCAAGTTAAGCTCAGGCTGAACCTTGTTAACTGATTTATTACATACGCGTTGGGTTTCAAAAAACGTGGTTTGTAGCCTCCCGTAGTCAAACGTCCGGACAAGCACGAAAAATTGTTTTCAGGCTCCCCTCCGCTCGCCGCCCGTCCAGGCCCGGAATCCGGACGAGGAAAACTGAAGCAAGGAAACGTGCATTAGCGTTTTCCGGATACATTTTTTATGTGCATTTCGTTGGGTTGCCGTGGTAAATATTCGCTCGTTGTATCCCCCAGCTTTCTTTTGAATGTAATTTTGGGGGATGGCCAATCAAGCAGTGTGCCTACTTTGTGATGGAATTTCTCCTTCTTCTCAGTTGCTCGCCTCGCATTACCGTTGCGTTTTTTTTTGTTTTGCGTCAGACAATCCGGAATAAATGGTGACGCCGTGGATTGGGCTGAGAATTGGGCTCCTTCGCAATTTCGGGGGGATGAAGGCTTTTTTCTCAGGAACTAATTTTTTGACTATAAATAGCGGAAGCGTTTCTAAAAACGTAAAAACTTTACAAACTTTTATTAAAAAATACAACAGTGCACGTTTCGACAAGAAACGGCCGTTTTTGACCTAAATTTAGACTTTTTGAAAGTTTTGAGATAGTTTTTCTAGTTCAAATATAGTTTTTTCCTGAAAGCGTTATGAAAATACTTCCTATTGGCATGTCATGTAACTTAAAATGTGTAATAGTGTTTTGAGAAAACCACGTTTATACCACACACGAATCGCACGGTCAGCAACACAAATTAACATATTATTAGCGGGAAAACGTCCGATAAATACTGGGAAAGACAAATAGACATTTAGATAGATAAATGGAAATCTAGACATCGCGAAAATGGCATCACAAATGGTGGAAAGACATTTCGTTGTATTGTAAAATGCAAAAAATGAGGCGCGGGACGCAGGAATCGATTAAACGTTTTGAAAGCACGCAATTGATGAGCAAAATGTTGTAGAAAGACGCGAAAATAATTCTACGGGCACGGGTATAGGTTATATAGACTAGTCAGATACAATTAGGCTTTAAATTCAACTTTTTAGGAGGGTTTTTGATGGTGAAATCCTGGCCGGCGCTGCAGTTTCACCGTTAGATTTGTAATTATATACTTTTTAAGGCACAATAATATCAAATAAAAAGTAGAAAATGTAAATAAACAAAATGTTCGCTCTAGAATCTCCTTGTGTCATCGCCGGGCGGCTGCCAGACGGGTTTTGGCGCGTTCGGGCGCATCGTGACGATCGTCGAGTTGGAGGAGGCCGGCTGCCCGTCGGCGAATATTCTGAATTCTCGAGTTAAGGAGCTTGGCAAGCGCGAGGATCGACCCCTGCCCTCGACTAGGTCTTGACAACTATGCGACACCCCAATATACGCTTGCAGATACTTTCGCGTTATCGGGGGAGGGGGAAGGTCTAGAAAGCCCTAGTCACTTAATAGGAACGATTACTATTTATTATTACTATTATTATTTTAGCAAAATAAAACTATAGTTTAACTAGAAAAACTATCTAAAAACTTAGAAGATTTTTCAAAAAGTCGCGCTTTTGATCGAAATCGGCCATTGTTCGTCGAAAAATCGAGATTTTTGTATTTTTAATAAAAATTTGTATGGGATTCACATCTAGGAATAGAAAAAACCGCTTCGAAAGGCCTTAAATTTTTCGATTTTGAAGGTTAGATCATAAGAACAACGTTGTTTACATAACCCCACATCCCTAGAGGCTATGAAAAAACGATTTATGCGTCGATTGGGGTTTTCAGGTAACTGTCTAGGCCTAGAAGATCGCTGGGTCGATTAATGCAGTTCTTTTTGCCCTTTTAAAAGTTATTTTGGTTAGGAATGGTGTGATTTTATAAAATAAGCGAGCGATTTGGAAAAAATAGATTTTTTGTTGTTTCTTTGACGCAGAAGGCCATTCCCAAATGTTCTTTGCCAGCCTGCCACTTTACTCACCTATCCAGCCGACCATCTAGCCGCCGCTTCGACGGCCCGCGTGCCGTGCTATTTGCGCCAGGGTTCTCCGAGTCTGACGTGTACGGGTTGTCCTGAATTTTTTAAAGGTGTGGCGAAGTCAATGGAATACCCTTTTATCTAGGGTGCCCCCGAAAATGGAGTCTCTTCTCTTCTCCAGTGCTCGAATCGTGCCCTTCCGCAGCGTCAAGCGCTTCTCCCGCGACGCGAAGGCCGCGTCGGATTGGTTGTCTGGCTGAAATGAGAAACGTCAAATGATCTCTGCTAGCCTGCCCCTTCCATTCCCAAATGATCTCTGCTAGCCTGCCCCTTCCATTCCCAAATGATCTCTGCTAGCCTGCCCCTTCCATTCCCAAATGATCTCTGCTAGCCTGCCCCTTCCATTCCCAAATGATCTCTGCTAGCCTGCCCCCCTCTTTCACAGTATCTTTAAAATAATTTACATTCTGAGACGACAGCGTCTCCCATCTCTTCTTGAAAGCGGCGTCTAGCGTCTCCGTCTTTCGCTTCATCATCGACCGCCGGTTCGCTTCCAGGTTGCTGACAACGTTGCGACGTGAGAACGGCTTTTCCTAGAGTTACAGGATAAGCTTGTCCGTTTCTCTCTCTCTCTCTCTCTCTCCGTCTCTCTCTCTCCTTCTCTCTCTCTCCCTCACCTGTTCTTGATCATCCTTTTCGTCAGCTCCCTTGATCATCTGCAGCAGTTTCGCAATCTCAACGGCGTTCTCTCGTACCAGATCGTCTTCGGAGAGCCTAGAAGCTACAGTATACCCGATAACGGGGCGTTAACTCACTTGTCCACCGGCTTCTTGAAGCAGAACAACTCCGTGGAGGCGATGATGTGGGCCAGGGTGCCGAAACGATGAAACAACATGGCGAAGAACTGGAAAATCGAGGATAGCGAGAGAGAGAAAGAGAGAGAGAGAGAGAGAGAGAGAGAGAGAGAGAGAGATAGAGAGAGAGAGAAGCAAAGAAAACTACCTGAATGACAAGGATGCTCATGAAAAAGACGAGGAAGACGAGGCCGATCGGCTCAAGTTGAAGCCGTGACATGACCGTAATCTGGAACAGAGCGGAATCGTCATTTTCCCTGAGATTCTTTGCTAGCCCGCCCCTTCCATTCCCAAAAGATATCTGCTAGCTCCCTCCCTACCAACCTCCTTGGACGTGTCCCCATGGCAGGGGATGAACGTGTGGTTCTTCTTCGGCCCAAACGGCCACTCAATATGCAGACAATCCTTCTGCAGCTGCAACACCAACACCACGATGATGAAGACGATGTTCAGCATCAGGAACCCGGACGTCACCTGCAGGTTTGGCTATGATTTGTTGATCGGGGCAGTGGTACCTTGTTCCTGAGCTCCTTGAGACCGGCGCGAACCCGGTCTTGCTCCTTGTTTTCCATGTTGATTGGGTGGAGATACTTGTCGATGACGTCGAGCCAGAACTGCTCCTCGTCCGGCTCCAGGTACTCGCGTTCGGCCCTGCGAATGGGAACGTGAATCGACCCCCTGATCGATTAGGTCTAGGCAGCTACGTAACGCGCCAAATGACGCGGCTAAAAGTGGGCTATTTTTGCTTGACTCAGCTTGACTGATGGGCTATTGAAACGTGACAGGCAAGCGTCATTTGGCGCGCCACGTCGCTGCCTAGACCTAGTCGATGCAGGTGGTGGATCTGGCGCATGCGAGCCCCTTTAAAGCTCTCTTACCTTCTCAACGCCTTGTCACCGAGCCAACTCTCCGACTGCTGCTGCCTCCACTTCTTGTTCTTCATCGCCACCTGCGACTGATGCGACATCTCCAGGTCGTCGTCGAGCTCTCCCTAAAAAATTCCAAGGTTTTTCAAGACACCGATTTGCTAACCTGTCCTCTTCCACTCCCAAATCATCTCTGCTAGCCTGCCCCTTCCATTCCCAAATGAACTCTGCTAGCTTGCCTACCTGTTCATCCTCATCCAGCTCGGAGCACTTGTCACCGTGAGATCCAAGTCCTCCGGTCGACAGAATCGAGGCCCTGAAATCGCTAGAAAATGGGCGATGAGCCGGTTGTTAGGGGGGTTGATGTTAAATGGAGTGAGCTAAACGCTTTAAAGGAACTCTCTCCCTCTGTCACTCTCTCGCTCTCTCTCGCACTCTCTCTCGCACTCGCTCTCTCTCTCGCACTAGCTCTCTCTCTCTCTCTCTCTCTCTCTCCCTCTCTCTCTCCTTCATCGACCCTTTAAAGTAACCATTAATGTGTATTCAACAGGGAAAAGTCCAATCCATCTTCAACGCCTTGTACCTCCTTCCAATCCCCGGCTGTGTCCTCCTCTCCAACTTGTCCATCTTGCGCGATATCTCGTTCAGCTTCTCGTTGATTCGCCATACCTACAAAACGAATCTTTAGCCTTCAACGGCCTTTTAGAATCTACCTGTGGGGACGTCTCCATCGGGTCGGGCTTCAGGCAGCACAGAAGTCGGCACGCCGATCCGCAGCCGAACGAGAAGGCGCCGTCGGCCTGGAAATTGTAGATAGCTGATGTCGCGCTCCTCTGCGTAAAAAAATCGTAAGAAATAGCTGTCACCCTCCCTTAAAAAGCGGAGAAATCTCTTGGATGTTCTAAAAAGAAAAAAGCAGCTTAAGACTAGGGGAAGGGCTAAGCCCAAGCCGAAGCCAAGGCGAAACCTGAGCCCAAACCGGAGCCTACTAAAATAAGCCCAAGCCCAAGCCAAGCATAGCCAAAAATCCCGATACTTCCCTTGCCCGCCCCTTTAAACCCCAAAATAATCCCTCACCGCCGCCTCGCTGCCGTCCATAATGTCGAGGTGGTGGTTGCCCTTGCCGCGCTTCGCCAGATCGTTCCGTTCATCGGCTGAAAAACCGCAGTTTAAAGGGACCGGGAAGCCCGAGAATCGACCCGTATCGTTGGCTAGGCCTAGACAGCTTCGCAATACTCGAATAGCGCTTTCATGCGGGAATGGTTCTGGTTCATTAGTGGGGGGGGGGGGGGGGAACTTCCATAGGTCCTCTGGGAAAAGGAAGAGAAGTGGGCGTGGCCTCCCCCCCCGGTAGTGAAACAGTACTGTTCAAAGTTCTTCCCTAAAAATTTCCCCCGCCGGCTCTTTTTCTTTTGACGTTTCAAGCATCATTTGGGGTGTCACGTAGCTGTCTAGACCTAGTCCAGGCAGGGGTCGATTCTCGCGCTTCTGCACCCCTTGAAGCGAAAGGAATAAAGATTTTAAAGGCCTGGAAAAGGCGAAAATCGACCCCTTGCGTCCGCTAGGTCTAGACAGCAACGTGGCCCCCCAGTTCCCAAACAATGTCGGCTAGCCTGCCCAACGTTAAATCGTGTGACTGTCTAGACCTAGTCGACAGAAGGGGTCGATTCATGCGCTTTCTAGCCCTTTGAAATCAGATCCTGGCTTACGTCTCGGGTCCTCGCGTGTGCCCCAAGTGACGGTGTTGAGGTTGCAGATGGAGTAGATGGGCAACAACATGTACATGCACGGGATGGCCAAGAAGTACAGGATACCCGGGATGATGCACGTCATCTCGAGGGGATGTAGAAGGGCTGCCGTCGCGAAACTGAAAAGAGCATGAAGAGAGAGAGAGAGAGAGCGAGAGAGAGCGAGAGAGAGAGACAGATAGAGAAAAAGAGAGACGGCAGCCGTACCTGGTGATGACGGCGAACATGAACATGGAATGTGGCGACAGAATTCCGTCCTTCTGGATCTGCAGCGACGTACCGACGATGACGGCCGTCATCAGCATGGCGAAGAGCGCGCCGATGACTTGGGCGACGATTAGCTAAATAGCTTCGTTAGCTCGCCCAAATGATCTTTGCTAGCCTGCCCCTTTTTACCTGTTTCTCCTGTGTGCACACAAGGCAGACGATGATGAACAGCACGACCGGGATGGCGACGGCGATCAACGACAGCGTTGTGGAGATGTTGAACGAGATGGAGATGGCTCCGACAATCATGAGAAAGATGGTGCCCGGGCCGAGAATCGACGAGATCAGCATCACGACTTGGTAGATGATGTACCTGAGAAAAGGGGATGACATCGTTTTCAAGGGGTGCAAATTTCCTCAAGGGTTTCTGCTCGGCTGCCAGTTAATTGGAGTGCGTTTTGAGAGAATTTTTTACGTACTTGAAGTCTAAATGGCGCGCGAGTGTGTTTTTTGTCGTTTTTTGTATGAGAAACGACTTTTTTCATTCTAAAGGGACAGCGACAGCTAAAAACCCCACCAGATCGAGATGCTCTCGTTGACGCGGACGACGTTTTTGTAGTCCTTCAGAAGATCCATGATATTGGCGATGGTCGATGGGATCCAGCGACGTCGCTGGTTGAAAAACTCGTTGAACCCCTCGGGGGCGAACGTCAGCGCATCGGAAGCGGCACAGTATTCGACACTAAAGGAAATCTTAAGTACAGAAGCAAGCCAAAGTCCAAAGCCTAAGCCTTAGCTTCAGCCTAAGTCAAAGTCTTATCCCAAGCCTAGCCTAAGCATAAGCCTGAGCCTGAGCACTAGCCTAAGCCTGAGCCCGACCTAAGCCTGAGCCGAAGTCTAATCCTAAGCCTGAGCCTACGCTTAAGTCTATCCGGGTGTAAGCCTCAGCCTAACCATCAGCATAAGCCGGACCTAAGCCTAAGCCTAAGCCTAAGCCCAAGCCTAAGCCTAAGTCAAAGTCTTAGCCCAAGCCGAGCAAGCATAAGCCTAAGCCTGAGCCTGAGCCTAAGCCCAAGCCCAAGCCTAAGCCTAAAACCAATATGTCCATACCGATATCCGCGCTGCAACAGCAACGTACACAGCCATCGATCCTCTCCCTGATCGTACTGGATGTAATCCAGCGGAGCGTCCGATTTCGAAGCGTACTTCCTGGTGACGTTGTCGTCCATGAGCGCGTAGGATCTGAACGGAAAATGATTTGAAACTTGCTCTCTCTTTCTCTCGCTCTCTCTATCTCTCTCCACCCACCTGAACAGCGAGAAGCAGCCCGGAGAACACAGCACACAGCCAATCATGTGCTCCGTCGCCTTTTGCAGCCAATGCCCCACGGCGTACTCGAATTTTTGGTACCTGGAATGGAAATTCTGAGGTGTGAAAGCTTTTTAAAGGCGTTAGGAAGCACGAGAATGGACTTCTGCAACCAGCTAGGTCTATACAGCTACGCGGCATACCAAAATACGCATAAAATTGTCTGCGTCGATCCTTCGAAACTCTACCTCACTCTCTCGCTGTATCGCTCACGTTCTCTCTCTCTCTCTCTCTCTCTTCTCTCTCTCTCTCTCTCTCTCTCTCTCTATTTCTGCAGCCTTTCCGCCAAACAACTCACCAAACCATCAACCCAGATCCCCTAGGATGAATTCGCCCGCAAGCAGCCCCCAGTTTCCGGTTCTTCTTCATCAAATCCACGAGCAAATGTACGCAGGACGGCTCGAAGTCGACGTCTCCGTCAAGCGTCAAAATGAACGTATTTTCCGAGATAACCTAAAACATTTTTTATATTTTCTTCTTAAGGGTTTTCCGACCTCCTTGCGGTTCTGCTCCTCCACTTTGCACATTAGTCTGTAGCCGAGGAGGTAGTAGAGGTACATCACCTGGAATTAATTTTTAGAGGAATCTCGATGAATCTCTGCTAGCCTGCCCGTTCCATTCCCAAATGATCTCTGCTAGCCTGCCCCTTCCATTCCCAAATGATCTCTGCTAGCCTGCCCCTTCCATTCCCAAATGATCTCTGCTAGCCTGCCCCTTCCATTCCCAAATGATCTCTGCTAGCCTGCCCCTTCCATTCCCAAATGATCTCTGCTAGCCTGCCCCTTCCATTCCCAAATGATCTCTGCTAGCCTGCCCCTTCCATTCCCAAATGATCTCTGCTAGCCTGCCCCTTCCATTCCCAAATGATCTCTGCTAGCCTGCCCCTTCCATTCCCAAATGATCTCTGCTAGCCTGCCCCTTCGATTCCCAAATGATCTCTGCTAGCCTGCCCCTTCCATTCCCAAATGATCTCTGCTAGCCTGCCCCTTCCATTCCCAAATGATCTCTGCTAGCCTGCCCCTTCCATTCCCAAATGATCTCTGCTAGCCTGCCCCTTCCATTCCCAAATGATCTCTGCTGGCCTGCCCACCTGACTCCATCTCTTCCTATGCCGAATCTTGTTCTTGTCCTTCATATGGACGACCATCTTGTTCTTTCCGGGCAGAATGTACGACAGTTTCCCCCCGTACGGCGTCTTGATCTTCTTCGGCGGCTTGAGGCGCATTTGGGTTTGATGAACACAGCTGAAAGGTATTGGAAAAGGTCACATAGTTCAGGTAATTTTTGGGAAATCGCAAAGACCCACCTGGCAGCCTGATCGACCGCTTCGACGAACTGGCGGACGAACTTGTTGATGACGGGCTGAAAGAAAGGGAGTTACAGTAGGAAGGGGTATAGTACCTCGCCGTACTCGTTCGTCTCGAAGGCGTCGTCGATGAAGATGTGGGCCTCGAACTCGTAGTAGTCGGAGTCGATGACCTGAAGAGGGCGATAGAGAAAGAGGGAGAGTGAGAGAAAGTCACAGAGAGCGAGAGAGAGAGCGTGAGAGAGAGCGAGAGACAAAGTGAGAGAGAGAAAGAGAGAGTGCGAGAGAAAGCGAGAGATCGAGAAAGAGAACGAGAGATGGAGAGACAGAAAGAGAGAGTGAAGGAGATAACTAGAGAAAGAGTCAAGGATAGAGCGACCGGGAGAGTGAGAGAGAGAGAGAGAGAGAGAGAGAGAGAGAGAGAGAGATAGGAAGCGAGAATGAGCGAGAGAGAGAGAGCGAGAGAGAGAGAGTGAGAGTGAGAGAGACAGGACAAGAGCCCCACCTTGAAGTATTTTTGTGCATTCCTCCTCGCACACTGATCCTCATCCATCCTGAAGATACTCTTCAGCATGCACGTCATCTCATGTGCCGTTTCGTGCCACATCGTCGCGCACGCGTAGATTTTTGTAATCGCGTCGGCCGTGGAGGCGGCGTCCCTAGAATTTAGAGTTCTGGACCGTTAGCGGGGCGGGGGGGATTGGGAGCCTTTAACAGTGGGTGGTGTGAAACCATTTTTTGTTTTTCGACCTATACCTACTTGTTGATAATGAATTGTGTATTTTTATGGGTTTTTTGTAGGTCTTGATAGCTAGAAAGTTGAAAACATTTTGAAAATTCGAAATTTTGTCCTTTTTTGTAATTTTTCACACATTTTTGATTTTTTTATATTGTTTTTATGTAAAAAAAAACTATGTAAAATGCTATAAAATGGTTTCGATTTTTATAGGGCCGTAGAGAATCACACGGAAGCTAAAGAATTTGTTCCCCCCCGTTAGCAGTCTAACACCAAAATTAGAGGCGTTGCGTGCAGCGTCGCGTTTGGCAAGTGCGATCAAGGAATCCGCAGGCACAGCCTTCACAACCCCCTTGAACCACCGTACCTGATGAGTCCGTCGGCGATGCGACTACTGCCGTGGCTGCACACGCTGGGCGGAGCCTTCGGCGCCCCGCCCTGATTTCCGGGTATCGTCTCGTACGTCAGCGATGAGTCTTCGTTGTCAAAGTCGAGGTCCTGCAACGAATCGTATTTTAACGGAGTCGGGATGTCACTAACAAGCCAGAACTAGCTTCTCGGCGTCACGCGATCAAACGGTGACGGAAAAATCTATTTTGGAGCCAGCTTCCAGGTTTTTTATAGAGTTGGACATTCGATTTGTCAATTTTCTTGGCTTCATATAACCTCTTTAAAACCCTCACCTCGGCCTTGATCTTCGCCTTATCGTCTCGGCGTCGGTTGAACGCCAACGACTGGTCGACGAAAGCGGCCACGTAGTACGGTAGGATGAAAAGCCTGAAAAATGAGTTGCAGAGATCATTTGGGAATGGAAGGGGCAGGCTAGCAGAGATCATTTGGGAATGGAAGGGGCAGGCTAGCAGAGATCATTTGGGAATGGAAGGGGCAGGCTAGCAGAGATCATTTGGGAATGGAAGGGGCAGGCTAGCAGAGATCATTTGGGAATGGAAGGGGCAGGCTAGCAGAGATCATTTGGGAATGGAAGGGGCAGGCTAGCAGAGATCATTTGGGAATGGAAGGGGCAGGCTAGCAGAGATCATTTGGGAATGGAAGGGGCAGGCTAGCAGAGATCATTTGGGAATGGAAGGGGCAGGCTAGCAGAGATCATTTGGGAATGGAAGGGGCAGGCTAGCAGAGATCATTTGGGAATGGAAGGGGCAGGCTAGCAGAGATCATTTGGGAATGGAAGGGGCAGGCTAGCAGAGATCATTTGGGAATGGAAGGGGCAGGCTAGCAGTGATCATTTGGGAGGCATGAAACCCACTTCTCGCTCTTGGCCAGGCGCTCGTGCTTCGGATTCCACAAATGGATGGTGACCCAGATCTGCGAGGCCAGCCATGCCAGCCAGATCCACGATTGCGTCGATTGGAACAGATCGGAAATTCCGTAGATTCGGGGGCACGTCCAGAAGAGCTCCTGAAAATGAGAAAAGTGAGAGAGAGAGAGGGAGATAGTGAGAGAGAGAGAGAGAGAGAGAGAGAGAGAGAAAGAAATTGTCTTTAACTTACCCTCGACCCTAGCGTCTTGACCATGTGGCAGGCCGAGTGGCGGCGCAGCTCGCAAGCGTGCGTCAACAGGAACACCGTACATGGCACGGAGAGAGCCATCGGCAGGGCAAAGCCCAGCCGCTGCATCATCACCTGAAAATGTGAGTTGGGATCGCCATCCTCAAGGATCTGCGCGAGCCTGTCCATTCCCAAAGAATCTCTGCTAGCATGCCCCGCCCGTTTTTTCTAAATTCCCTACGAATCTCGGCTGCCATGCTTTCCTGAAAAATCTCTGCTAGCCTCGCTGCTTTCTTCTGAATTCCCCAAGAATCTCTGCTGGTATGCCCTTCCCCAAGAATCTCTGCTAGCCCTCGTTTCCTCAAGTATTTCTGCTTGCATGCCCCACCCCTTTTTGCTGAGAATTCCCCAAAAATCTCTGCTAGCCTCCCCTATTTTCACGGTCCCAAAAATCCTCAACCAACCTTGCAGGCAAACTTGCTCGACTGGTAGCACATGACGACGCAGAACACCTGTAGACACCACATCCAGAACGCGTCGTACGGCGTCGTGAACATGTTCATCTCCACAAAGTTGTCGTAGATTTGGAAGAGCGGCGGCTGTTCCTCCTCCTCTTCCGCCGGCTCCTTCTCGATGGCCCGTTTAAAGCGCCTGAAAATTTTTTATGCTCAGGTTTTAAATTTTCGAAAACTTTCGAAACTTCTTTCGAAATTAATTTTTCGAAATGTTGTAAATCTTCTAAGTCGAAAACCTAATTAAAAAAGCTTATCGCCTCAACATTAAGAAAGTCAATTTTTGGACCTTCTTTTTTCTGGCATTTTCGCGTAAATTTGGGCTTTTTAAAGGAGCCCACAAGGCAAAATGTATCTGGATTTAGAAAACTTCATCTTTAGCGCACCAGAAGCTCTTAAAGGGACTAAAAACCCAAAAACCTATCGGAAATTCGAACAACACAATTAGGCAGTGGCAGGCTGTCTCTCTATTGTTCTCTCTCGCGCTCTTTCTCCCCCTCTCTCTATCTCACCCTCGCTCGCTCTCGCGCTCTCGCGCTCTCTCTCTCTCCCTCACTCTCTCTCTCACTCTCTCAATATCACAAAGCACAAAAAGTTACTTGTAGTCGTCCGACTCGATCACTTCCGGGCCAGCGTCAGCCACCTCTTTGGCCTTCGGTGCCTTTGTCGTCTTCTTCTTGCTCATCCTCGAATCCCGATCATCATCCTCATAATCACTACCCCCATGGGCCATGCCTGAAAACTCCGCAATAATCCCTGCTAGCTTGCCCATGCCTTGCTCAAATGATCTCCGCAAGCATGTCCTCGAATTCCACAAGAATTTCTGCTAGCCTGCCCTTCTTACCAGATTGTATCTTCTCCATTCGATGTTGGAAGGCCTGAATCTGGCTCTCATTGATCGAGTGGCCGGTGATTGTGATCAGCTTCGACTCGAATGGGTCCGAGTGGAATAGCGTCTTGTGAGGAATTCTGGAAATTAACATTAAAGGGCCGGCGAAGACAAAATCCCACCTTGATCCGATGAAGAAAAACACGCAGAGCAGGTAGATGAACATTTTCCAGATCGACACGAAAGCGTACGTCTTCGAGCGCTTCTCGGAAAGGTGGGCGGCAAATCTGAAGATCGACAAGGTAATCGGAGTCCCCAAATGATCTCTGCTAGCCTGCGCCTTCCTTTACCAAATGATCTCTGCTAGCCTGCCCCTTCCATTCCCAAATGATCTCTGCTAGCCTGCCCCTTCCATTCCCAAATGATCTCTGCTAGCCTGCCCCTTCCATTCCCAAATGATCTCTGCTAGCCTGCCCCTTCCATTCCCAAATGATCTCTGCTAGCCTGCCCCTTCCATTCCCAAATGATCTCTGCTAGCCTGCCCCTTCCATTCCCAAATGATCTCTGCGAGCCTGCCCCAAATTCCTAAGTAATCTCTGCCACGCACCTGGCGAGTCCTCGAATCGGCGGGAAGATGGACTTGGTGGAGACGAAGTTCTGCCACCACCCGATCGAGATCAGCGTCAAGCACACCGGGATGGTGACCGCATGTTTTTGCACCGACGGGAGGAGCATCTAAAAATTCAGATTTTCCAGGATCACCAAAAAAATACCGAAAACGCCCAGAAACCGCTGCTCTGCGCGGCGATGGCGGCGACGTCGATGACCAGCAAGATGACCGTCAACTGGAATGAAATGGAATCGAATGGGCGAGGGCAGGCTAGCAGAGATCTTTTGGGAATGGAACGGGGCAGGCTAGCAGAGATCATTTGGGAGCTAAGATATACCTTGGAGGCAGATCTGGACACGAGTGTCATGATGGCGGGTATGAAGCAGACGGCATTGGTCAGCATCGCGGCCGTAACGGCATCCAAATCGGGCAACACCAGAAATACTAGCGTGCCCACACCGAGTGCGTGCAACGTCTCGACGACGAACACCTAGAAAACGATATGCGCTTTGAGCGTTTTTAGGAGCGTTTAGCTGTCCCACCCCCTTCAAAATCGGTTTCCAGCCGCTGCTTAAACACTTACGGCAGCAAATTGGAAGATGGTGGGCCGTTTGACGTTGCGGAAGAGGGTACGGTGAAAGGAGCGGATGAAGCACACGGCCTCTGGGGCGATCACCGCAAAATAGACGGCCCACACCCATTTCACGATCAGCCCGTTCGACAGCACCACCGTGTTCACTGGTGCTTCTGCAAAAAGTGCTGTTTTAAGCGTATTTTAAACCAAAATAGGCTCAGGCTTGGGCTTGGGCTTGGGCTTGGGCTTAGGATTGCGTCTGCTTAGGCTTAGGCTTAGGTTAGGCTTAGGCTTTGGCTTAGGCTTAGGCTTAGGCTTAGGCTTAGGCTTAGGCTTATGCTTAGGCTTGGGCTTAGGCTTGAGCTTAAGCTTTGGCTTAGGCTTAGGCTTAGACTTACGGACTTACCAGGGAGGCGATCGTTGCAGATGGTCATATTCTTCCCGGCCCACCCAATGGCCGAGGTCATCAGAAGGAACGTCGTCTTGGACACGGTGGCCGTCACCAGCGTCAGCACGAACAACACGACAAATGTCGCGATTTTGAGCACCTGCAGCGACGTGTCGTGCCAGAAACCTGAAAAATTGACGGGTTTTGGGGGTTTTGTTGTCACGCTACCTTTAAAATTAATTTTACCAGTTTAATTGTTTTGTTTAATCACAGAATTTTTGGTTTCTAGCGGGCCAAACCCCCCGTGAACTCGGTTCTCACCGAGCATTGGCCAAAATTCGGGTGCTTTTGCGATATCGGGGGGAAGGGGGGGTTTGGTGCTTTTTCCTGGCGGTCCCCGTTGGTCTAGTATTTAAAGAAAAAATGCTTTCCATGGGTTTCAGCAAATTTTAACTATGTCTAAATTAGAAAAACTTTCAGAAAAATCAGATAGTGTTTGAAAAAGTCGAAAATTTGGTCATTTTCAATCGAAAAAATCAATTTTTCTACCGGAAATTCAATTTTCAATGAAATTTACAAAAGAATAGTTGAAAACAATGTAAAAACGAATCCGCTATTCATAAAAAAACTTCGGATTGCGCCGAAAAAACCTTGGTTCCCCCGCGAATCCTCAAACGTAAAGACCCTTTCATTTTGCCTCTAAAGTTCGATGCTCGAACTCACGAATTTTGACTTCACGGCCCCTTTAAAGTCCGCTCCCATCCTTTTCGGGTCCAATTGCACCCCGTTTCCACGTGTGTGGGGACCCATTTTGGGCCCTTTCCCACCCGGCGGCCAGCCTGCGCCGCGCGCCCCTATTCACCGGTTTGAACCGGAAATGGACGTGTCACTCTCTATCTATCGCTCTCTCTCTGTCTCTCTCTCTCTCTCGCTCGCTCGCGCGCGGGATGTTCAAATTTCGGGGGATGGCCTGGAGGGTATAAGTGGGTCTTCCCCCCTCCGGGTGTCGAGGGCCACCCCCCGGAAAATTACAATCCAAAAACAGAGAGCAAGCGGCGGGCGCCGGGGCGAGAACGCATGTTTGCATGGCTGTTCGTCTCCCCCGACCCCTGGGGCCGGTCGACTGTCTGCGATTTTTAAAGGGGCCAAGAAGAATTCCAGCCAAAATCCCGACAGCCATAATCCCGACAGCCAGAAACCCCGACAGCCAAAAAGTGATACTTCCGGTCATTTTACCCATAAATGGTTTTAAAATCGGGGGGTTGCTGGCTGTCGATATTTTGGCTTGTCGGTATTCTGGCTGTCGGAATTCTCAGTGTCGGGATTTTCGTTTTCGGGATTTTGAATGTCGGGATTATGGCGTTATCTCGGCCAAAAAGTTAAAAAAGTAAAGTGCAATTCTTCGCTCGGGGATCAAGATACCGAAATTTCTGAATGTCGACATGCTGAGATTTTTTGAATAGGATTCGGGTGGTTTGTCCGAGAAAATTAGCTTATGTCAATTTTGAAATTTTCATAGAAAGCGTAAAAATTTGCGAAGTACAAAAAATTACTCCCTACGCGCTTCAGCCGATTTATGTCGACGCGGAACGTTGCGAAATATTTGAGAGAATGGACATTTTTGGCTGGCCGGGATTTACATGCCGTGATGCACTGGAAAGCGCTCAATTCTGCAATCTCGAAGATTCCGGGGCTATTTTGAAAGTCGAAACAACTCAAATGGCCAGAAATTCGATGAAGATTCTGGAAATCAAGTCAGAACTAGGCCTAGGTTTAGGCTTCGGCGTCGCTTAAGCTTAGGCTTAGGCTTGGCTTAGGCTAGGCTTAGCTTTAGGCTTAAGCTTAGACTTAGGCTTAGGCTTAAGCATACGCACGAAGAAATTACGTACCGTGGCCAAGCTTGTCGGGCGGCGGCGGGAGCAACCGGAAAATGTCCCATCCCTTCGACTCGATGGCGGTGCTGGAAGACAAATCGTTGAGCTTGCCCAAATAAAATCGAGATTTCACGGTTGTCACCATCCCTTTAAGGGTCTCCCGGAGGGTGAATCGACCCCTCCCATCGGCTAGGTCTAGACAGGCTCACGACGGGATAGATCGAAAGTTTGCCAGAAAATAAGCCGACAAGTATCTTGGAATGCCGCGTAGCTGTCTAGACCTAGTCGAAAAAGGGTAGATTCCTTAGACCTTCCTTTCTGGTCCCTTTAAAATGCTTTTTCACAAAATTTTGTGGATCGTGTGCGTAGTTTGGAAGCGGACAGGGCCCGATTTAGGCGCTTTTTTGCATCCTATCCCCCGCAGATTCTGCTTTTTTTGGTTGGAGGTTGTGATGGGTCTCTGTCGCTCTCTCGCACGCTCTCTCTCTCTCTCGCTCTCTTTCTCAACGATCTCTCTCTCCTCAAGACAAATAGGGGAGGGCGAGCCCCCGGGAGGCGCTCCCCCTCTCGACACACCCCCCTCATCAACACTCATCTCCAGATTACTCCCCCCGCTGTTGGGTCAAACAAAGCCGCGCGGCCTTTAAAGGAGCATTAAATGAACTTGGAAGGCTAGGTTTTCAAGCGATAACCGTGGGTTTTGGCAGCTAAAGGATCCCGACTACGGTGCTAGTAAAAACAGCTCGAAGAATGTCGTATAATTGGGTTTTTACGGTTTGATTTGGGGAGTCAGAAGTTGGTTAATGGCGAGAGAATAGATGAGAACGAGAGAGAGTAAAAGGGAGAGAGAGAAAGAGATAGATAGAGAGAGAAAGCTAGAATGAGAATGTCTGAAAGAAAGAGCGAGAGAGAGAGAGAGAGAGAGAGAGAGAGAGAGAGAGAGAGTGATCGGACGCGAGAGCGTTCAGACAAAGAGAGATAAAGAGCAAGAGTACATGAGAGTGAGAGTTAGAGAATAAAAGAGTCAGAGAGAGATAGAGAGCGAGAGAGGAAGAAAACGCGAGAGAGAAAGCGAGAGACAAATAGAGAGAGAGAGAGAGAGAGAGAGAAAGAGAGTGAGATAGAGACCGAGAGAAAGATAGATATCCAGAAACATAAAAATTTCCCCACAACGACGACGTGGCCTCGTATTCCTTATTCCGCAAATTGTCCCGTATATTCGCGTCATTTTCAGGATTCGGACCGGCCTGGGGCGTCACTTTTCGGGGTTGTGCGCCGCGCGCCGTTTCCGTGTTGAAGTAGTACGTATCCTACACAAATTCTTAGTTAGGAAGATTCGAGTATTTTGTGGGACCTGTTTTTTCATAGAAACCGGACCCTCGTCATCGCGCGAATCGATGGACGGGATGCGGCCGTTGGCGGCCAGTTGATTCGGGTCCAGCGTCATCATTACGTTGGAATTGCACGTGGTAAATGATTATGCACGCATCAATGGTAGTTGTGCGTAGAGTACTGATTTGCACAAAGTGTTCTGATTACCACAGCGTAGTCTAGAGCCAAAAAGGTGGTTTTTACGACGATTCCAAGGGCGTATTTTGCAGCGTAGTGTAGCCTCGAATGGAGAATGGGACCGACTGTACGTTGCAGTACGCGTAATTTGGAGCGTTACGTAGTCCGGAATTTGAATTTACTCCTGTAGACCGGAGCGTCCTCTAGAAGTAATTTGGAGCGTAGCGTAGCGGAGCCAGTAATGGAAAATCGAACTGTCCAGTGGCGCCTAGAGTAGCGGTACGGTGGAGCGTAGCGTAGTACGAGTTCAGAATAAATTCGAGTGTCCGATGGAGCTTTGCGTAGCGCGTACAGCGGAGCGTGGCGTAGCTCGGCTTCAACCGAGTGTAATTTGAAGCGTGGCGTAGCTTAGTATGGTAGTAAAACTGCGACGTAAGGTGGAATGTCGCGTAATTCCGTTACACGAAATGTAGTCTGAAGCCTAGCGTAGCTTAGAATACAAAGATCTCGTCCGCAAGGTGGAGCGTAGCGTAGTCCTTGCTGGACTGTAATTTGGAGCGTGGCGTAGCTTAGGATTCAAGGTAGTAACGACCGTAAGTTGGAGCGTAACGTCGTTCTAGGCAATCCAAACGTAAAATGGAGCGTGGCGTAGCTCAGCTTCCAATGAATTTCACCTGGCGGTGTAGCGCAGCGTAGTGTAACGTAAAGTAGCGTAGGGTAGCGGAACGTAGCGTATTGGCACGTAACAAAATGAGAAGCGTGCGGCGCGACGTCCGCGCGTGAACAGCAGAGCTTAGCGGAAAGTAGTGCCCGCGGTTCTTCTTGACGACCCAAGAATAGCCGGAGGGCACGCGGGGAGGGCTGTGGGGGGTTGGAAGACAAGGATTGCCCCGCGCCCAAGCAAATACAGTAGTAAGCCGCGAAATGCGGTCCCTGCGCCACACAAAAATCGTGTCTTCTTGTTCGCGCGCGCGGAAGCGGAAAGCTGGGGGCTTTTTGGGGCGGAGAGAGAGAGAGAGAGAGAGAGAGAGAGAGAGAGGGAGAGAGAAGGTTGGGAAAGCGCTTCGGGGGTTGTTTCTCTCCCTCTCTCTCTCTCTCTCTCTCTCTCTCTCTCTCTATTTGTATGCCTGGAGGGCCCATCCCGCCGCCCCGACTGTTCGACACACGGGGCCCCCAAACGCCTCCGCTACAGCCCCGCGAAAAATTAGCCTGAGAAAAACGATTCTTGAAGGGGCTCCGAAGTCTGGTCCACGGCCCCCTGCCCTGATTCCTGGCAAATAGCCAAATGCGAACGCAACGCGACCGCGTCGCATGATTTTTGCCTCGGTTTGGACGTGAAAACGCTTGAATTTCAAACTTCTGAAACCATTTCTGTAAAAACCCAAAAATCGGTGCATTTCAAGGTACTGGACTCTTAATAGGGGGAGGACCCTTATCAAGGTAAAAACTAATTGTATTTTTCGCCTATAACCTGTTGATAATATACAATGTATTTTCATACGATTTTTTAACAGTTTTTGATTGCTGAAAACTTACAAAAATTATTTTTCATTTGAACTTATGCAGGTTCTGGCCTTTTTTGTAATTTTTTTTAAATTGTTGCTCGAAAAGTCACAAATTTCGCAATTTTATAAAAAAATTTTTGTTTAAGATTTATTCTGTTCGTTAAGGGGCCGTACGGGATCACCAAAAAAACCTTAGGCTTAGGCTTAGGCTGAGGCTACGCTGAGCCGCAGTTATTCACTTGCCAAGGATCCAGAATTTCGTGTGCTACGATACTGTCCAAATTCCGGTAAGCGCTGCGTTCCAGAAGCCGTGAAAATCGTCACATTGTTCAAGGGTTTTTTGAGGGCTCCCACAGTGGTCGGGCTTGTATTACCCAACGGCCAGTCATCAGCAACCACTTCAGAGTGCAGCCTCAGGCTGGTTGGATCGATAGCAGAGATCATTTGGGAATGGAAGGGGCAGGCTAGCAAAGATCATTTGGGAATGGAAGGGGCAGGCTAGCAGAGATCATTTGGGAATGGAAGGGGCAGGCTAGCAGAGATCATTTGGGAATGGAAGGGGCAGGCTAGCAGAGATCATTTGGGAATGGAAGGGGCAGGCTAGCAGAGATCATTTGGGAATGGAAGGGGCAGGCTAGCAGAGATCATTTGGGAATGGAAGGGGCAGGCTAGCAGAGATCATTTGGGAATGGAAGGGGCAGGCTAGCAGAGATCATTTGGGAATGGAACGGGCAGGCTAGCAGAGATCATTTGGGAATGGAAGGGGGCAGGCTAGCAGAGATCATTTGGGAATGGAACGGGCACGCTAGCAGAGATCATTTGGGAATGGAAGGGGCAGGCTAGCAGAGATCATTTGGGAATGGAACCGGCAGGCTAGCAGAGATCATTCGTTTTTGGTTACGGTACTCTGAACATGGCTCCCTGATTTTCAGAGTTCTTCCCGACGGCCAATTTTTGGGCCAAACGGGCTCACTTCCGCGCGAGCGCCTGATTAATCCCGCGCGGGCGCTTGCGCATTAAAGGGATCGTAGCGGGGACGCAAAGGAGAAGCCCAGTCAGGCAGATGGTCAGCAAAACGGAAAAAAGTCGGGCGAGAAGATTAGGCGGCATCGGAAGAAATATGGAGAGGAGGCAGGCGAGAGAGAGAGAGAGAGAGAGAGAGAGAGCGAGCGAGAAAATGAGCGAGAGAGCGAGAGAAATGAGAGAGATATGTAAAATCCAAAACCATAAAATGAAGCCGAGATTGGTTAGGATACTCACCTCTCCGGATAATAAATATTCTGATCTTCGGCGTTCGTTTCGGATCGTTGGCGGCTGCCCTAGAAGGAGGAGTGTAAGGGAATGCTCTCTCTCGCTTTCTCTCTCTCTCTCTCTCTCTCTCTCTATCTCTCTCTCCCACCTGCGAATTCATCCGCCCGGCGTCGGCCATCGGTTGGGCCCCCAGCGAGTTGACGCGGGTGGCGCGCGGCTTGCCGTTTAGGGAGTCCTGCAAGATTGGGGGAAGTTATATTGTGAAAAATACAAATTATCGGCCCTAGAAAGCTTGAAAAAACTTGAATCGATCTTCCTTGAAAGGGCTAGGATGTGGAAGATCCAAAAATCGGGTGTGGGCTGGTTTTAAAGGGGCTCCAAAGGTCGAAAGAAAGGGTGAGAGAGCGAGAGAGCGCGAGTGAGAGAGAGCGAGCGAGAGAAAGCGAGCGAGAGAGCGAGTGAGAGAAAGCGAGAGATAACAAGATAGAGATCTAGAGCGAGTGAGAGAGAGGGTGAGAAAGTATAAAGCTAAATCTCTGATGGAACGAAAAGCAAAACACGCATCGACTTCTGACTCAACGTGTCGAGTAATTATCTAGACCTAGTCGTGACAAGGGATCTATTCGCGCGGATTTCCAGTCCCTTTAAGCGTATTGAAACGTCAAATACTGGATAAGCAGAGCATTCTTAAAGTCTTAAGAAAGTTGATTCATTGGGCCCTCAAGCGCGTCGCGTCGCGGTCCGGAAAACTACATCGAGAATCCACAGCCAAAAAATCCATGGTCACTCCTTGCCCGTCCCTTTAGCGTTGTAAAAATTGCAGAAAAATTTAGAAAATGCCTCTTTGTTTGGGCGCTGAAAGGGGAGCCGAAAATTTGGGTTCGAAGGGGTGCAGAGGGATATCGTGATCGGGCTGTCCGGGTGGGCCCGCACTAAAAGCTGTCAAATGAACACAGAAGCCCCGATCCGCCGACCCGAAACGAAGAAAGCCGCTAAAAAGCGCCCCAAGCAGCGGGTTAGCAGGGGGAACTTGAGAAAATCTGCTTTATATCTCTCAATTCCCGAATGATCTCTGCTAGCCTGCCCCCTTCCATTCCCAAATGATCTCTGCTAGCCTGCCCCTTCCATTCCCAAATGATCTCTGCTAGCCTGCCCCTTCCATTCCCAAATGATCTCTGCTAGCCTGCCCCTTCCATTCCCAAATGATCTCTGCTAGCCTGCCCCTTCCAATCCCAAATGATCTCTGCTAGCCTGCCCCTTCCATTCCCAAATGATCTCTGCTAGCCTGCCCCTTCCATTCCCAAATGATCTCTGCTAGCCTGCCCCATCCATTCCCAAATGATTCAGCTAGTAAAGACCATTCAAGAGCTCATGCTCCTTAGAAACCCACCAGGCGGGCTAGCAGCGAATATTGGGGAATCCAGTCATATCCGGATCAGAACGGATCTTTGAAGATTTACGAAAAAAATGGGCAAGCAAGAGGAGACCATTGCGGAAAAAAGAAGCCGCCTAGCAGAGAAATTTGGGCAGACCGAGGGGTTTGGAGAATGCCCGAGCGGAAATTACCGCGGATTCAGAATAGAAATTCGGCCAAGCCAACTAGCAAAGATCACTTGGGAAATTTGGGGGTTCTCGGGGCCTGCAGCGGATTGGTGGGGGAGGCTCATTTTCAGCTTCAAGTGCCGTGGATGGGACCAGTGTTCTTCTTCTCTCCCTTCCGAACACATCCGCCCCGGGGGTTTTCCGCTTTCCGCGACAATACTGTTGACACGCCGGATGAGGGCGGGAGCAGGGAGGAGATCGTTAGAACTGGGACGCCGGTCTGGCAATTTCGACAAGAAAACGTGAAACCTGGCGAATAAGGAGGGCAAGTTAGCAGAGATCATTTTTGGGAATGGAAGGGGCAGGCTAGCAGAGATCATTTGGGAATGGAAGGGGCAGGCTAGCAGAGATCATTTGGGAATGGAAGGGGCAGGCTAGCAGAGATCATTTGGGAATGGAAGGGGCAGGCTAGCAGAGATCATTTGGGAATGGAAGGGGCAGGCTAGCAGAGATCATTTGGGAATGGAAGGGGCAGGCTAGCAGAGATCATTTGGGAATGGAAGGGGCAGGCTAGCAGAAATCATTTGGGAATGGAAGGGGCAGGCTAGCAGAGATCATTTGGGAATGGAAGGGGCAGGCTAGCAGAGATCATTTGGGAATGGAAGGGGCAGGCTAGCAGAGATCATTTGGGAATGGAAGGGGCAGGCTAGCAGAGATCATTTGGGAATGGAAGGGGCAGGCTAGCAGAGATCATTTGGGAATGGAAGGGGCAGGCTAGCAGAGATCATTTGGGAATGGAAGGGGCTTTTTGTTTGAATGGAAGGGACTTTTCGAAACGTGGATAACAAGCTGGCAGAGGTTCTTTAAGGGAGGCAGGGAGCGAGACATACAGAGAGAGAGAGAGAGAGAGGGAGGGAGAGAGAAACAAGGAGCTAGCAAGCAAGCTAGCAAAGACCCTTGAGGAATATCTAGGCAACGCCAAGGCAAACTAGCAAAGATCCTTGGCCTGGCAGCCGAATGTAAGATTGCGACACGTGCTATGTGTGTCCATTCGTCGACCCGTTGGCCGCGCTGCGCATCTAGTATCGCTTTGCGCGGAAGGGAAGTCGAATTGTGGGCGCGCTGGCTGAGCGTGTAGGCGCGCCGGTGCGCCCTGTATAGAGCGAACGCGGGACACGGAATCCAGATCGGGAACACGCGCTCTCGATACACGGCGTATTTGGTGAAAAACGCCAAAGAAAAAAGGTACCGTCTAGCGGAAATCTCAAAAATCCAACTTAAAACGGGTGTTGATAGGGGCGGGACGACTTAGACCTGGGCTTAGGCTTCGGCTTAGTGATAGAGCGGGCTTAGGCTTAGGTTTCTTTGGTCTCCGGCTTCGCGAATTTGGCAAATTACAGTACAGCGCCGGAATTTTGGAACCTTGTCGAGCTAATTTCAGCAGTTGTTACACGCATTCACCTCGTCGTCCCTCTCCGACTCGTCCGCCGGGGGGTTCAGCGTGGCGCCCCGCCCATCGGACAGTAGCGTACCGTCGAGGCCGAGCAGCGCGTAGCCGTATTTTGACTCCTGAAGATCGCATGTTTAGAGGGGGCAGCAGACCATGGCTCTCTCTCATTCTCACTCTCTCTCTCTCTCTCTCTCTCTCTCTTTCACTCTCTCTCTCTCTTGCTCTTTCCCTCGCTGTTTCTCGGGCCAAATTTCTCACCAAATTCTCCAAATCACTGGTGGCTATTGCCGGCTGGGCCACCACCGGCGCCTCCATTGCATCTGGGGAGTTGAGGCTGGCAAAAAAACGTAGACTTTCTGAATATAATTTCGGTTCATTAAAAAAAACCAAAATTCCTAAAAACGCGGCAGCTTAGTAGAGATGATTTGGGAATGGAAGGGGCAGGCTAGCAGAGATCATTTGGGAATGGAAGGGGCAGGCTAGCATAGATCATTTGGGAATGGAAGGGGCAGGCTAGCAGAGATCATTTGGGAATGGAAGGGGCAGGCTAGCAGAGATCATTTGGGAATGGAAGGGGCAGGCTAGCAGAGATCATTTGGGAATGGAAGGGGCAGGCTAGCAGAGATCATTTGGGAATGGAAGGGGCAGGCTAGCAGAGATCATTTGGGAATGGAAGGGGCAGGCTAGCAGAGATCATTTGGGAATTTTCAACATTTCGTTTCTAAGATACAAAAAAAGATTAGCTCCAAGAATTCCGTAATTTCCAGCGTACGGGAGGTGTTGATGGGGGGTCAAGTGGATTGTGATGATTCGGCGGAGCGGATCGTGCGATCGCTTGAGGGCCAAAGAGCCCGGATATCTCAGGGTCCAATTCGCGCTGACCACGTAGATTGGAAACAATCGGAGGCGCGGAGCGCGCTACGCGCAAAAGAATGTGATTTTTGCCTAGTAGCAAAAAGGGGCAGGCTAGTAGAAATCTTTGGTGTGGTTGGGGGCAGACCAGCAGAGATTTTTGCGGAATTTCAGGATAAGGGGAGGTAGGCTAGCAGAAAGCCTTGAGAAAATAGGCAAACAGGGGCAGGCCAGCAGATATTTTTTTATGCAGGGCGGACAAGCTAGCAGAGTTTGTTGGCGATCTGTAAATCAGGGGCTGGGAAGGCCGGCTGGCAGGGATTCTTTTGGAAATTGTCAATCAAGATATGCTAACAGGGATTCTTTAGATTTTCTAGCGTTTTGTCGAAATTTCAATGCACAGAAAATTCAAATTGCGTACGTTTGCGCGGAATAATCGAGGCCAAAAAAGAATCAAGTTTCGATAAAATAAAATAAGCCAATTCTTTTACTGCCAAAAACTAAGTTCACAGCAGGCCAGCAGAGATCCTTAGGGAAACCTAAACCTACAGCAAGCCTGCCAAAATCTTTACCGAAGCCCAGGCTGTCACTCCCCCTTTAGCAGCCCAAATACGGTGTGTGTGGGCCCTTGAAAGGCCAGGGGCCAAGTGGGGGGTGCGTTGTGCCGAGTACGCGATGCTCCGCAATGACGGAATAGCCGCGGAAATGGGCACCCGGCGGAATACCGGCTCGGCCAGCGCGCGGGGCTGCTACCCAGGCTCATAGACACACCGAAACGCGCGCGACCATCCCCCCACAGATGGCCAACCAGAATCGAATCACAAATATCAGACCGGGACGCGCCGGGTGGGCAGACACATTGCACCGGCGCATCCGGTGCGAAACCGCCATTCCTGGCGGCACCCCAAGAAAATGGGCGGCGGTTCTTTTGCATTATCGGGGGGGGGGGTAGTTTCTACGATTTGCTAACATAATGTCGAAAACCATAATGGAGAAGTTTCGGAATATGGCGGAAAACATCACGCCGAAATCTCAAGACGTCGAAATTTTTTGCAAAGCATTCGGGGTTTTCCTGGAAATTTGTCTCTGAATTTCGACATTGTAAATTTCGACACTATAAAAGGTCGACATTTTAAAGTTTTTTACAGAGGCCAAGCCGCAGAAGGCAAGAGCCAAGTGGCTGGAATGCCAAGACGACAAATTAGTCGATTTACAAAATTTTGAGCTACAGGTTCGTGGGGCCTGCGTCTGAGAACGTGTAACAAAAAGCGCTGTAACTTTTAACATCGGGCTCCTCCGAAAATTTGGAAAATAGATTCGGATACAGCGAAAAATTCTCATTTGAAAGAGCATATTTTTCTACCCCTCATATTTTTTATATTGATCCTGAAAGGATTCTACGGGTTTTTTTTTGTGGAATTTAAAACCAACCATTTCGGGCAGTTTGTAACCAAAAAGCGCTGTAACTTTTAAAATCGGGCTCCTCGGCAAATTCCGAAAAACAGATTCGGGATCAAGAAAAATTTTGCACGAAGTAGGCCTGATCCCGAATCCAAACGCACAGAAAAGCCCGCTTCAAATCGACGTTCAACTACGAAAGTCGCCAACTGTTGCAAAATGAGGCCACTGGTCGCAAAGATTCTCTGCTAGATCGCCTCCGCTTTTCCCCCGCTAGAGCAACAAGGAAAAGAGCATCACGGCCCTAAAAACTAATACAACCACCATAGCCGGACTAGTCATCATCGTCTAGGTGGAGGAGGGGAAACGGGTAAATGGGCCGCTTTCGGGTGGTGTTGTTGGGGTGGCCAAGCAGAAGGCGAAGATGAACGAGAGGAAGAAGAAGTCGGGTGTGGGTCCTGGGTGCTTCGGCTGAATAGGTGTGCCCGACCACCTTTCACCACTCTCAGCGCACACTGTGGCGAACCGGCGTGCAGACAATCAGAAGATGCGCCCCCGGGGGACACGCCAGCAGAGCTTGTCTGGGAATCGTTGGAATTTCAGGGTGTTTCCACGACAATCCTCCATCGCCCGGCGCCTCGAAAATTCCGCTAAAACAGCGTGATACCATAGAAAAATGACAATGCCTCGAAACAAGCAATTGAACGATTTATTCACGTGCAAAAATACAAAACACCCAAAATGAAAAAAAAACACCTATCGTCTGGCGAGATGCGGGTTGAATCCCGAGTTGTACTTCGGCTTCTCGCGCTCCTTCCGCTCGTCGTCGGCCTTGGCCAGCTCGGGGTGCAGCACGCGCCAGCTGCGCCCACGTTCCTCGCGCTCTCGACGTAGCCGCTCCTCGCGCAGCTCGGCGATCCTGAAGTGTGAAAATAGGAACGCAAAAACTCATTTACTAGTCTAGATCAAAGCCAGAAAGCTATTCTGTTGAAAAACTCCAATATTCACCTCGCTTTCTTCGCAGCGGCCACATCTTCCTCGATTTCCTGCTTACTCTTCCGCTTCTTCCGTTCATTCGCTGAAGAATCGCTGCTGGAGCTGCGGCTTCGCTTCCTAAATAACGTACTAGCAGAGCTCCAAAGCGCACCTCTTTTTATTATGTTTTTCCTTTTTGTCCTTCTTCCGTTTCTTCTCCTTTTTCTGCTTCTTGTCCTTTTTCGATTTTCGACCCTCTTCGTCATCGTCGTCCTTTGCGTCTTTCTTCGGTGCCTAAACGGTGTTTCAAAGCAATCAGATGTCGAATACCGGTGGGAAAACGAGGCGTTCCGGTTTCGAGAGCTCTTTGGGCCTTTTCGGAAGTACTTCGTACCTAAAACGAAGATTTTAGTTTGGACAATAAGATCTGACCACTCCTTCTTTTTCGTCAACTCATTCGTATCCTGGCCAAGCTTGACGAGGATGCCCATCTTCTGTTCCCATTCGTCTTTTTCTTTCGCCTTCTCCTGCTTGTACTCCTCGTTGTCGCCGCCCAGATTTTTGCGCTCATTCCTATGATAAAACTGCATACCTTGCAAGAAAAGCTACCTTTCTAAATCCGCAAAGAAGTTGATATGCCCTCCGGAAGTGCCTGGCTCTTCTTCGGCGTCCGGGTTGGCGTCGGGGCGGATGTCGAAGTCGGTCTCCAGCCGTTTATCGGCCTAAAGAAGTTTTAAGTTTTTGTTTAAATTTTTAATTTATACCTGTTCTCGTAAAACCTTCAGCCTGCGCTCGCTGACGACGTTGATCTGCCGCTCGAGCTCGCGCCGCTCTTTTTCGGCTGCCTCCGCTTCATCTCTAAACGAAAATTGGATTAGTTTGGCGAGCGCTTTAATTAGCTTACTTTCGCACTTTGCGAATATTTTCCTTTGTGCGCACGTGCCAACTCTTGTGGTGTAGGATATTCATCCTAAATCAACGGCGGTGAAATGAAAAATGAGCCTTGGTTCTTTCGCATTAGCGAGGGGCAAACCTTTTTGTACGTCTAGAAATGCCTAGAAACTCAATATAAATTGTTTTCATAATGCTTTTAGGTAAATAAAACAAGAAAAACTATCTATAAATCGAAATTTTTAAAAATAAACCGATAGCGGTCAAAAATCGTTATTTTTGTGATTTTTTTATGGAATTTTGTAGGTTTTACGTTTAAGAAAAGTAAAAACCGTCTAGAAACTCTTTCGCAATCTATCGTTGAAAAATTGGATCGTATGAAAAAGTTCGTCCCCCCGATAATGCGAAAGAACCTGCTCTTTTTTGCTTTACAAAAAATCCAGCCGGTCTGTCGATACCAGAAGTCGCCAAAACTTATTCAAGTCCAACACACAGAGAGGCAGTTTAAAACATTTATCAGCAATTCAAATCGTACCCGAAAACGCAAGGAAACAATGAATGACAATAAAAAAGTACAAAGGGAAAGCCATGAAGTCTGAAGAATAAAAATTAATATCTTCCGGCGAATTTGTCGTTGAGCCGCGTGCTGCCATCACCGCTTTGGCTGTCCGGCGGCAGCCAGGTGGCGTATTTGTCGTCCTGGAAAAGTTTTATGAATTTCTGGAGTTCTTTTGCATTATCGGGCGGAACAAATTTTTTCTTGGGGTCCAAATTGTAAATATAAATAGCGAAAGTGTTCCTAACTATTCTTTACTCTTCCTAAACGTTGAAAAATAACAAAATTTTGTTGAAAATGTAAAAAATATAGATTTTTTTGAACAACAAAAAGCGTTTTTCGAGCAACCTTTATTTTTTAAAAACCGCTCGCTTCCCCGAAAATGCGAAAGAACCCAAAATTTATAAATTTTGTGAAATCCCGCTACCTTGTCCTCCATTCCCTCGCCATACTCGGTGCCGGAGACGACGAGCACTTTCTTGCGCTCCTCGCGGCTGCGCTGATTTCTAAAAGGCAGGGTTTTCGCATATAAAGCACGGAAACCGCTTTCTCCTCTGCTTCTCGGCCTGCTCATCGTGGTGCTCTTGCTCGTACTTCTTTTCCTCTTCCGTCATGTTGATCGACTAAAGAAGTTTGATAATGGCAAGCACTTTTTCAAAACTCACTTCGAGCTCCTCCAAATGAGCGGCAAACTTCTTCGACATTTCCGGCTCCTTCTTCTTTTCCGGTTTGGGCTCGGCCTTCGGTTTTCCTTGGCGTGCCGCTGGAATCGGCATTTTGAATTCTTGTGGAGGGGCGGCGCTGGGTTCAGCTTTAGCTGGTTTTGCCACCTAAAAAAGGTTTATTCTAGATTTACCCGATTTCCTTACCTCGTCATCCACTTCCGGCACAAAGCCTGTCGTTGAACCGGCTGGTCCCTGCGAGGCCGTCGAAGGCTGCGCGGCCTGCTCATCGAGCTAAAAATTAAAAATTCCAGAAAATTACAGACACCCTGCCTTTTGCTTCTTTCCGAGCTGCATCATTTTCCGGTAGAATGCCTGTCGATCGCCGGCCTTCCCGACCTCGGCGTTTTTCATCTCGGAAAGGGAAACCTAGAAAAAAAGCGAAATTTTATATTGTTGAAAGCACCCTTACCGGTTTCGCAATCTTTGCCAGCTGCTCCATCCGCTGCACTTGGTAGGTGAGGTCGGCGAGACGAAGTCGGATTTGTGACTTTTCGGTTTTCGTCTAGAACAGATATTTTTGCGCGCTAGAATTTCGCACCTTTTGATCGTCTTGCTTCGTCACCAACGATTCTTGCCCGTCTTCGACCTTGAGATCCGTGGTGGCATTTAGTTTTTCGTAACGCTCGTTCAGCTCGGTAATCTCCTAGAAACATAGAACCTTCCAGAAACCGAAAATATACCTTTTTTGAGTTCTCCAGGTCGGCCAAGATCGACTCGTACGTGTGCGTCTTCGATTCGCGCTCCGTGATTCCCTAGAGGAACAAAGTCGTTGTTGCTGCTCAAAAAAGATTACCAGGGCTCGATTCTTGCGCCGCTCCTGCTTGAGGGTCACATCGCCGGTACGATCGAAGTATTCATCGTCGTCTTCCTCGTAGTAATCGTCTTCCTCTAGCGTGCTGAAATTACTTTGCAAAAGCGCCCATTCAAAATGTCGAAACGCAGATTCGGACCAAGCAGAAAGCCCTTACCGTTTCTTGATCTTGGCGCGGCTCGTCGATTTTCTTAGCACACCGTGGGAGTCGAGGAGACGACAGGCCTCTAGGGCACACTAACAAAAATTGTCGTCCCTTGAAAAATGCCAAACCTGAGCTTGGGCATCTTTTTTCGACGTGGACACAGTCGCCGAGGCCTTCAGCGTGCGGCCGTTCAAGTCGACGGGCAATCTAAAAACATATTTTAAGTTATACAAGCTTTCTTACTCGATGTGGCAGATCCATTTGTGGTTGCTCGAGTTGACGCCCGACTCCGAGTACGTAAACTCCATGTCGAAGCCCTCGCGGTCAAAGAATTTGGCCAGGGCTTTGCGCGGATCGTCCCGGTAGTAGGCCTCGTGATCTTCCATGAGATGCGCGTCGTTGCCATCGAGCTTAAAAGGGTTCGTTTTGCGATGCAATGTGAACAACGTTTGTGTTAAAATGCGAATCTTGAAAGTATTTACTTACATGCATAAGCCCGCTATCTCCGGCGTCATCCTCGAATCGCATGCCCCAGTCGACGCCCTGCTCCTTCTCATCCTCGCGCTTCCGGCGCTCGAACTCCTCCTTGGCTTCGGCGGCCAGTTTGTCCTCGACGGCCTACAAAAAAGGTACGATAGCCTAGATATTTCATACCTTGCGCTTCATCTTCTCGTTCATTTCGGTGGGCGACAGCTCCCACTCGGCGTCCTTCTCGTCCTCAGGCCCCTTGAGCATCAGATAGCGCGTGCTCACTAAAATGCACCAATTTCACGAAATACAGCTCAAACTCACTAGCAAAAGACAGCACCCAGCCGATGCGCACGCGAATCCACTGGCGCTCGGGCACTTTTTGACGGTTGGCCTTGGTGCCGTGTGACGATCCTAAAATACGTAAAGCATAGTGATCATGTATTTACCTAGATCGTACAAATGCCAGCATTTCTTGCCGCTCTTGTGGTCGAGGCCGTACTGCAGGATTGCGTGGTAGCGCGAGAGGGAGAGATGGTCGAATTTGATGTCGCAGTCCGGAATCCGGCCGATCGTTACGAACGTATCTGTAAATAGACAATTTATAGTAATTCTAAAACCATCCTTACCGTTTTTGCGTTTTGCCAGGTCGAATGTTTCAATGTGGTTGCCCTGCTTTATCACCTAAAGGTGGGTAAACTAGGGAGAAAGCTCAAACAAACCTCCATTTCCCATTTCACGCCTTCTTCCGGCTTGCATGCCCATGACGGTGGCTCGTACTTCAAAATCGCGGTGACGCCTGGTGACTTAATCGGCGGCTTCTGTTGTTTCGGCTGTAAAAGAGTTGTCTGATCAAAAATTGTAAAGTTTTTACGTTCCGAAATCGTAAAAATCCGTTTAGAAACATCCATTACTTATAATTGAAAAATTGGACCCTAAGAATGCGAAACCACCGAGTTTCCAAATAAATACGATAGAACTGACCACTTCTCCGGGCTTCGCCTCCTCATTCGTCGTTTTCGAAGGTGCACTCACCGGCAGCGCCGGCTTTGCGAATGTAGCTTCCTCTAAAACTGATTTTCGACAAGGAATTTAATGATTACCGGGAGGTTCGCGGGCCTGATCGCTTGAGGGCGGCTCTTGATCACCCATCCTGCAAAGCTGTATAGAAAAAGAGCAAAAACGGATGGAAAACAAATAGTGAAGCGTAAACAATGACTTGTACTATTGAATAAACAATGGAGAATATATAACCCGCGGCAAATTTCAAGCACTCGAGACCATCATGAACTTATTCTGCGTGTTTTTCGCTCTTTTTTGTCTAATTCTTGCCGCGGTAAGCCAGTTTCTACTATTCGAAATTCCGCTTTAGTCGGCTGGGCCGTTGCCTTCAGACTACACCAAGAGCGAGATTGGGCGAGAGGAGAGGATCGAGGACGCGAAACAAGAGATTCGTATGCGACAGAAGCAGCACTGAAGTTTTCCTTTTTATAGGCAAAAAGATCAATTCACCCGCAGAAACGATGCTTCACGAAGACTGACACTGTCCTACTAAAATCTTTAACATCAGCCATAAAATTGCAAGCAATGTCTTGTATTTTCAATCATGTGCATTTCCTTTTGGAACACGGCCTGTCACAAATCCTTTATTATTGCACAAAAAGTTATTTACAAGAAAAAGCGCTCGCACCTCATAACGGGCGGCACAACAAAAAACACAAGCTATCCCCGAGGTGCGAGACAACCCAAAAAAGCCCCATTCACAAACATGGTCAGGGGAAATCACCCGAATAGAAAGGATTGGTGGTGTAGCGAAATCATTGTGGCGCCGGTTTACAGCTCGTCCTTCTCGTGCGCGTCGTCCTTCTCCTCCTCATCCTCATCATCGTCTTCCTTCTTCTTATCTTCCTCCTCCTTGCGCTTCTTGTCTTCCTCGTCACGCTTCTTGCGCTCTTCCTCGTCGGCCTTCTCCTTGGCTTCCTTCTCGGCTCCCTGAAAAAGACAAATTAATAGATTTTAAAACCAATTTTGAGAAAACTGGGGGTAAAGATTATGTTAAAATCCTTACCTTCAATTTGTCGAAGGTTTCGGCGGCGTGGGCCTTGGCATCATCGACCGAGTCGGCGATGAGAAGGTTGTCGAAGATGGTGCCAGATTTGACTTGCCAGATGTCGATTCCAACGGCGCCAAAATCCTCGTACAGGTACAGGTTGTCGTCGGGGGAGTACTCCGGGTTGTCGATCTCGGGGTGCACCCACTTGCCCTTGTATTCGGGATTCTTGATCTGCTTGGGCTTCCATTCTCCCTTGTAATCGGGGTTATCGATCATCGGGGGCTCCCATTCGCCATCCATATCATCATCCCAGTCCTCAGGCTTCTTGGCATCCGGGTCGGGGATGTGCTCGGGCTTGTCCCAGTCCTCCGGCTTCGAGTCATCGGCATCATCGATGTACTCGCGCTCATCCCAGTCATCGGGCTTCTTCGCATCCGGATCCTTGATCTTCTTGGCCGGGAGCAGATCGAAATCAGCCTCGAGCTCGCCGCTCTCTACCTTCTCGCCATCGATCTGGACCTCGTAGGTGTTGTCGGGGTTCAGGATGAGTGTGTAGAGGTGAGTGAGTTCGTCATCCTTGCAGCGGATCTCCTTCTTGATGAGGTGGTTCTTGCCCTTGTAGGAGAAGATGACATGGACCTTCTTGGTCGGTCCGCAGATATCAGGACCGAACATGACGTTGTATGGGGTCTCTCCGTGGAAATCGGCGAGGTCGGCGTCCGATCGCATCACCTTCAGGTAGCCACCACCGCAGTCGATGCCCTGCTCGTGCTTGACGGTGAACTGGATGACAACGGTCTTGCCCTTGTTGGAGAACTTGGGGTACGAGACACCGCGGGAGTAGAAACGGGCATCCTAAAGCATTTTGATAAAACAAGACGATTGGCAAAGTTTATACCTGAGAAGTCTTGAGTCCTTGGTCGCGCTTGGCATCGCCATAGTACTTTCCGGCAGACAGCTTGAACTCTCCGTAGTCCTCCTTGTGCTTGGACTGGATCCAGCGCTTCTCCCAGGAGTCGTCGTTGAACTCTTCCTTGAAGTAGACCTCAGCGGCCACACAGGCCACGACGGCCAGGAGTGCGAGGGCGGCTTTCATGTCAGGTGAACGGCCCAAGGTTCTGAAAAAATCAAAATAAATCAAGGGCAGCGAAAATTAGAAATTCGGAACGAAGGTAACAGATAAAAAGGGTAGCTAGAATTCCGCGGATATTTTTTTGAGCTAGAATTCAAAATATAGAGCTT
Organism: Mesorhabditis spiculigera; assembly: GCA_958295435.1. Taxonomy (NCBI): domain Eukaryota; kingdom Metazoa; phylum Nematoda; class Chromadorea; order Rhabditida; family Rhabditidae; genus Mesorhabditis; species Mesorhabditis spiculigera. Next base: position 1,331,962 of record CATQJA010002663.1, read on the forward strand.
TTTTTCCTCTTAACAAATTCTCGTCAAAGTTACAGAAAATGGTCGAGGAACTGAGGGGCGCGTGCTGGATAAATATGGGGGAACTGAGCGAGGGGGGCCGCTTATGCGACGAGGCACTAGCCGAGCACGGCGGTGGCCCAATCGCGGCGCACCAACGAAGAGTGGGCGGGGCCTGGCGACTAGAGCCACGCCGAAGAGGCGAGACTGAACGGAAAGGGGGGCGACGCGTGGGAAAACCAACTGCGCTGCAAAAATAGTGCGATCCGAACGGCCTTGACCGTCTTTCAAAACGTCGAAATTCTGGGCCAAGGTATCGGGGAAGACTGTGAGACCAAGAGAAAAACAAGAAACGGGACACTGTGAGCAATCTAGGAAAAAAACTAGGAAAGGTAAAATTTGTGAAATAGTTTAGTGATATAAAAAAGCGGAAGTTGGAAAGCCAAAAAAACATGATTGGAATGAATTTTACACAAAAATGCGTCGACTACGGACGGGCGCGACTACGGTGGATAAAATAGAGGCCATCTTTTAGCAAACCAGTGCGCGGAGCTTTTGGGGGCTCCGAAATCGAATCCTTTGAAGTCTTGAAGTTTGTAGTTTAACTTTAAATTGGAGGCTTTTTATTCAAGCTGGATTGGTGATACAAAACCATGAGCTTTTCAAAAAAGCTATAAAAGACGCTCAAAAGACTTCGTGATATTAAATTTTCCTACGGGAATGTGAATAATTTTTTCCTCTATTGATCTGATCGATGCGATTTTGGAAATGCGGGCTGGGGAAAAAGTTATGATCGATAAAGACAAAAATCCTTAACATTTTCGATGGCTATATTTGTGACTCTCTAAAAAAACTCTTTCAACGGTTGATTCTCTAACTTTATTATACAAAAACCAGCGCCCAAAACCCGCTTCGCGGGCCTTGGGCGCTGGAATGCGGCCTTTGCATAAGAAATTTGACTTTCCGATAGCTCGGGTCCTTCGGACCCCCCCCCCCGGCCGACCACACTCGCGAGTGCAACTTGCAAGAATGAAGAAATTTCGATTTTTTTACATTATGCAAATTACCCCCAAAAATGAGTAAAACCGGCTTTAACTTTGTAAACTTGTATTTTATCAAAATTCTGAAAGCGCCATTGGAAACAGAAGGGCCGATTCCCCCGGGTGACGGAGAATTGGGGCATTTTATGCACGGGAAGGCCCTCAAATCGGGTCTTGAAAGTGACATCCACACACACACACACAGTTACACACCAAAATTATATAAGGTAGGATGTGCATAATTGTTTTCTCGATAGAACTAGCGCGGCGATGTTGGAAATATGACCAGGGAAAAGAGTTATGAGTGAAAGAAAGGCGGCCCTCTTAACATTTTTGGGGGTGGGGGAAACCCCTCTCGTGCGCGCTTTCCCATAGATCTGACAAGCCGTGAAAAAAATCGTTATAGTTCGTCGTTTTTCTCGTTTGATTTAATTTATCAAATTGGGCGGTGAAACTTTCGGACCAAAACCGGACCGGGCAAATTTCCTAACCGAGAGAGAGAGAGAGAGAGAGAGAGAGAGAGAGAGCCAGAGAGAGTGAGACCATGCAGAACTTTCGGGAAAAGTCCAAAATGCAGACACCCAAAACGCAGAATGCTAAAACGCAGACAACCAAAACGCAGACAGGACAAAACGTAGACAGCCAAAACGCAGACAGCTAAAACGCAGACAGCCAAAACGCAGACAGCCAAAACGCACACAGCCAAAACGCAGACACTGAATATGCAGACACCGAATATGCAGACACCTGATTCACCTAATTCGACAACGATGACAACTTTCGCATATCTTCGCATCATCCCGAAATCTCAAATCCTCAAACATCCCAAAAATGATCTTCTGTGCTTGTACCAGCAGTTGTATTTCGGATGGGAAGAATAAAGTGTTGAGTTATGAGATGGTTTTGGCTGTTTGCATATTCAATGGTGTCAGCATATTCATTGTCAGCATATTCAGTGTCTGCGTTTTGGCTGTCTGCATTTTGTCCTGTCTGCGTTTTGGCTGTCTGCGTTTTGGCTGTCTGCGTTTTAGCATTCTGCGTTTTGGGTTTCTGCGTTTTGGCTGGAAATCGGAACTTTCCAACCATCAAAAAATCGGGCCATATGGCGTAGCCAATCACTGTCTAGACCTAGTCGATCGAAGGGGTCGATCCTGACGCTGCCTAGCTCCGTTAGCCCCTTTTTCCGAAGCCACGGCAACGACAACACCACGCCTTTGATCTCCCACACCAGCAACGTCGCGTTTACGACATCTTGGGAAAAGAGAAAGGCTTCCTAGGCATTGCAGCTAGTCGATCTCACCGAGGTCTATTCGGACTCTGTGATGGAGATCTAGATTTTGTGATAGCAACTCAAAAGAATTCACCGAAAGACCTGAATTTGCCTATCATCGCCAAAGAATACAGCTATCATGGGATTCCCATCATCAAACCCTGCAGTCGTCTTTTCCTTGTATATTTGCCTTGATTTTTGTAGCCTTTATGTTTTGTAGTCTTGGTTTTTACATTGAATAAGCCCTAAATGTATCTTTAATATCGTTGATAAAGAATTTGAGACAGCTAAGAATACGGTAGCTACGAGCTAACGGCATAATACGGATTGATACAGCACGTGGCCCCGGATTTTTAACGCTATTCTTACACAAACATTATTCTGCCTATAACTGGTTGTGATTAAATTATTTTCGGCTTTAATTAATGTATTATTAATATATTAATTACTGCATTATCGCAATTTCTCTCGGAAAACTTTCTGACAACTTTAGGGAGCTACGCAGCACGCCAAATGACGCGCCTCCATTTAGTTTGATAGGGTTACTTTCAAGATATCGGAAATCTTAAAGGGCTGCCGACGGCATGTGTCGATCCCCCCTCATCAACAAATTGGCAAGTAGCCAACAGGGGAGAGAGCGCGCCCAGGGGAGAGGCGCAGAGACATTTTCTTTTCCGCGCCTAACCGATTGACTATGCCGTCGGCATCCCTTTAAGGCCGAAATTCATAACGCCAAAATTTGATAATATATCGTAATATCGTAATTTCAAAATGCCGAAAATTATATGAGCAAAATTTTCACAAAATTCCCGGAAAATCCACACATTTCCAAAACTTCCGCCTGCAGGCAATTTAATTTTTGACCGAAACTGCCGTGTTGTGAGTCCCGGGAAAGTGACGCCAATTCGGCGATTCCTTATCAGCCAGGACGGAGGAAAGAACGAAAATTGTCTGATATTGCAGAGGACGTGCGGCTTCAATTTGTCGGCTAGCTACATTATATTTTCCACCTAATTTTTTGTAGGTATTTTCTCTCTCTTCCTCTCTCTTCCTCTTTCTCTCTCTCTCTCTCCCTCCCTCTCTATCGCTTTTCCAGATTCTTCTGATCTTTTAGTGGGTATGAAATCGGCAGTGCTACTGCTGGCGTTGGCCGGCTTCAGCCTTGGCGACCTCATCCAAAATCTGCCCGGCCAGCCGGCCGCCAACTTCAAGCAGTACAGCGGCTATTTGACCACGGGGACAAATGGACGAAACCGCATGTATTATTGGTGGGTGTTGGAGAGAGTGAGAGCTAGAGAGAGAGAGAGAGAGAGAGAGAGAGAGAGAGAGAGATAGAGAGGGGGAGAGACGATCCTCTAGGTTCGTCGAGTCGCAAAACCAGCCGTCCACCGACCCGCTGCTTCTCTGGCTGACCGGCGGCCCCGGCTGTTCCGGAATTTCGGCCCTTTTTGGCGAATGGGGACCGTTTACGGTAGGCTTAGGTTATGCTTTGGCTTTTGATTTAGGCTTATTTAGGCCCAGGTTTGGCTTAGGCTACGATTTTTAGGTCAACTCTGATGCGGCCACGCTGAGTGTCAACCCGTATTCGTGGAATCGCAATGCCTCGGTGCTGGTCCTCGAGAGCCCGGTCGGCGTCGGTTTCTCCTACACCACCGACCACTTTGGCGTCGGCACCAGCGATAATCAGGTAGGTTTAAAGGGACCTCGAAGCGCGAGAATCGACCCTTGCCAGAGGCTAGGTCTAGACAGATACGTGATGCGCTGATGCGAAGGAAAGCACGCCGAGATACGTATCACATCAAGACCTAGTGAAGGCAAGGAGTCGATTCCCGCACTTTCTTGTCTTGTTAATTCTTCCCGGGAGAGAAACAGACAAAGAGAAAGAGGGAGAGAGATTGAGAGAGAGAGAGAGAGAGAGAGAAAGAGAGAGAGATCCATTAAACCGGTGTACCCTTTCCAGACGGCGCTGGAGAACTGGCAGGCCCTCACCGGGTTCCTCACCGCCTTCCCGCAGTACAAGACCAACGACTTCTACGTGACCGGCGAGTCGTATGGTAGGTGCAGACTCTGTAGAGAATTTTAAAGGGACGCGGAAGGGCCAGAATCGACCCTTCACTTGCCTAAGTCTAGACGGTTGCGCGTCTTCTAACTGATTACGCAGGTTTCCGGGTAGCGTATCTGTCTAGACCTAGTGGGACTAGGGGGTCGATCCCGGCAATTACCCAGCCCTTTAAAAACATGATATGGCTTACCGAGCCATCTAAAACAGTTTTTCAGGCGGTATCTACATTCCAACCCTCGTGCAATACATCCTCGACCACCAGACGGACTATAAGATCAATATTAAGGTAAAATTATGACGATTTATGCGCTTTGGAATAATTCATTTTTCGAAAAGCTTTGTATACGTCAATTGAAGGTCCAAAATTTGCCATCATAGCCCCTTGAAAGCCTAAAAAATGCTTTTTAGGGCATGGCAATCGGCAACGGGCTGCTGGACGACGATCTGGACACGGACGGCCTTGTCGAATTCACCCATAAACACGGCCTCGTCGACCAACTGTTAGTATTCTGCCACTAAAATTGCAAAAAAACCTTCTGAAAAAATGACAATTTGTCCAGGCAGTGGCAGCAGGCGCAGACGAAATGCTGCACCAACGGCAACACCGACGACTGCCCATGGTCGACGTTTTGGGTGGGTTATCGAGATCCTGAAGGGACCAATAAGCCCCAAATCGACCCCTCTCCTCGACTGGGTCTAGACAACTACCTGTCACGCCAAATTCCGTCCGGAAACTTATTTTGAGAGCCCCAAGGGGCAAGAAGTTACTGTAAAAAGTGCAGGACGGTTTCCATAGTTTTTTGGAACTTCGCGTAGATGTCGAGAGCTAGTCAAGGAGCGAGCTCGATTCCTGCAGTTGCCGATCCCCTCAATGCCTAAATTTCCAGAACGGTATCTGTCACCTCTTCACCGAGCAGGCTGTAAACTTGGCCTGGTACGTCAGCTAGAGGGCAGGGAGAGAGAGAGAGAGTGAGAGAGAGAGACAGGGGCAGGGAGAGAAGCGGCAAGCCTCTAGGTTAGTCTCTCTCAGTCTCTCCCTCTCTCTCTCTCTCTCTCTCTCTCTCTCTCTCTCTCCTTCTCTCGCTCTCTCTCACTTTCGCAATGTCTCCTTCAGGCGCTCCGGCTTGAATCCCTACAACATGTACGCCGACTGCGTTAACGCTCAGCTGACGTCGAGGTTCGAGGTCGACCACATGCGCAAATTTGGCGTGAAACCGCACAAGGTAGAGTGAAGAAGCCGAATCTCCCTCTCTGTCTTTTTTCTCTCTTTCTCTTTCTTGCTCTCTTTCTCGCTCTCTTTCGCGCTCTCTCGCTCGCTCTCTCGCTCTCTCTCTCCCTCCAATCCCTACCTTTAGCTGAGCACCCCGCCCTGTGTCGACGAGTCCACACTGACCACCTACATGCAACGCGCCGACGTCAGGAAGGCGCTCGGCATCCCGGATTCGGTCCCGAAATGGGAGATTTGCAGGTATTAAAGGGTCCAGCAAGACAGAAAACCTGGGGTAATGACACCATGAAATTTAAGCAGGTTGCCTCTGACCAAAAAGGTAATTTCAGTGACGCCGTCAGCCAGGGCTACCACCGTCAGTATGGCACGATGAAGCCGCAGGTGACGAATGCGGTGAATGCGGGCTTGAAGGTAATGTAATGGGCTTCTCACTCTTACTCTCTTTCTCTCTTTCTCTCTCTCTCTCTCGAGCCGGTCACTCAAATTTCTAGGTCATGCTCTACTACGGTGACATCGACATGGCATGCAACTTCCTCGGTGGCCAACGCTTCGCGGCAAATCTGGGGATTGCGGTACGTCACCATGTATCTCTCTCTCTCCCTCTCTCTCTCGCTCCTATCTTTATTTCTCTTAAAATCCCTCCATTTTTAGCAAAAAGAGTCCAAGCGCACCTACCAGGTGAATGGCCAGGTGGGCGGCTACGTATCCGACTTTGGACAACTCAAATTTGTGACGATTCGGGTGAGTTTCTGATTTTAAAGGGGCTTGTAAGCACTGGAATCGACCCTTCCCATCGGCTAGGTCTATACAGCTACGCGACGCGCCAAGACACTACGCTCAAGTGCCCCTATCTTTTGTCCAAATAGCCTTCTAAATCTGGTGGCACCGAAATGAGATCTACGCGTCGTTTGGAGTGTCGCGTAGCTGTCTAGACCTAGAAAATTAAGGGGGCCGTTTCTGGGCTTCCCAAACCCTTTAACTGTCCTAATCCATCGCTTTTTAGGGAGCGGGCCACCTCGTGCCGCATGATAAACCCGCCGTGGCAGCATACATTCTCGACGCTTTCATCAACAACAAAAGATTCTAAAACGCAAAACGCGAATTTGTACAGTACCAGAATAAAGTTGCCAATCATTTAAGCGGTGTAAAGTCTAGCGGGGACCAGTAAACCACAGAATCGCCGCGCGCAATCGACTAGGTCTAGACGGTTACGCGGTGCACGCAACGCTTTACTTATACAGCGTCGCGACACGCAACGCGTTCCCTTTCGGCGCGCACAACCGCTCTCGCTGGTTTATTGCGCAATATAAACGGGCCTGTGTCGGCATTTAAAGGGGCCAGTAAGCCACCGAAATTAACCACCCCGTCGACTGGGTCTAAACAGCTACGCGACACTTCAAGACACGCAGAAATCGCACTTTATTCGCCGTAAATGGTACCATTTTGGAATGATGGAAATCATCTTTAGCGGTACGCGATGTGTCGCGTAATTGTCTAGACCCAATCGACGGAAGGGATCCTTGTGCTTCCTCATGCCTTTAAAATGTAGTTTTTCTCTCGTCATGGAGCCGAACGTCACTATTTCCGCCTGAAGCCCGGGCCGGAAAATTTGCCCTTATCTGCGAAAATTCGTGGAAGCGACGGCGGCTCGTCGGCTGACCGCACCGATACTGCTGATTACGAGTGGCGGGCTGGATTTTAGTCGGACCGCACTCTGCACTCCCGGATTCGCCAAGGTTTTGGTTTTAAAGGGACTGGGAAGGCAGGAGTCTTTAGAGCTTATTTCTCTCTCTCTCTCCCTCTCTCTCCCTCTCTTACCGAATATTTTGATCTTTTAGTGGGTATGAAATCGGCAGTGCTACTGCTGGCGTTATCCGGCTTGAGCCTTGGTGCTCTCATCCAAAATCTACCCGGCCAACCGGCCGCCAACTTCAAGCAGTACAGCGGCTACTACTCGGTCGGCGCAACCGGAAATCATCAGCTACATTATTGGTAAGGGATAAGGTGGGAGCGAGAGAAAGAGAGAGAGAGAGAGAGCGAGAGAGAGAGCGAGAGAGAGAGAGTGACAAAGAGAGACAGAGACAGACAGAGCGAGAGATATGGAGATATAGAAAGAGATAGAGAGAGAGAGGGCGAGAGAGAGCTAACTCTTTTTCTAGGTTTGTCGAGTCGCAAAACCAGCCATCCAGCGACCCGGTGCTCCTCTGGCTGACCGGAGGCCCCGGCTGTTCCGGTCTCTCGGCCCTCCTCACCGAGTGGGGACCATTTTTCGTACGTTTCTGAACGATAAGTTACGGGCCTGAACCCTAAAGGACCGTGCAAAACATTACTACATTACTACATTGTCGAGCTTGTCGATCACGTCGCCTTTTCAGATCAATCCTGATGGCGCCACTCTCCGCGCGAACCCTTACGCCTGGAACCGCAATGCGTCGGTGCTGGTCCTCGAGAGCCCGGCCGGTGTTGGATACTCATATGCCAAGGATGGCAATGTCGACACTGGAGATGACCAGACGGCCTCCGAGAATTGGGACGCGCTGAAAGCCTTCTTCACCGAGTTCGCCCAGTACAAGAACAACGACTTCTTCGTGACCGGCGAGTCGTATGGGGGCATCTACGTGCCGACGCTCGTCCAGACGATCCTCGATCGTCAGTCGCAGTTCAACATTAACATCAAGGTACGGTTTGAACAGCTGGTATCTTTCTCGCTCTCTCTCTCTCGCTCTCTCTCTCTCTCTCTCTCTCTCTCTCGCTATCTATCTGTCTCATTCTCGTTCACTCTCTTGCTCGCTCATCCACTCTGCTTCTCACTTTCTCTGTCTCTCTGCACCTTTCTCTCGCTCTCTTTCACGCTCTCTTTCCTGCTCTCTCTCGCTCTCTCTCGCTCACTCACTCTCTCGCTCTCTCTTTCTCTCTGTTTCTATCGCTCACTCGATCTCTCCCTCTCTCTGTCTCTCTCTCTCTCTCTCTCTCTCTCTCGCCATCGTGACTATCCAGGGATTCGCCATCGGAAACGGGCTGGTCGATGGAGATCTGGACATCGATGCGCTCATCCAATTCGAGCACAAGCATGGCATGATCGATCAACTGTAAGTCTAAAGGCGTCTGAAAATCACCGAATCGACCCCCCGCAACGTCTAGGTCTGGACAACTACGCGATACGCCAAAACCCACTTCAAGCAATTGAGCGTATGTCGAGACCTAGTCGCTGGACGGGGTCGATTCTCCATACCAAATTTTAGGCAGTGGCAAGACATCCAGAAGAGCTGCTGCAGCAACAACATGGACGACTGCCCCTTCCACAACTTTAACGTATGGGATTCGAAGGATACTGTATGATAGGTGTTTTTTAGGATGCGGACAAATGCGGAAACTTTGTTAACGACGCCGGAAATAGGGCATGGTAAGAGAGAGAGAGAGAGAGAGAGAGAGAGAGAGAGAGAGAGAGCGAGAGCGATACAGACGGATAGAGACAGAGAAAGACCTAGAGAGGGAGAGAGATACAAAGGCAGAAAGAGAGTGATAGAAAGAGAGAGAGAGAGAGAGAGAGAGAGAGAGAGAGAGAGAGAGCTAGCCATTTTTTTCAGGGGCGGCGGTCTCAACCCATACAACATGTACCAGGACTGCGTCAACCAGGGCTCCATCCCGAAGCGGTTCGCCCTGGAGTTCAAGCGGAAAATGGGCCGCCTGCCCAAGCCGGAAGAGGTGGGTCAAAAATGAATCTCTTTCCCCAAGAATCTCTGCTGGTCTGCCTCTCCCGTCTTTTTCCATAATAGTGCCCATAATTTTCAGTTGGGAACCGTTCCGTGTATGAACGAGACCTCGGCCACTGTATACCTGAACCGACGGGATGTGCGAAATGCCCTCGGAATCCCCGGGCTTCTCCCGGCCTGGAGCATCTGCAAGTAGGCGAGAGAAAGAGAGCGAGAGAGAGAGAGAGGAGAGAGAGTGAGATAGAGAGAGACCGATCCGTTTAGCGATGACCTAAATGAAAACTACAACCGCCAGTACAACACTGTAGCCCCCCAGGTGAAAAACGCGATCGCCAAGGGACTTCGGGTAAGAAAAGCCTTCGCAAAAAATTTCAAGTTACCTTCAAAAACTTAAAAAAATTGAATTTCTAGGTTATGCTCTACTACGGCGACGTCGACATGGCTTGCAACTTCTTCATGGGCCAGAAATTCTCGGCAAACCTTGGCATTACGGTAATCGGGGAATTTTCACAATATCTGCTAGTCTGCCCCGTTCTTCCCAAATGATCTCTGCTAGCCTGCCCCTTCCATTCCCAAATGATCTCTGCTAGCCTGCCCCTTCCATTCCCAAATGATCTCTGCTAGCCTGCCCCTTCCATTCCCAAATGATCTCTGCTAGCCTGCCCCTTCCATTCCCAAATGATCTCTGCTAGCCTGCCCCTCCAAGCAATATTTTACCTACCCTTTTACAGCAAGTGAATGCCAAAAAGGCCTACCACGTGAACGGACAGGTGGCCGGCTACATGACCGACTATGGACAGTTGAAATACGTAACGGTTAAGGTAGGTATTAGCCTGAAAAAGCTAATAACCATTTTTTTGAATTTGTCACCAAAAAGCAAAAAGCAAAAAGTGTTGAGCCGGTGCCGGGAATCGAACCCGGGTCTGGCGGGGCAGCAACCCACCCGTCCTGTACCACTAGACCACACCAGCCAACCGACCGGGCCCGCCAAACGCTATTTTTGGTGGATCGTGAAAATTTTCGCCAAAGTCGTAGGGGATCTATTTTTACACTTCACGCAATATTTTAGAAAATTAATAATTTTATTTTAGTAAGTTTGATAAAAATCCATCGTAAAAGGCGAAATTGTTGCTAGAAAAAAGATAAACACTTCCTTTTACGCGTTTTTGATAGTTTATTTAGTTTTTTGTATTTAAATCGTCTAATTTGAAAAACAAGCTAATAAAATATGTATAGTGTTTCGCCTAACTAGGGAGGTATCTGAACTCGGCATCGAACCTTGAGAAGTCAGATACACCATTCGACGCGCCTTGTCGAGGGGATTCCAAATATGTAATAAAATCAACCAGAGCCTATAACGATAAAAAGTTATGAACATTTTAAGTTTTGCAGCGAAAACCGCCGCGGCGATATGAGCCCCTCCCAGCGCACCCTGTTCATCGGCCCCGTGGCCTAGTGGTGTGCGCATGGGACTCCGGTCTGTGCGACCAGGGTTCGGATCCACTCATGATTTTTATTTTTTGCTTTTTGACCATTTCCTACTTTTTGCATTTCCAAACTCGGGAATAAGTGTTTCTTGACTGTGTGACCCCTAAAAGGCACCAGCGATGATGAAATAACCTCGGGCAACAAGACCAGGATTGGACGCTCTCTATATCAAAGTTGGCAAAATCATCAAAAACCGCCCTTTTAAGGCTTTGTACGAATTCGAAGAATGTAATTTGTCGAAAACGGAACAGTACATCTTGATCAGCAGAAAATTCTCTTTCGAATGGGCTATCTTACATAAGCTTTACGCAAAATTCTCGAAACGTCTTCGGCAAGCTGGCCATCCCTACCCTTACACCGCATTCCAAAAATATTTTTTTACGGAAATTTTTGGCAGCCGTATGTAATATAGCTCATTTGAAAGAGCTTTCTTTGTTGAATAAGGAGCACTAATCAGTTTAGGCTAAATTCCATTCCGCGGGATGATACAGGGTCTCAAAGATACTGTTTTTCACCATTTTGTCGACTTCGAATGCTCATAACTTTTTACGGTTATAGGCTCTGGTTGATTTTATTACATATTTGGAATCCCCTCGACAAGGCGCGTCGAATGGTGTATCTGACTTCTCGAATTTCGATGCCGAGTTCAGATACCTCCCTAGTAAAACAAAAATTTCAGGGTGCCGGCCACATGGTGCCGACCGATAAGCCGCCGGTTGCCTTCCACATCCTCGACTCCTTCCTCAACAATAAGAAATTCTAAACCAAATGCCAATTTTGGGGCTGAGATTCATGTAGATAAATGATTTCCTGGGTTTTGCAGCGTTAAAAGAAGCATAGAAATTCGCAACACAAGGCGTTGCATCGTAAAGAAAGGCGAAAAATTAGTTGTTTGATTCCTAGATACGCCTAGCAACAACAGAATTTATTTTTATCGTATTTCTAGTAGTTTCGATAATTAACCAGTGCTAAAATTGTAAAAAATCTGAGTATTTTGGACCTTCTTTCGTCATTTTTTTGCCAAAAGTAGACTTTTACAAGGGTTTAATGCTGTTCCGCTCCTTAAAAACGGCCAGGAATGCTCTAAAAATGGTTTATTTACGATTTTTTCGCTTTTGGCTTTGTAGACAACATTCCTGTAGCGTCAAAACGCATCGTTCGCGGCGCTAAAAAAACCCTTCAAAGGTTTTTATAACTATGAAAAAGTGGAAAGCTTCCAGATCGGTACCGTCAGAACGATGAAATTCCGTTGAGAGCAAGACAGTTGCGCACCGGGCGCGAGTCGAACCCGCGATGGTTCGCTCCACAGTCCGACGCGCTAGCCACTACACCACAGGGCCAAGTGGGGAGGGGAGTCAGAGACGCCCCAAACCCCAGAGGGCCTTTGCCCAGTACGGGGCACCACTAATGACGCATCTCTCTGCGCGTTCTTGGGGGCAGCACCCTCGGGGTGACAGTGCGCGTTCCATCGTTCTGGTAGTCTTTAACGTAAAAGCGATAAATTCAAAGCCAAAAACCCCTGGGAAAGTCGAAGAAATGTATCACCATGCCAATTGCGTCATGCACCCAGAAAGCGGACAGGGTGGACCGGAAACAGAGAAAGAGGAGCAACCCAGGGAAGATCGGGTCAGTTTTTGGTCATACTCGCCCATCTCCCATCTCGCTATCCCCCACCTCCTCGCCTTGCGCGACAATCATCTGGTAATCACATCATAGCCTGAATCACGCAAATACAAACTGTTTTCCCGGTCTTGAGATTGGTCTAAATCGCGATGTTATTATATTAGCTTATAGTTAATAACTTATCTATATTATCGCTAATCGCTAATTTTCCATCAGATTTCAAGCTGTCTGTCTGCCGCGTTTACTCCGGAAAACGTAATTAAGACCATTTTTATTGTATTGTTTTTTGCCTATAACGTCGCGCCTAATTATCGATTTTAACTATCACGTTTGAAAGATTTAACTAAACAGGTATATTATGATCAGTAAATATTAATAAACATTTGCCGCTTTATTCTGCTTTAAAAAAATTAATACAGGATAAAATGTTCAAAAACGAGAAACGCTACGCTCCATTCCTATGTACATGATTCCGTTCATTGAATCATCCGGAAGTCACTTTTTTCTACTTTTCCTTTTTGGAATTTCAAAAATTATTTTTTTTTCGTTAAAAAATTCCTATTGTTATAAAAATTATGCTTATTATTATAAAGATTATTCTTGTTGTTCTCTAATCAAACTCTTTTCTTTCTGATTTCACAAAGGAGGCGCTGCCAATTAAAACATGTTTTTTTTCAGGCCCTCGATGAACAATGGAAGTGCTGGAGGCGGACGGCTCCTCGACGGCAACGCACTTTTCGAGACGATCGCCTCTTCTTCGACCGGCGCCATTATTACGGCCCTGCTGATGACCCCGATGGATGTGGTCAAGATCCGACTTCAGCAACAGATCAAGCCGCTTACCACCGGGGAATGTTTCATTTACAGGTTCGTCTTTCGAAGCGAAAATTCGTAGTTTTTGCTTGTTTTTCCTTTTTTTTTGGACGTTTTGGCATTTCAAAAAGCATCAAACTTTCTCTAGATACTTTTTAGCGGGCGCAAAAAGCGTGCTTTCGGCTTATCGAGGCTTTTTTCGAGAAATTTAAGTCTAGAAACGTCTAGTAGCGTAATAGTAAGCGTTTTAATGGTGTTTTTAGTCAAATTTCACTATAATTAAAAGGGAAAACAGACATTGGCAAAAAAACGATGTTTTGGTTGAGATTTTGCTAGAAAACCGACCTTTTTGGGGCTAAAAATCGGTAATTTTTGCGTTTTTTAACCAAAATTTGTATAGTTTTACGTGTAGGAACACTCAAAAACTGTTTAGAAACACTCCCGCTTTTTATATTTGAAGGGTGGATCTTTATCTTGCCCCCCCGATAATGCAAAAGAACCAAATACGCTGTTGACGATTGATACTTCAACTTCTAGCTTTTCCAGCAACGGGCTGATGGACCATCTGTGCTCGGCGTGCGCCCAATCCGCCAAGAATATACCCTGTGAATGGTATCAGCGCCCAAACTACTTCAACGGCACCGTCGACGCATTCGTGAAGATTGCCCGCTACGAGGGCGTGCGCTCGCTGTGGAGCGGCCTGTCCCCCACGCTGGTGATGGCCATCCCGGCGACCGTCTTCTATTTTTCGACGTACGATTTGTTAAAGGTATTTTGTTGCATCAAGTTCGTTAAGGCTTAATTTTAGAAGCTCCTACAACAACGCGAGTTTTCCGGGGTGGCCGTCCCGCTGCTTGCCGGCGGTCTGTCGAGAACCATCGCCGTCACCGTCGTCTCGCCCCTTGAGCTGATCCGGACGAAAATGCAGAGCGAGAAAATGAGCGCTGTTGGTTGGTTTTTTAATGTCAGCCAAAACATCTCGCGTTTTCGGCCTATATCTTCTTCGCGAAAGTTCAAAATCTGAAATTTATCTAAAAAGCTTCAAAGGACCATTAAAAACTACAAAATTGCTTTTAAATAGAAAATAGATAAAGAAAACTAGAATTAGAAGGTTCAAAATTTGTATCAGAAAAATCTAGATTTTTTTAACAGTTTTGAATCGAAGCTTGTGAAATTTTTAAGTTTAGGAATCGTAAAAACGGGTGAGAAACATTATCTCTGCTTATATTAGCTCAACTGGATACAAAGGAAAATAGTTTATATTTTTAGAATGGTTTTTCACTTGAAAATTAGCTAATTTTTAGTAAAAACACGATTAAAATCTTTGCTATTACGTTACTGGACGTTTCTAGACTTGTGAAAACGTCTTATCACCCCCGATAATGCAAAAGAACCGATGCTTTGAAAGCTTTTGGAAGTTCCTAAATTCTAGAAGTCGGCCAGGCCATCCGGAACTCGATCGCCGCCCACGGATGGATAGGGCTTTACCTCGGCTGGGCCCCCACGTTACTCCGCGACGTTCCATTTTCCGGTATCTACACGTTTTTCTTGCCAATTTAGTTATTTTCAGCGATTTACTGGTCCGTCGTCGAGGTGGTGAGGGCCCGATTGATACGCTGGACCAACCGCACCGAGTCGCACATCGGCCTCAGCGCGCTGGCCGGCGCCACCGGCGGCACGATAGCCGCCATTTGCACGCAGCCATTTGACGTCGTGAAGACGAAGCGTCAGATTTTGCTGGGCACAGCGATAGCGACAGGTAAACCTGATCTTTTTCGGGATTTTTTCATTATCGTGGGGTAGGGGGGGCAAAATCTTTGTATCGATCTAGAAAAGCCGTGTAAATTAATAGGAAGTATTTTCATAATGTTTTTAGTAAGATAAACTATACTTTAACGAGAGAAACTATCTATAAGTTTTGAAAAAATGTTCAAAAAGTCGGAAAACGGCCATTTTTAGTCGAAAATTCGATGTTTTTTGAATTTTGCAATCAAAATTGGTTTCTAACAAAAAGTAACCCCCCCCGATAATGCGAAAGATCCTAATTTTCCCTTTTAACCCTTTTTAGGAAAAGCGGCCCCAGAGACCGGCGTGATCAGCGTGATGCGCCAAGTCATGAGCACGGGCGGCTGGCGTGCGCTTTGGGCCGGACTCGCGCCAAGAATCGCGAAGGTCTCCGCGGGTTGCGCCATCATGCTCGGCACTTACGACCATCTGAAGCTCTACTTTGCACGAAGGAAATTGCCGCTGAAATGAGATAAAAAGCAATAAGATACCTCCAATTTTCGAATGTATATTACTTGTTCCCCGATTTTTGCTTTAGCCCTGTCAATCGATCTCTTTCGTATTAGCTTTCACAATGTGCACTTGTCTTTTCGGTTCTTTTGCGTTATCGGGGGGGGGGCAATTTTTATCTACAGGTCCAGATTTGCCTAGTAAAGTATTAGTAAGTGTTTTAATGATGTTTTTAGTCCATGGATAACTATATTTCAACGAGTAAAACTATTCAGAAGCTGTCAAAAATTTGAAAAAGGAAATTTTGGTCAAAATTAGCTATTTTTGCGGCGAAAAATCGTTGGTCTTTGTATTTTGTTAATCAAAATTTGTAAAGTTTTCGCGTTTAAGAATAGTAAAGACAGTTTGAAACAATTTCTCGATTTATATTAGAAAAATTGAATTCCTATGTAGAAATTGCCCCCCCCCGATAACGCGATAGGACCGTTTTTTTCAGATCTCCATCTCCTTACCTGAACCTAGCGCTCCTTTCCGTTGTAAATTACTTTTGGCTTTAACATGGCTTTTCGTTTGTTTTCCGCTTCACACCGCTCGATCTCATTCGCATAATACGATTTTTCAGGTTGATGAAGAAGGACACGAAAAAGGAGGGCGCCCCCGTCGTCGTGCCCGCGCCAGGGAACCCGCTCAAGGATGGTCTCATCGATTTCGCCGCTGGGACTATGGGTGGGCTTTTGGCGCTTTGTGAGCGTCTTTTTGCCTAATTTTTCTGAAATTGGGCGCTTTCGCATTATTGCTGCGAAGGATGGGCCCATTTTTCTAATCTAAAAAAGGGGACGTGATTCTGAACTGTCTTTTACTATAAAAAACGTTAAAAATATATAGATTTTGGTTAAAAATACAAAATATCCATTTTCCGGCCAAAATGCCCGATTTTCGACCAAAACACTTGAAATTTTTGGTTTTGACAAAAATTTTTTGGTTTTGTTTTTTACAAGCTTGTTTGTTTTCACCCGGAAATTATCTAAAAACGTTAAAAACTTTGAAACTTTGTAACTTTGAAAAATTTACCCAAAAAATTTTTGCAAATTGGTTTATGGTTTCCCGATTTTAACCATAGTTAAATTTTACTAAGAAGACAATTACGTTATTAGGCATTTCTGCGGGTATAAGAAAAAGTTGGTCCCCCCGGTAACACGAAAGAACCACATTTTTGTAGGCGGAATTGCAAACGTGTACGCCGGGCAGCCGCTCGACACAGTCAAGGTGAAGATCCAGACGTTCCCCCACCTCTACGCCAATTGGGTCGTCTGCCTGAAGGAGACGTGGGGCGTCAGCGGACTGCGCGGCCTTTACGCAGGTATCTACCGGCTAATTTCTCGTATATCAAATTGCAGGAACGGTCCCCGCCCTAGCGGCAAATATCGCCGAAAATGCCGTACTCTTTGCTGCTTATGGATATTGCCAAAAGGTATTTTCGATGTGGTTCCTAGAAAAAAATCTGTAATTTAGGCGATCGGCTCGCTGTTCGGCCACCCGGACCCGAAAGCCATGTCACCACTCGAAAACGCGGCATCCGGCTCGTTTGCCGCCTGCTTTGCGGCCACGGTGCTCTGCCCGACCGAGTTGGTCAAGTGCAAACTACAGGTCTGCTTGTTCACTCAAGACTGAACGTTTTCTAGGCGGCCCGCGAGCTCAACCCGACCAAGAAGTTCACCCCCTACTCGGTGTGCCGGCAAATATTGAAGCGCGAGGGCCCGCGCGGCTTCTTCACCGGGATGACGCCGACGTTGGCGCGAGAGGTCAGGGATTTTGCTGTTTTTGACGATTAGATTTTAGGTGCCCGGCTACTTTTTCTTCTTTGGCGTCTACGAGACGTGCCGATACATGCTGACGCCAGTCGGGAAGACGAAGGACGAGATCGGGCTGTTCAGGACGGCCGTTTCCGGTGCGGATTTTTGCTTTCCCCTTGTTTCTGTTGCCGAGCGCTTTGTTGTGCATTTGTTGTAGTTTGTGTTTTTTAGGGCGTTAGTAATGTCGTATTTTTTAGGCTCGTTCGGCGGAATGGCACTGTGGGCCTCGATCTTCCCGGCCGACGTCGTCAAGTCGCGAATGCAGGTCGGCGTACGCGGCGGCTTCAAGCACGTCCTCAAGCAGATACTCAAAGAACAAGGTAAACGCAATCGCCATTGATTTACAGGTTATGGAGTGTTAGCAAAGGGGGGGGGGGGGGGGGGAGCCACCTTTGGTTTTTCCACCTCTTCCATATTTATAGTGTTTTTAGTAGTTTTTGATTCCTAGAAAGTTATAAAAATATTTTTCTATGGAAAAATGGAAAATATTGACCTTTTTTGGTCATTTTTCACCAAGTCAAAACCTTTGGCAAATTTTTCTTATTTTGTATTGTTTTAGATCGATGTAAAAGGCTATAAAAATGGTTTATATTTTGTTATAGGGCCGTAGAGAATTTTGTTCCCCCACTAAAAATCTCCCCCCCCCCCCGCTAATAGTCCAGAACCGATTTACACCCCAAATTTTAGGGATCCGCGGGCTGTACACTGGCCTTCTGCCCACCCTCATCCGGTCGGCGCTCGCTTCCGGCTGCCTGTTCGTCTGCTACGAGGAGACGTCGCGCGTTCTCCAGGCCCTCTGCAAATAATCGATTGCCAAATTTGTCCAGAGATTTTATCGTTCGTTCGTTTCGCTAGTTTTTGCTTCTAATTTCTCGCGTCGTCGTTGTATTTTGTATCACAAAATTTGTAACGTTCCCCCAGCCCCCGCAGCTAATTCCTCTTGATCTCACCCATCTATCTCTTGCCGGTTGTTCGTACTTTTGCTGTTCACTTTTTGGCACAAGCATGCATTGCGAAATACAGAGTTTATGGACTTGTTTCAGCTGCCGATTTCACTGGTTGGTACTGTGGCATTTTCGGGGGGTTTTCGCCGAGGTGCCGTTTTTCGTGCAGGAAAATGCTGTTGCGCATTTTCTGCTTTTCCTAAGCATTAACGTTAAAATTTAGCGATTTTCAGTTGTTTTGGTGCTCTTAAAATCGATGAATTTTACTACAATAATTCCTAAAATGGTTTTTCCGGTGTCGTGGGGGAGCCAATTTTTTTCCGCTTTTCCCTACCTTTTCATCTGAAACAGTGCTTTTGACGCTGTTTTTAGTAGTTTTTTGGTTGTTAGAAAGTTCTGAAACATTTAAAAAACTTTTAAAATGCCAAAATTTTGATCTTTTGGTGATTTTTTCAAAGTTCTATCAAAAAGTGAAAAAGTTTTAATAATTTTTATCAATTTTAGGTATCGAAAAACTACGTAAAATGGTATCAAATAGTTGATACTTCGTTCTAGGGCCATACGGGATTACTGGTGGGTAATTGGTTCCCCCGCCCCCCGCTAACAGCCCAGTACCCGCGAAAGTACGTGATGAATCCTTGAAATTTCCCCAATGTTTATAGCCCGACGAACTGTTGCATATTTTGCAACAGAACTCCCCCGCGAATCCGCCGACGCTAATCGCCCGAGCGTTGTGCATTTTGCAGCCAAGGTGCGAACGATTAGGCCGTCGATAGGGCAATTTCAGCAGCGGCACGTCGAGCGTAAATACGCGCACACGTGACGACAATTATCATATTCCGCGTAGAAATCTACCAGCAAACATCAAAAAGTGGTTTTTGATGCGCGGGCCGTACCAGGGTTCGTGGCCAGTTAGCAAAGAAGTTTAGGAAATTCAGCGACTTGTAAGCCTCAGGAAATAGTGCGATGAAAGAGATGGATTTTCAGGCAAGCTAGCATGGTTTCTTTGCGGACTAGCGGTTGTAAGAACCCTCAATGCTAGCATGACTTTTGCTAGTTTCGGCTCTTCCCTCTTAAAGGGATGCCGACGGCATAATAAATCGGTTACGCGCTGGAAAGAAAATGTCTCTGCGTCTCTCCCCTGGGCGCGTTCTCTGCCCTGTTGGCTACTTGCCAATTTGTTGATGGGGGGGGATCGACACATGCCGTCGGCAGCCCTTTAACGGGGGTGGCAATTTTCCCCCAGTAATTCCGTACGCACAAGCTCATTATAAAAAACATACAAATTCGAAAATTTTTGACTTTCTGGTCAAAAATGTTTTGAAAAAGGATAAAAAGGACAAAAATTAAGGTTTGAAGATAAAAAATACTTTGTGCCACTCTATCAATCAAGATTTACTAAAACAAAAAGTTTAACAAGTAATATAAAATACAAAAATATGGATTTTCGCTCAAAAAATGACCGATTTTCGACCAAAATTTCAGCTAAAAATGACGTTCTGGTTGTTTTTCATTGTTTTTAGGACTTGAAATACCATTAATTTTTCTAAAAAGCTATTAAAATACTTACGATTGCATTCAGGGACGTAGCGTAAGGTGGGCCCCCTGGGCCCGGGGCCCCCCCCGAAATCGGCCGGGGCCCGAAAATTTCATAAGGGGGGACCCTTATGATTTTTATTTTCTCAAAAATTTTGCTGCCTGCGGCGCTATTTTTTCACGTTTTTACTGTTATTTGTAGAGCTATATAGCCTTTTTCCAAAATTTTTCGCCTGCGGCGCTGTTTTCTCGTTAATCTTTTGAGTGTTGCGAAAAAATTTTTTCGGGGCCCTCCCCGAAATTCTTTTCTGGCTACGCCCCTGATTGCATTGCTAGGGATTTTTGGACTTCTGGACCAAAATTGGGCTGCCCCTTGCCCACTATTGCGACAAATTTTGTTTGTAATTTTCTCCTAACCCCCACTACTAATATATGTATCAGCCTGTCATTTCCACGGCCTAGACGGCTTTTTTTGCGCGACGCTCAAATCGGCCATTTCTCCGAATCGCTTATCAGGTCGGCTTCGAGATCACTTGGCGCGTCGCAGGAACTTCGGGCCAAATTTCCTTTGTTCCGCAGAGTAATCAGCTTTCCACGAATATTCCGGAAAAGGCCGGGTGGCGATAGTATCATCTTGTAGTCGTTGCTTTTCTGGGGCGGCTGGAATGGTTCCAGCGCTGTAAAATGGGGTAAAATGTGCGGATTTTTACGTGGTTGTAGGGTACGTGACGACGGGAACACCAAAAATTAGGTAGTAAATCGTAAAAAAATGTTTATAAGTCGAAATTCGCCATGTCGAACTGTCGAAATTTCGTATTTTTAAATTTTCTTAATGGGGGAATTTCATAACGTCGAAACTTTTTAACGGTGAAATTTCTGAATTTCAGCATTTCTTAATGTCGGCATTCAAAAACCGGAAAATCGAAATTTAGCCATTTTTCATATTATCAAATTTTCTTGATGTCGAAATTTACAATTTCCAAATTTTATAACGTCGAAATTTCTGCTTATCGGGCAAAAGGAGCAAATTTTTTAAGGCTCAGTTTGTCAAACAGATGCATGTTTCAGATGTTTTTACTATTCCTGAAAGCACAAAAAATGTCGAAATTAGGATGAAAAAAAAACAAAAAAAAATATGGATTTTCGAGCATAATTGAGAAATTTTGACGTTAAGCAATTTGACATGCTGATAGCAAACTTTAGCGTTCGTTCTGTATCAGAAATTTACCTGAAGCTAAAGCAATTTTTCTGTCCTTACTCAGGAATTTGAGGAATTTTCAGCCTCTTGTGCCGTTTTTTCCGAATCACCACTATTTCCGGGCCTCCCCCACGAGACCCGAATGTCTCACAACACAAAGCATTCGCACCCGCCCACGCAACCGGCAAATATTTGTGACCTCCCGGCGAAAAGTACGCGACGTTCCGCTAGGTCCACTGTGGGGCGGAAGACCCGGGTTTTTTACGGTTCGGTTACGGTGATTTCGGAAAGACAAAATCTCTGCTGGCCTGCCCCTTCGATTCTCAAATGATCGCTGCTGCTTATCCTTAGCTACTTGCAAAAACACGCATCAAAACACTTCAGTGTTCAACCTCCAGAACCCAAACAAAACATACAAAAAAACAGGCGAATATTGCTGGGCCCAACCCCGGGTGGCCCAGTTTATTTGTCGACCGGCACACGCGTGGCGGTCAAGCTTTTCCTTTCGGGCTGTTCACTGTGAAACGCCGCGGCGCCAGTCTCGTCTCGGAAATTGGCGACCAAACTGTCCAAATTTCGACCACCGGCAGGCACTGGTGGCTCGCTAAAGTGTGGGTAAACACCGTCTGGACTAGCAGCAGAGTTATGGCTAGCAGAGATCTTTGGAGAACTGGGGTGCTACAATACCTTGAGATCGTGGCTTTGTGTTTAAAGTTACTGTTTCTCTCTCTCCCCCTCTCCCCCTCTCTCTCTCTCTCTCTCTCTCTCGGTCTCGCTCTCGCTCTCTGTCGCTCTTTCCGCGCTTCTATAGCCGCGATCCACGACTCCAAAAATCCAGAAGTATTTTCGCTTCCCAACGGTCACGTTTGAGGGCCCAGGGCGCCACGCGGTTCAACCGCTGGCTATCTTGGCGCCGGCGAGAGCGAGAGAGAGAGAGAGATAGAGAGAGAGAGAGAGAGACGGAGATAGCAACAGATATCACCCGGGTCGCCCCTGCCATTCTCACCACGCACCTCTAGCACTTGGATGTTGGAGTGGTCTCCTCGGGAGGGCCAAGTTGGCAGAGGGCCCAATTGGCCATATGCGGCTAAGTATAGAACTTTTTCCACGGGTAAAGTGAGATTTTGTATTTGCGGTTTCAGTACGTCTAGCCGGGTATCAGGCTCAGTTTAAAGGAACAAACAAGGCATTCAACACGTACAATAATGCTAAAATTGTGTCTTCTAGATCGTCTAAAAAATTCAGAAAGTCCCCAGTTAACCCCGGTTTTCCGCTTCACACCAAACAACCGGCTGTGTGGGTGGTGACGTCCACAAACAGCCCGCGCTTATCGAAACTATTTTTGAGGGGTGAACCCCCCAAAAACGGGTCGCGTGTGCCGTTGTGATTGTGTTCGCGGTCCATAAAATGTGTACCTGAAGTCATTCGCTCTCTCTCTGTCTCGCTATGTCGCTCTCTCACGCTCTCTCTCTATCTATCTATCTATCTCTCTCTCTCTCTCTCTCTCTCTCTCTCTCTCGTTCCTTCTCTCTTGCTCTCCTCTCACTCACGCTCTCTGTCTCTATCTTTCTCCTGTCTCTCTGTGTCTCTTCCATTCTATCTAGCTCTATCTCTCGCTCGGTCCATCTCTCTCTCTCTCGCTCTCTCTCTCGCCCTCGCTTTCTACAAAACCCTAACCTCTCAACTTCCGCCCAAAAACAAAGTACAGGGCCCTGCTGCAAAATTGGAAACACCAGCAACCCAGACACCCGCTTGTTTTCGCAAAACCAACAAAAAGTGCATCAGATAACGGATGGCTAGTGGGGTGACTCCAACAATTTCCGCCGTAGTGCAACAGCACCGAGAAGCGCAAAAATCGACCCTTTCCATCGGCCGGGTCGAGACGGTTACGCGATATGCCAAAAAAGCAGGGCAAATCCCATTTTGATTTTTGATTGTATTTTGACACAGACGTGGCGGTTCGATAAAATTGCTTGCGTGATATTTGGTGTGCCGCGTCCCTCACACACGGTCGTACGTATAGCACCCATTCTTTCGATCTCGGTGATTCTCATTTTCATTATTAAAAAGTCTTGAATGGTCAAATTTCCATCAGGTTTACATCCATAGCTTCAGAATTTTTAAATGCAGCCGTTTTTACGTCCAAACCGGGGAAAAGATCATGCGGAGCGGTCGCGTTGCGGTCGCATCTGGCTATTTGCCAGGAATCAACGCCGAGGGGCATGCACAAAATCTCAAAGCCCCTTTAAAGGGGCTACGAAATGCCAAAGATTGAGTGACAGCCCGAAAATCTGAACCCTGTACGTCGGAGGTCTCTGTACACCTAGGGGCGCGGGAAGCTCGCAAAATTGAAATTGCCTGTTGTCACCTCGAAATCACGTTCTCGGCTGTTTCTGGGCCAAATTTGATCATTAAAACACGAAAACTGTTTAAAATTGAATGAGGATTTCAAAACTGAGCTCAGAATGCGCGAATTGGAGTGTTTTCACAAAGAAACCGGGCAAAAACAACTTCGCGCAAAAATCGAAAGAGTGAGGGCTCTCGTCTCGCAGCGCCCGCTGGCAATTTGCCAGAAATCAAAGAGGCCTCCCAAAAGGGCTTTGATTTGGCAGTTCGGAGCTCCTTTAAATAATTTTAGGTTCAGTCAACCGGGCGCGGCAAACAATGCTGATCCCCTGATCTCAACCGGCTCTGATCTACAGCTGATCGTTGATGTTCGGATCCGATGGGGCTGCAGCTATTTTCCACGACCTTTCCCCCCCATTTCTTGCCTTCTCTTCGCATTTGATGACCCCCGTCGTCCACGCGGCGAGTGTTTATTTGGACGGTTGCGGAGAACGCGCGACGGTTTTTTTTTTGGGGACGTTCCGGTCGAAGAAACGCGATAGCAGCGCAAATTGGGCCGTAAACTGCTCGGTTGCGTCAGTTGCGACGGGGAAAATTGATGGCAGAATGCCAAACGAAGCGCGGGGTACTGTAGATTCGCTCTCTGTCTCTCTCTTGCTCGCTCTCCCTCTCTCGCTTTCCCTTTCTCTATCTCCCTCTCGCTCTCTATCTCGCTCTCTCTCTCTCTCTCTCTCTCTATTTGTCTCTCTCCCTCTATCTCTCTGTCTGTCTCTGTCTCTCTGTATCTCTCTGTCTCCCCCCTATCTCTCTCTCTTTCTGTATTTTTCAACTATATTTTTGAAAATATCTTTATTATTTAGCAAAACCCCAAGAGATAGAGGCCATTTTTTCAAAATATACCAGCACGGGGGTAGGCGGCGCAAAAACGCAATGCGTAGCGTAACGGAAAAATTCACATTCAAATGCTTGCAGCAAAAATGACAAAACTGTAACTGCAGAGAGAGAGAGAGAGAGAGAGAGAGAGAGAGTGAGAGAGAGAGTGAGCGAGAGGGAGAGACTTGCACAAAAATTGAGAGAGAGAGCGAGACTTGCACAAAAAAAAACTTACATTAGAATACCTCCAAACATTGTGACTTCATCGGGGAAAATCGGGTGGAAAAATTCGAAGATACAGTAACCCGCTGGGCGCGTAAAATGGAGACACGCAACGTGTCATTTTTGCGTAAAACCGGAGCAGGAAAGGTGTACAAAAATAGGAGCACAAAAAGGTATTAAATGCCCTCGGGCTACGCAAGGCACCTATAGACACGCTAATGAAAGCTGAGCGGAAGGGGCCTGGCTTGGCATCGTTCCAGAATTTTTGAATCATTCGTTTTTCGGATTTAAAGGGCCGGGCAAGGCATTTCTATGGAATTTGGATAAATGCGGAGTCTTTCTAGACCCTGTCGCGGCAAAAAATCTATAGCATGCCTTGCCGAACCCTTTAAGAATTTCCTTGGCTTTTGGAACTTTGCCAAAGGGGGTAGGCACTGGGAATAATATAAGCAAAGAAGAAGGTATGTACAGAAAATGACAGGCTTGGCCTGGCTTGGGCTTAGCTTAGGCTTAGTCTAGGCTTAGCTTAGGCTTAGCTTAGGCTTAGCTTAGGCTTAGCTTAGGCTTAGCTTAGGCTTAGCTTAGGCTTAGCTTAGGCTTAGCTTAGGCTTACGCTTGGCTTCGGCTTAGGCTTCCGGCGCATTAATGGTGGGTCCAGCGACGGCCCTCCTCAATTTGCATCCCGGCCAGCCCCTCGTCCAGCTCGTCCTCGTCCGTCTCCTCGGCGTCGAACGATTCCCACTTCTTCTCGATGGACAGGATCTGAAACAAATAGGTTCTCATGATTTTGCTAAAACTGGAATATGCCAAATTTGTTTGTGGAAATTTTCCCGATCTCGCTAGACGTTTTTTCTGAACGAAGCTGACCAACACGCACCTGGAAGGTGGGCATCGAGGCGGAGAGGGGCTCAGTGTTGGCCTTGTCCTTCTTCTGCGACAGTTTCCGGACCGGGACGGCGGAGCTTGGCTCCTCGATACGGCAGTGGCAGGCAGCGCAGCGGGGAGGAACCGAGCGGGAAGACGGTTCGGCGGCTAAACAGACAGTTTTAGATGGAAGGCAAAATAGCATAGATCATTTGGGAATGGACGGGGCAGGCTAGCAGAGATCATTTGGGAATGGACGGGGCAGGCTAGCAGAGATCATTTGGGAATGGACGGGGCAGGCTAGCAGAGATCATTTGAGATTTCTAGTGTGAACAAACCTTCTTGATTCCTCCTCCTAGCCAGCGAACGGCGGGCCGCGCCGTATCCGTTGTGGTTGGCCGACGCCGGGGCCGAGGAGTAAGCGGAAGTGGCGGTGGTGGCGGTAGAAGAAGTTGAGGGGCCAGAAACGCGGAGCGAATCCTAAAATTTTTTGATTAGCATGAGCTTTTCTAGCTCATTCTCCCCTCCCTTTCTCTCCTTCTCTCTCTCTCTCTCTTTCTCTCTCCTCACCTGAGTATTATAATTCTCGTCCCGATCAACCGATCCCTTCCTCGACGGCCAGATGTAGTACTTTGGCGGCACGTGCACCTCGATCACCTGAAAATGCGAGTGATTTTTTGCTTGTCGTTTAGACCCTATTTTTTCGTATTTCTTCCAGTTTCTTAAGTGATTTCTGACCAAAATCTCGCTTTCGGGTACTTTCCTAATCCCGGAAATCCCCCTAACAACCCTCAAAATTTTCATTTTTTTTGGGTCCTGCCCGCTTCCGGTGGCCCAGAAGCTGTTTGTGGGGGCCAGATGGGACCGGGGGTTCAGCTGAGTAAATTGTCCTGGGACCCGGGGCGAGAGAGTAGGAAGAGAGAGAGAGAGAGATAGAAATTAAAAAAAAACGGACAGCCAATGAGTCACGGGCAAAAACGCCCCTACACTAACAAACAGCTGGGCGGTTTTTCTCACAATTAGTGTAATGAATTGCGAAATTCGAAATGATCTTTGCTAGCCTGCCCCTTCCATTCCCAAATGATCTCTGCTAGCCTGCCCCTTCCATTCCCAAATGATCTCTGCTAGCCTGCCCCTTCCATTCCCAAATGATCTCTGCTAGCCTGCCCCTTCCATTCCCAAATGATCTCTGCTAGCCTGCCCCTTCCATTCCCAAATGATCTCTGATAGCCTGCCCCTTCCATTCCCAAATGATCTCTGCTAGCCTGCCACTAGAATTCCCAAAGAATCCCTGCTTCCGCGATTACCGAGCAACGGCTCCCGGCCGATACCACGTGTTCGGCGTAACCCCAAAAATCAAAGTATCATTTGTCAATCGTCTATCCTTTTTGAATAGAGAGAGAGAGAGAGAGAGAGAGAGAGAGTGAGAGAGAGAGAGACTGATCTCGCATCAGGGAAAAGTGATGTGTTTGCGTGGTGGGACTGGCGGCTGATGATCCCGGGAACTGAGGGAGAGATAGGTTTTTGGCAGTTCCCTGATTAATGGGGTAATCAACCGGGAATCTGGTATTGCGGTGGGACCACGCGGGATTTCCGTGAATTGCGTAAAAAAAGAAATTGACGATGAAATTGGCAATACCCCAGAATGGAAAAATTTTTCTCTAGGTCTCTAAGTTTTCTCCAAAAATTCGGCTTTTAAGAATTTCGTACATTTTCTCGATTCCAGGCCGTTCGTGCCGCCAGGGCATTAGAATGTCGCCATTTCTAGGGGTCCAAAAATAGACTAGGGGTCGGCCGCAGGGTCGCTAGTATTTCCGGGGGCCAGGGGTTAAAACGACGACCCAATTTTGTGTGGGCGCTTCGTCTCTCTCTCTCTCTCTCTCTCTCTCTCTCTCTCTCTCTCTCTCTCTCTCTCTCTCTCTCTCTCTCTCTCTCTCTCTCTCTCTCTCTCTCTCTCTCTCTCTCTCTCTCTCTCTCTCTCTCTCTCTCTCTCTCTCTCTCTCTCTCTCTCTCTCTCTCTCTCTCTCTCTCTTGCTCTAAGGCCCAAAATTCGATTCAGCTCTTTTTTCTGGGGTATCTTGGCGTGTGTTCGTATAGCGTACGCCTGGAAACTCTGAACGCCGCTGGCTGGTGGTCAAAAAAAGTGTGGAGGGGAAATATGGGTCTGGCCACCCGGCTGGCCACTAGCAGTCACAGACTATAGTGGGAGAGAGCGAGAGAGAGAGAGAGAGAGAGAGCGAGAGAGGGAGGGAGAGAGACGCATCTCTGCCATTTTCCTTACCTTAAACTGGTAGTCCCGTTTGACGGGCTTGTGCTGCTCCCACAGCGTGTTGTTGGCACGGTATACTTGCATGATTATTGCTGAAAAAAACAGATTTAAATCCATTTAAAACTTACAGTAAATCGAAATCTAGAAAACACGAAAAATTAATGATGAAAAAAGTCCAAAAATTGTTTAGAAATTCAGAAAAATATCTGCCGATTTGCCCCAAAAATTCTGGGTGGCCTAAAATTTGAATGGGTCGCGCGCGGCGGCGCGGTCAAGCAGCGCACCATGTGCACTTTCCGGTCTCGGCAGGCATGGATGGTAATGGGGGAGTTTGAAGCGCGGGTGGTCCCAAAACGGATCCCCCTGGAAAGTTGGAACGCGTAATGGTAATTTACGCGCGCCGGGGGAAAGCGAAAATGGCTGCTAGCAGAGAACGTTGAGGAATGGTCAAGCGTTAATAGAATAAACACGATAAGCTTAGGCTTAGGATTCTGCTTAAGTTTAGGCTTAAGTTTAGCTCAGGCTTAGGCTCAGGCTTAGCTTGGCTGGGGCTTAGGCTTAGGCGTGGGCCTCGCTAAGCTTAGGGTTAAGCTTATGCGATGTGCTCGAAGCAAAAGTCAGCTAGCAGAAAGCCTTTGGGAAAACAGAGGCGAACGCGGGCAAGCTAGCAGAGATTCTTCAGAAAGAATCAGAGCATTAATGAAAACATGGGGGGGGCAATAAAATTAGATGGCTAGTCGAAATTTTTTGAAGAAATTTTGGGGCAACAATGCGAGAGAGAGAGAGAAACAGAGAGAGATAACCAGAAAACTCGAGTATTTCGCGGCCAACCGGAATAATTTTCCGGTTGATGTTGCGGGGGGGGGGGCCGCACTAAAAATACTTCACTCAACGGAAAAATAGAGCGATTTGGGGGCTATTTTTGGACCCCGCCAGAACCGCGAGGGCACTGATGGGTCATTTGAATAAATAGAAAAAGCTCGAAAGGCCACACGGGCAAAATCTAAAAAAATCTGGACTCCACAAAAAATACATACTTGTGCCCAGGCCGCGTGAGCACTTCACCCAGGGGTCTTGAGTGCCGATCACTTGGGTGTCATGTGGGCAGGCTGGCAGAGATCATTTGGGAATGGAAGGGGCAGGCTGGCAGAGATCCTTTGGGAATGGTAGGGGTAGGCTAGCAGAGATCATTTGGGAATGGAAGGGGCAGGCTAGCAGAGATCATTTGGGAATGGGAGGGGCAGGCTAGCAGAGATCATTTGGGAATGGAAGGGGGCAATTCAAGCTTCTGGCAACAATTCCGAAGTGGCAAAACGAGCCGTTTCGCCTCGGAAAACCCGAAAACTGTGGGAGGATGAGGTGGGGGGAATGGGAGCGTTAAAGGCCTACTAAAGAACCTTAAGGAACTCGCCCACCACCCATCAGACCCAACCAAGAACTCTGCAAACAGAGATCACGGGTGGATCGCAACCTGAAGGGGCCCTGGCCGTATAGACAAAAAGCAAAAAGGGCGACTGGCGCCAGACGGGATCGAACCCGCCCGGCGCCAGCCACGCCCCACGGCCCACGGGCCCTGCAAAAACGGAAAAAACGGCGGATCACAGGTAAATATGACGGTCTGGCCCGGCGCCAGAGTCTGTTTTTCTTGAGGAACATGACTCAGGTTGTCATAGATTTCCAAAAATAAATTCCTAGAAGATCGCTGCTAGCCCTCCCCTTCCATTCCCAAATGATCTCTGCTAGCCTGCCCCTTCCATTCCCAAATGATCTCTGCTAGCCTGCCCCTTCCATTCCCAAATGATCTCTGCTAGCCTGCCCCTTCCATTCCCAAATGATCTCTGCTAGCCTGCCCCTTCCATTCCCAAATGATCTCTGCTAGCCTGCCCCTTCCATTCCCAAATGATCTCTGCTAGAATGACCGGCGGTCCGAAAAATCCCTGAAGATCTCGGCTAGTTTGCCCGAACAGTAAGACCACAAACTTGGAAAATGTTAAAATTTGCAAAACCGGCTGGTTAAAAGGAATAGGGAAGTAAGGAAAATCTGGAAATTTTAACCTAAAAGCACCCGGGAACCACGAGACGAACTGTAAATATTGCACAAGCGAGAGAAAAAGGTGAGAGAGAGAGAGAGAGAAAGAGATAACTGTTTCCATGTACTTTCCGTGAGTCAGACTCAACATCGGAACAAGCAAGGAAATTCGTCGGCTCGGGAAGCGAACCCTGATGTGGGCGGGGCTTGGCAGAAATGGGCGGCGCTCCGGTTGAACTCAAAAACCTGATTCAAACAGATGACTGAGTTTTTGAGCTCGGGATCAGGAGAGAGCGAGAGAGGGCGAGAGAGGAGAGAGACTTCAAAATTTTCGGGTCGAAATTAGCCGCTACAGTCTTCCTAAAAAAGACGAGACGCCGAAACTGCCCGGAGGGGCTACGGATGGCCCCTATTTACACGGAAGTTCCCCCCGGGGCCTCCCGGCCCTCTTCCCAGTCTTAAAATCCGTACATACGTGTGCCCCGGAATGGGGGGTGGAACGGAGTGAGGCGTACGGTTGAAACACGCATTAATAGGCAGATAGAGATAGAGTGTGAGAAAGTGAGAGAGAGAGGGAAAGAGACGTTTATTAAAACCTATTGCATCTTATATACATTTGATGGATCTAGAAAGATGATAAGATAAGAACCTCCCCCTTCCCCATCCATATCAATATTTCGCCCCCAATTTTCGGGCCAGCCCGATCGGAAATCCGTCGCGCACACCCCCATTTTGAGCCCGCAACGGGTTCCTCGACATTTTCCGGGTTAATGAAAAAGATTAGCATATTTCCGGATTTTGATTCATTTCCGGAAACGGAAAAGAGGAGGCCGGCTAGCAGAGATCATTTGGGAATGGAAGGGGCAGGCTAGCAGAGATCATTTGGGAATGGAAGGGGCAGGCTAGCAGAGATCATTTGGGAATGGAAGAGGCAGGCTAGCAGAGATCATTTGGGAATGGAAGGGGCAGGCTAGCAGAGATCATTTGGGAATGGAAGGGGCAGGCTAGCAGAGATCATTTGGGAATGGAAGAGGCAGGCTAGCAGAGATCATTTGGGAATGGAAGGGGCAGGCTAGCAGAGATCATTTGGGAATGGAAGGGGCAGGCTAGCAGAGATCATTTGGGAATGGAAGGGGCAGGCTAGCAGAGATCATTTGGGAATGGAAGGGGCAGGCTAGCGGAGATCATTTGGAACCGAAAATTCCTCAACTGAACAGCGCTTCCCAAGAAAAAAAATCGGGGATTTCTGATGCCTCAGTCCAGCTGGCCAGCCCCACCTAATTAGCATCAAGCCCGAAAAAATACACGAATGCTTTGATTTTTGGCTTTCAGCCTCTGGGAAAATGGGGTCCCCCGGTCGGGTGATGCTGATTTTCTGTCCCGGAGAAAATATTGGCCCCGCCGCCAGCCGGATGAATAGACCGGAAAATTAGCGTGGAATACGGACGCTGCTGGGATAGACTCTATTGTTGTCATTTTTTCGATTTCTCCCGATCTTGAAATTTTATAGAAAATCCAGAAATCCTGAAAAGGGAAAATTATGAAGCATAATTCTATCTCGCCCTATTTTTCTCTCTCGCTTTTCTCTCTCTCTCTCTCTCTCTCTCCGTCTCTCTCTCTCTCTCTCTCTCTCGCTCTCTCTCTCGCTCGCTCTCTCTCTCGGCCGGCGAGAAGCAAAAACAATGGCCGGAATAATGACTATTTTTCATCGTTCATATTTTTATTGAGATTTTGGTCTGATCCGGAGAGATAACCCGATTTCTTGAGGCGCTTCTGGAGACCGGGGCGCGACAATAGGATAATGTCGGAAATTGGAATGAAAATCTCTCTCTACCGCCCTCTCGCTATGTCTCTCTCGCTTTTTTGGCAGGTATTTTAATGGCATATTCTTGCGTTCTGGGACGTCACATTCCTATGCACGATGGAGGGAGCACGATTCAGGACGTCGCGTTCAGGGAGAAGGGGAGGTATTTGTGTAATTTTCAAAGAAATTCGTACAACGGCTAGCTAGCGAAAATCCTTCGGGAATTCAGAAGCGGCTGGCAGGAACCATTAGAGAACTGTTTTTCGAATTATTGATGGCCTCAGCGCACTTGGCACATCGCCGACAGGGTCAGACTGAAAAATTGGGCAGCTCCCCAGTTGGCGGTGTAAAACTCGACTGTTCCGGGGGGGATTCCCCCGGATGGGGCTGGTGGTGATCAACAATGGACAGTGGACCGAGAGAGAGAGAGAGAGAGACGGAATGGCCATCAGTTGGTAGGTCACAAGCTGTTTGTTTCGCCCCGCCATTCCTTCCTGGTCGTCGGTTTTTTAGCCGGACCGGCCGTGCCGACACGTGCTTTTTCAGGACCTGCGAATTCTCAAGAGATCTCTGCTAGCATGCCCCTTCCATTCCCAAATGATCTCTGCTAGCCTGCCCCTTCCATTCCCAAATAATCTCTGCTGGCCTGTCCCTTCCATTCCCAAATGATCTCTGCTAGCATGCCCCTTCCATTCCCAAATGATCTCTGCTAGCATGCCCCTTCCATTCCCAAATGATCTCTGCTAGCATGCCCCTTCCATTCCCAAATAATCTCTGCTAGCCTGTCCCTTCCATTCCCAAATGATCTCTGCTAGCCTGTCCCTTCCATTCCCAAATGATCCCTGCTAGCCTGCCCCTTCCATTCCCAAATGATCTCTGCTAGCCTGTCCCTTCCATTCCCAAATGATCTCTGCTAGCCTCCCCCTTCCATTCCTAAATAATCTCTGCTAGCATGCCCCTTCCATTCCCAAATGATCTCTGCTAGCATGCCCCTTCCATTCCTAAATAATCTCTGCTAGCCTGCCCTAGTTTTAAACACAAAGTTTTCCATATTTAATGACGTTTCCAATTTGAGAGTCTTTAAAGGGGTAATGTAGCCCTGGATGTTCCAAGAATTGCCCTGAATTTTCCCCGAAAGCCTCAATTTTGCCGAGTCACCCCTCTCACCCCAATGATTTTTAGAGACTAGCCCTTTTGCCTTCCAATAACTACGCAGCCATACAAAAAAACGAAAACCTGCGTGGACTCGAGAGGAGGAACGGGATTAGAGAAATCCCCCTCCCCGGGCCCCAGAAATTCTGATTTCTTGGATTTTGGCAGAGGGCAGGAAATTCAAGGAAGGGAAGAGGAAGCCCTTGAAAATGTAAAAAAGATAATTGAGGCCGGCTAGCAGGGTTTCTTCAGGAAATGAAGGCTCGTCCTAGAAATAGGGGCAGGCTAGCAGAGATTTTTGAAACAAATGCCTTACAAAAGCTTGAAGGGGCTAGCAGAAATTCTTGAGGAAGTTAATGCAACAATCATCAAAGTTTGGTGGCAAGTTAGCAGAAATCCCTTAGGGATACGGCGGGCAGGCTGGCGGAGATTCTTGTGGAAAAACTTTGATAGGTGGCAAACTAGCAGTGATTCTTGGGGAAGTGGATGCCAAAATTCGCAGAAACAGGCCAGCGAGCGAAGAGTTTTGAGGAAAGAGTCAAGGTTCAGGGCAGGCTAGCAGAGATTATTATGGAAAATCTAGGGGCAAACTAGAGCAATTCTTGTGGAATTGTACGCAGCAGACGAACAAGCAGGCGGGCTAGCAGAGATCCTTAGGGAAAAGAGAGAAAAGCAGGGCAAGCTAGCAGAGATTTTTAAGGAATCCGTCCGTCTACTGGACGCACACTCGGAATTGGGGGGTCCAGACTGGAAATTGGCGGGGGAAAATGAATTGCAGACCCGCGTTCGCTGGAGAGAAAATGGAACTTTTTATGGGTCTCTAAGGAGTGGGGCCGCCGGGCAATTCACTTTCTCGAGAAGCCCCCTTTTAAGGGGAACTTCAGGACCAAACTTCCTGTCCGGGGCTTGAGGCCAAAATTCAGATAAATAGGCAGTTATGAGATAGAGAGACATAGCGACAGACCGAGAGAGAGCGAGAGGGAGGCGAGAGATGTAGAGAGAGAGAGAGAGAAAGAGAGAGAGAAAGGGATCAGCGAGACAGATGGATGAGAAAGAACGAGAGAAAAATAGCAATAGAGCCAACATTCTATAAAATCCGACTTCCCGGTCCCTTTAAAAGCGGCAACAACACGTCCGGGGGGGTTCCCCCGGGCCGTGTGACCGGGCGTTCCGGGGTTTTGCTCCGTCTGCCCGTCCCTCAAAAAGCCCGCACATGTCGAAAAAGGGGCGGGGCGGCGGGATGGCGCCTCGAGCGACGGCAGATAGCCGTTGGTCTCTCTCTTCCTGTCTATCTCTCTCTCGCTCTCTCTCTCTCTCTCTCTCTCTCTCTCTCTCTCTCTCTCTCTGGACTCCGCCCAGAGATCACAACCCAACCCCACCGAAGTCCCGCGTGGTATCTTTACTGCCATAAGACACTACTGGTGTCATGGACAGAAAATCAAAGTAGGGCGTGCCGGGGTAGTTTCTTGGCATTTTAAAGGGACCGGGAAGCAAGAAAATCGACCCCTCAGGTCTACTAGGTCTAGACAGCGAACATCTTATATACCGAGATCCTTGGGACCGTGATCTGCACAAACATTAGAGCGTTTCCATGTGTTATTCGACGACTTGCGTGGCTGTCTAGACCTAGGCGCTGCAGGGGTCGATTGCCGGGCTTCCAGTGCCTTTAGAGGAAGCGGAAGACACGTTCATGACGCAAAAAACGTCTATAAACGGCTCGGAAAATTCTAAAATTAGCATCATTTTTCACAAAGCCGTTTTCGTCTTTTTTGCTTTTTCATTTTGCCTTAATTTTTAGCTTGAGTCTACCTTACACACCGTTGCACGTTTTATGGAATGGTGTCGAAAATTATACAAAATAAATACAAAAAACCAAAATTTCGAATAGGCAGGCAAAATCCAGGTTTTCCTTACAATGGCATTGAAAAATTTTGCAAAAATATCGCGAAAATTTCGAAAAATCTCGAAAAAATTCATTTCGGAAACGTGATTCATCGGAAAAGCGAATGTCCTTAAGTGTACAGTGTAATGAAACGGAATCCGAACCCGAACGAAACAACATTTCGGGTCTGAAAACGGTCGGCCCGATGGCCGGCCCAGATAAAAGTGCGCGCTGCTTTTTCGGGGTCGTCCAGCTGCGAATTTAGCCGAACAACCCGGAGCAAACACGCATTCATTCTGCCCTTTTAGGCCCTGTTTTTAAAGAAACGGTCAAGTGCAAGGATCGCCCCATCGGATCGACCAGGTCTAGACAGCTACGCGACACTCCACAGCACGCGCGGGAGCGCTTTTTTCGGGGGTTTTCTGTCGAACTTGGTGTCCCTGCGGGTTGTCAAATTCGGGTTGAAATGTGTCTTTGGAATGCCGAGTAGCTGTCTAGACCTAGTCAATGGGAGGCGTCGATTCTGGCGCTTTCTAGACCACTTAAACTGCTGAAAGTGGAAAAGGAATAAAAACTAAAACAAAAGCTTGATCCCGGTTTCTTCTACGGAAAGAAAAAAGGCAGCGAGAGAGAGCGAGAGATGGAGAAAGAGCGAAAGAGAAAGAGAGAGTACGAGAGAGGGAAAGAAAGAGAGAAATAGAGAGAAACAAGAGCTAGAGCGAGAAAGTGAGAGAGCGAGAGATGGAGAGAGAGAGAGAGAGAAAGAAAGAGCGAGAGAGACAGTGAGAGAGAGCGAGAGATGGAGAGAGAGAAAGAGAGAGGAAGCGTGAACGAGAGAGAGAGAGAAAGAGAAGCGCCACTGCTATAATCTATAAAAGTTCCAAAAATGCAACAGTTCCAGCCATTTTCTACCCTTTTATGCCTATCCCGAAAATCGAGGGCGGAATTTTTAATCCTAGCAAATACCCCGAAACCTGGAAACCCTGCTAAAAACGGTCGACACTCACCACCGCTGATTCAAACCGGAAAGGTTGCGAAAAAAGGGGTGGTGTCAAAAATTTGGGGCGGCTGCTTGGTGTGAGTAAGGCAGTGGAGTCGAGCCTTTTTCGTTGCAAAAAGGAGATGAAGGGTTGTTTTTGGCAAAAGTGGCATTTGGAAACTGGGGTTTCCGAGTTGCCAGTGCCTTTAAAGAGATAGAATGTTCATAATACAAAGTTTTCTTGCTCTCTTTTCTCTCTCCCTCTCTCCTGCTCTGTCTCGCTTTCTCTCTCCCTCTCTCTCTTTCCATCTCGCTCCCTCTCTCTCTCCCTCTCTCTCACTCTCTCACTCTTTCTATGCTTCTCTGGATTCCCAAAAAAACGCTGCTAGTATGCTGACCAAGTATGCGATATAGAGAGAGAGAGACAGAGAGGGCGAGAGACAGGGAGAGAGAAAGCGAGGGAGAGACAACCAGTTAGAGACAGCGAAATCTTCCTAACTATTTTTCCCAAAAGTTGATAACATGACGCCGTCGAACCCAGATTTCGACTGATAATAGATTCCAGAAAAAAAAGACAGGTAAACGCCGAAAAAACCCCGAAAATAGCCCCTTCTGGGAAAAGCGCACGCGGTACAGGGCCAAACAACCCAACAGATAAGAGGGCATTTGGACAGTTCTGGAATTATCAGCTTCCCGGGAATTTTGGCGATTTTTTCGGGGGGTTTGAGAACAATGCGAAAAAATATAGGAAAACAACATCGGGAAGAAATTTAGCCTGAATTTTGGGCGAGGATTTGTACAATTAGCCCGAGCGTGACAGAAGAACAAAAGCACTTGAAAAAGCGAAGAGATAGGCAGAAAGAGAGAGAGAGAAAGAGAGAGAGAGAGAGAGAGCCAGAGACGGAGAGAGCGCGGGTAGACCCAAATTTTACAAAGATCGCCCTATTACCCATCCTCATAAAAGCCAAAAATCCTCGTCGAATCGCGTGCGTCCCGCTCAACCGGGATATAACTAAATATTCCCGTTCCGCGTCGAATTTTTATTTCTCTCCCTTTCTCCCTCTCTCCCATTCTACCGCTCTCTCGCTCACTCTCTCTCGCTTGCTCGATCTAGCCAGACGAGAAACCGACAGCCCCCGTGACATGAAAAATGCAACAGCGAAACCACGCGGGAGGTGGTGGTTTTTTGCAGGGTTTGAAATCTGTGCCCACGGAACGAGAATTAATTTCTTCTAG
Source organism: Mesorhabditis spiculigera (assembly GCA_958295435.1). Classification (NCBI taxonomy): domain Eukaryota; kingdom Metazoa; phylum Nematoda; class Chromadorea; order Rhabditida; family Rhabditidae; genus Mesorhabditis; species Mesorhabditis spiculigera. Next base: position 1,368,618 of record CATQJA010002663.1, read on the forward strand.
CTGAGATCATTTAGGAATGGAAGGGGCAGGCTAGCAGAGATCATTTGGGAATGGAAGTGGCAGGCTAGCAGAGATCATTTGGGAATGGAAGGGGCAGGCTAGCAGAGATCATTTGGGAATGGAAGGGGCAGGCTAGCAGAGATCATTTGGGAATGGAAGGGGCAGGCTAGCAGAGATCATTTGGGAATGGAAGGGGCAGGCTAGCAGAGATCATTTGGGAATGGAAGGGGCAAGCTAGCAGAGATCATTTGGGAATGGAAGGGGCAGGCTAGCAGAGACCATTTGGGAATGGAAGGGGCAGGCTAGCAGAGATCATTTGGGAATGGAAGGGGCAGGCTAGCAGAGATCATTTGGGAATGGAAGGGGCAGGCTAGCAGAGATCATTTGGGAATGGAAGGGGCAGGCTAGCAGAGATCATTTGGGAATGGAAGGGGCAGGCTAGCAGAGATCATTTGGGAATGGAAGGGGCAAGCTAGCAGAGATCATTTGGGAATGGAAGGGGCAGGCTAGCAGAGACCATTTGGGAATGGAAGGGGCAGGCTAGCAGAGATCATTTGGGAATGGAAGGGGCAGGCTAGCAGAGATCATTTGGGAATGGAAGGGGCAAGCTAGCAGAGATCATTTGGGAATGGAAGGGGCAGGCTAGCAGAGACCATTTGGGAATGGAAGGGGCAGGCTAGCAGAGATCATTTGGGAATGGAAGGGGCAGGCTAGCAGAGACCATTTGGGAATGGAAGGGGCAGGCTAGCAGAGATCATTTGGGAATGGAAGGGGCAGGCTAGCAGAGACCATTTGGGAATGGAAGGGGCAGGCTAGCAGAGATCATTTGGGAATGGAAGGGGCAGGCTAGCAGAGATCATTTGGGAATGGAAGGGGCAGGCTAGCAGAGATCATTTGGGAATGGAAGGGGCAGGCTAGCAGAGATCATTTGGGAATGGAAGGGGCAAGCTAGCAGAGATCATTTGGGAATGGAAGGGGCAGGCTAGCAGAGATGATTTGGGAATGGAAGGGGCAGGCTAGCAGAGATCATTTGGGAATGGAAGGGGCAGGCTAGCAGAGATCATTTGGGAATGGAAGGGGCAGGCTAGCAGAGATGATTTGGGAATGGAAGGGGCAGGCTAGCAGAGATCATTTGGGAATGGAAGGGGCAGGCTAGCAGAGACCATTTGGGAATGGAAGGGGCAGGCTAGCAGAGATCATTTGGGAATGGAAGGGGCAGGCTAGCAGAGATGATTTGGGAATGGAAGGGGCAGGCTAGCAGAGATCATTTGGGAATGGAAGGGGCAGGCTAGCAGAGATCATTTGGGAATGGAAGGGGCAGGCTAGCAGAGATCATTTGAGAAGTAGAACGTGGCTTCTTCTTCCCGCTCTCTCTCTCTCTCTCTCTCTCTCTCTCTCTCTCTGTCTCACTCTCTGTCTCTCTCTGGCCATCGCTCTCTCTCACCCTCTCTCACTCACTCTCTCTCTTTCTCGCTCTCTTTCTCTCTCCGTCTTTCTCCCTCTGGCCATCGCTCTCTCTTTCTCCCTCTCTCTCTCCCCCTCTCTCTCTGTCGCGCACTCTCTCTTTCATTCCTTTTGTCCTCCAAAAACGACATTTTACGCGAGCCGACATTTCCAAAAGCACACCCCGAAAAAGCCGAGGAACGGCGGTCCCATCATTGGGCATTTTTCTGCCGTGGGTCTGGCTCGCCCTAAATAATGGCCCCTGCACGTTGGTGGTGCCCTCAGACCAAAATGAGGCTCTACAGAGGAGAGAGGGAGAGATAGAGAGAGGGAGGGAGAGAGACGCGTACCCCCTCGAAATCCGCCCTATAGGAGGGTTAATGGGAAAATGGGGGGCCCCATTCGCCCACGTAGCCCTCGAAGCGCACGTCAGAAGCTGCAGCGTTGGATGGTAGAAAAATTGGACTTTGAAGGGACGTATAACTCTAAAGGGTTGGATGGAGGCAAAAACTGACGCTTTTTAAAAGGGCAACGGGTAACCGGAAACCAATATTTCATGCCGCTGATCTTTTGATCACCTGGAATTTCCAGGAAAAATCCAGTCCAAAATTGGACACGTTGGGCCGGACAGGTACAGTGCACGTCTTTTTCGAAATTTCGGGGTGAAAAACAACAACAAGCCGGATTTGGGGGTGTGATGGACAATTTCGAGGAGTGAGTAATTCCATTTGATTATTGGGAAGGAGAAAAGGGGGGAAGAGAGTGCGAGAGAGTGGTAGAGCGAGAGAGAGAGAGCGAGAGAGCGCGCGCGAAAATGCTGTAGCGCTGCGGCGCGTTCGCAGGCCTTCCTGGCCTCTTCAAAACCTAGCAAAACTCATTTTTACATGGATTTTTGACTTCTCAGCATCTTTAAAGCTTTCAATTTCTTGAAAATGCTCAAGTTACCACGTTTTATCAGTGTAGGACGGTCAGCAAAAAAACCGAACTTGATCTGCATATTTTGAACTTTTAATTTGGCATTTCCATCCCAAGCCAACCCCGGCTCAGCTTATCACCTTCCACAGGGGCGTAGCCAGAAAAAGATTTCGGGGGGGGGGGCCCCCAAAAATTTTTACCAAAACACTGAAAACATTAACGAGAAAGCAGCGCCGCAGGCAAAATTTTTTGAAAAAAAGGTTAGGTACCTCTACAAATAGCCGTAAAAAAAGTGAAAAAATAGCGCCGCAGGCAGCAAAATTTTTGAGAAAATGAAAATCATAAGGGTCCCCCCTTATGAAATTTTCGGGCCCCGGCCGATTTCGGGGGGGGGGGGCCCGGGCCCCCGGGGCCGGTATTACGCTACGTCCCTGACCTTCCAAGCCCCGGCAGAATGCGCGAAAAACAGGGGGCTTTCTCAAATTTCGACCAGTCACACGTGTTAATCGAATCGTATGGAAGAGGTCAGACCCGCATAAGGAATCGGGGCCGGAAAAACGGTTCCAATCGAAGGCTTATCACTTATTTGGGGGGGTCCCCCCAGGTTGGCATGGGACCAAAAAGTGGCCGAGCGAGAGAGAGAGAGAGAGAGAGAGAGAGAGAGAGAGAGAGAGAGAATGAGCGAGAGCGAGAGTGTGTGAGAGAATTAATCTAAACATTGCCAATTCTAGATACTTTTCGCGCGGTACGCAAAGCCCCCCGCTATCCAATAGGAGAGCTTCCTGACAAGGGAACCTCGCGGAGACATGGTGGAATTTCGGAAAACGCTCGCTCCTTTAGGAAAACGAAATTGTGAGCTCCTTTAGGAAAACCATCACACCTAACTTTTGCTGATTGTCGAAAATCCTGAAATTCACCGGCTTTGCGGCACCTACAACGAGACGAATTGCCTAGATTTTAGTTGCTGTTGTTTTTCGAATCCTCGTAAACTTTGACCCAGAGTACCGCTGGGAACCACTCCTTTTGGCCTGAAAATAGCCGAAACCTTGAACCGTTGATGGTCGTCGAACCGGCCGGCCGGTTCGCTAGGCCATAAATCCCTGTTTTGTTGGTATGGGGGCTGATGTCACTCGAAAAGACTGGAGTAAGATGGTTGTCCCGACCTAGCGGAATTTTTTTACAGGGACCAAGCTTACAAAATTCATGCTACCCTCTCTATCTCTCACTCTCTCTCTCGCTCGCACGCTCGCTCGATCTATATGTCTCTCTCCGACCCGCTCTCTATCTCTCTCTCTCTCTCTCTCGCTCTCTCTTTCACTCTTTCTATCTCGCTATCTCTCACCCTCTCCCTCGCGCTCTCTCTCTTTGTCTCTTTTTATCTCTCGCTCATTCACTCTAGCTCTCTCACTCCCCCTCTCTCTATTTCTCTCTCTCTCGCTCTGTCTCTCTCTCTCGCTCTCGCTCTCTCTCTCGCTTTCCGTATTTCTGGCCCCCGGAAGCAAAAAAATCGACCCCTCCAGTCGACTAGGTCTAGATTGCGACGCAACTCTCGAAAAAACTGGAAAATTTGTATTTGAAAATTTGTACCGTAATCCCAGGGGCCATCCCGCCAGATTGGCACGTGTTTTCGCATCTTACGCAGCTGTCTAGACCTAGTCGGTTCTAGGGAAGAATTCTCGTGCTTCCCAGCGCCTTTAAAACACTAAACCAGACTGTGACCATTCGAGCATAGATCGCATACGCTTATCTTTCCTGAAAAAAAGCCCCCAAAAAACGACTCGGATCCGGGCTGAAAAACCGTGAAGGGGTCACGCGCCGGCCACTATCTTGCGGGGGACCAATTCAGAATTTAGGAGAAGAGAGAGAGAGAGAGAGAGAGAGAGAGAGAGAGAAAGAAAGAGAGAAAGAGAGAGAGAGAGAGGGGGGAGAGATATATAGAGAGTGAGAGAGAGTGAGAGAGACATAGACAGAAAGATATCCAAGACTAGAACTAGAACCCGTGTCCCGATAATCGCCTCGGCGGGCTTTGACCCATCTTGAAGCCGAACAATTAATTCGGGAAATATTCGGGACTAACAAGCACCAAAAAAGTGTAGCTTCTGACCATCAAAATCTTTTAGCTTAATTTTCTAGGCCCGTTGCGCTAAACCCACACAACCTGCACGTCTCCTTCGATAGTGCGAACGCCGGAAATGAGCCTTCGCCTTGATAAGCCGCAATTTTTAGCCGATTTTGATAGTAACTTCCGGCGCTCTGGGACAGCCTATCAGTAACCAACGAGTAGCAAAATAAGCCCGCTACCGGAAATTGGAAAAAGTTAGGGACCGTCTGTTGATCTCTTTCGCCCTTTCTCTCTGTCACTCTCCTTCTGTTGCTCTCTCTCCCTCTCTCTCTCTCTCTCCCTCTCTCGCTCCCTCTCTCTCCCCCTCTCTCTCTCCCTCTCTCTCCCTCTCTCTCCCTTCTATAACGCTCCGAGATGCGAACAGACACAGAGAGAGAGAGAGAGAGAGATAGATAGAGAGATAGAGAGATCGAGGGGAAAGCTAATGAGAGAGAGCGCGGCGAGAGAAAGAGAGCGCGAACGATAGAGAGAGACAGCGAGAGAGCGAGAGAGAAATGAACACTCTTAAAGACACTGACAAAAACCTAATTTTAGAGCTTTTGTAAAAGACGCTTCTCGAGATTTCAGACAAATTAGACGCGATCAGCCAGCCACCCAGCAATTAAGCCGATTACTCCCGAGCCGATCAATTCTGGCGGTGTGGCATGGCGTGACGGCAACGTCTGACTTTTTGGTATACCCTAAATGCTGAAATTAATTAGCTTTTTCCTATTTTTTGGGTGGGCTACTGTATGCGGGGCGTATCACACCCCGTGCGAGCAGGGATGGACGTATTACCAGGTGGGCTAGCGGAGATTTTCGTGGAAAACGAGGAGAGAGCCAGATAGACAGGGAGAGAGAGCGAGAGCGAGACACAGCGAGAGAGACAGCGGGAGCGAGAGAGTGAGAGACAGAGAGCGAGAGCTAAAGAGAGAGAGAGAGAGAGAGAGTGAGATATTGAGTCGGACCTTTCAGCTTTCCGGCCTCTGCTACAAAGCCGAAATCGTCCCACCCGGAAATTTCAGCACCCGAATTCAGCATTGCCGGTAGTTTTTCGATTTACCGATCAGAACGCCGTCAAAAATCTATACCTTTTCAGCTCCTACAATGCGCACGTCGCCAGTTTGCACAATAAAATGGACAACTTCTTCATCAGGACGGTGAATGCGTCGCTGGTGGATTGTGAGTGTTTTCTTGGAGAGAGAGCGGCAGAGAGGAAGAGAGAGAGAGCGAGAGATAGAGGGAGAGCAAGAGGGAGGCAGAGCGAGAGAAAGAGTTTTTATGCAAATTAGAATTTATAGACAGCCTCGAATTCGGGCTGTTCTACTCGGACGAGCTGGGCTTTTACAATGATGACGGCACCCCGGCCGACTATTTTAATTGGGACGGGTACGGTATTTTGTGTCTTAAAGGGCCGGTGAAGGCTAATTCCATCAAATAAATTTTTCGTTTTTAGGGAGCAGGATCCGCCAAAGGGGAATCTGGCTTCCGGGATCGAGAAAGACTACTTTTGGTGGTACGACAGGCAGGAGTGAGTGTTTGTAAAGAGAGCGAGAGAGAGAGAGAGAGAGAGAGAGAGAGAGAGAGAGAGAGACGTTTTAGAGTCATCTGGGGAGGAGCCGTCGTCTGCTCGAAGCCCGGAACCTTCGTGGAGACGACCCCCTACGAAGCGCCGGTGGGCTGCGAGCCCGGATGGACGTATTGGAACGTGAGTGCTCTCTCTCTCTCTCCCTCTCTCTCTCTCTCTCTCTCTCTCTCTAACTCACTCTCCCGCTCTCTCTCTACCCTCTTTTTCAGCACAACGACAAATGCTACAAGATTGACCTGATGCCGCTGGATCAGTTCAACACCCGCATCATCCATTGCGAGTCGGGCCTTCGATTTCTGAACCGTTTTAAAGCCCTTTAAAACCCGAAGAATCGACTCCTTCCAGTGGCTAGGTCGCGACAGCTACGAAACACGCCAAAACACGCATAATTGCAGAGGTTTTGACAAAAGGCTCAATAATTTTACAGTGAATTGGCGTGTCGCGTAGTTTTCTAGACCTAGTCGATGGAAGGGGTCGATTCTGGGGCTGCTGGTTCTTTAATATGAAATTTTTAGACAGCTCAACTCGACGATCGGCAGCATCCACAGCGCCGAGGAGAACTACTTCATTCGGAACATTAATGCGTCGTTGGCAGACTGTAAGCGAGAGAGAGAGTGAGGGAGGGAGTTAGAGAGAGCGAGAGAGGGAGAGAGAAGAGAGAGAGAGAGAGAGAGAGAGAGAGTGAGAGAGGTTTTCGAACCTTATGCCCATTTCTCCAGATTCCATCGAATTTGGCTTATTCTACGAACTCGAGCGGGGCGGCTGGTTCAACTACGACGGCTCTCCGGCAGACTATTTCAACTGGGACTCGTGGGATACTGTAGTTGGCCTAGAATTTGGGTTATTTCAGAGAACAGGATAAGCCCAAAGGCATCCTCGCCTCGGAGATGGGACCCGACTACACATGGTCGCACGATCCGCAATGGTAATCGTTTCGTCTTGGCGCTCTCTCTCTCTCGCTCTCTCTCTCGCTCTCTCTCTGCCTGTCTCTCTCTCTCGTTTCTGTTTTTGAACTCTTATTTTTCTCGCCTTTAGGTATCTCTGGGGCGGTGCCGTACTCTGCGAAAAAGACGCCCAGCCGATACAAGCAAGAAGAAGCTGAATAAATTGTTAAATTCGAGTCCCTTAACCTTAAAATACAATTTGAGCTAGGCTTAGGATTGGCTCGGCTTGGCTTAGGATTGGGCTTCGCTTAGCTTAGCTTGGCGTATGTTTAGCTTGGCTTATGCTTCCGCTTAGGCTTGGGCTTCGGCTTAGCCTAGAGTGAGAGTTAGAGTTAGCTTAGGCCTAGGCTTTTCCATAATGTTTTTCGCGTCTTTAAACGAAAATTCAATTTTATACATGTCAAATTTGTTCCAATTTTTAATTGTAAGACTAGATTTTACTTTTGATATTGACTTTTTATTTTATCTATTGATTGGTTTTAATTATTTTATTTTTCGGCAAACTATCAGATTTTCTGCCAGCCGTTGTCATTCGAAATAGTGCGTCCCAGCGACAGTAGGCCCCCGGCCGCGACGCGACCGCCCCGTCCCCTTTGCCGTCTCTTTTGAGCGGTAACCCCCCGAGCCGGCGACGGGCCTAAAATTTCCCCCGCTTCCCGAATCATTTCTAAGGCCCATTCTTTACGTTTTCGATTCATTAAAGCTTTTAAAAATTATTAGGAAAATTTCTGGCATTTACTTATTTATTATATACCGAAATTTTATAGATTTCCCTTTTACAAGCATTAAAAATGCGGCAAAAATTAATATGGCATTTTCGGAAATTCGCCTAAAATAATATGATATTGATACAAATAATTTTAACATTTATATATCTTTAAACTTTTCTTATTTATGCAAATTAAGGCCTAAAATAGGCTAAAAATTGCGGCGCTGAAATTGGTAACTATAATTTTAGCCTTTAAACTGCAGATAAACGCTATTATTTTATTGAAAACTGAATTTGTTATTGTTTTTTAGGATCAAAATCAATTTTATGACTTTAATTGAAAACCATTTTTTCAAATTTTGAAAACTCAGTTTTTTTTTACGTTTTTTGGTCATTTTCATAGAATTTTGACCAAAAATTCAAAAAAATTACGAAAATTTATATTTTGATGTTGTTTTGATATCGAAAAACTATGTAAAACGCTATAAAAATTGTTATATTTTGTTATAGGACCCTATAGAACCACAGGGAAAATTTTGGGCTCCCCCCGCTAACAGTCCAGTACCTTTTTTATCATTTTGATTATTATTTTATTATTTTTTACATTGTTTTTATATATAAAAATTAAGTAAAATGCGAAAAAAATCTATCCAACAATTTGAGGTACCCACCATGACGGTCAAGCGCAGAAACCACGGACGCAACAAGAAGGGCCGCGGCCACGTCCGCTTCATCCGCTGCACCAACTGCGGCCGCTGCTGCCCCAAGGATAAGGCCATCCGGAAGGTCGTCGTGCGCAACATTGTCGAGGCGGCCGCCGTCCGCGACTTGTCGGAAGCGTCAGTCTACGAGCGTGAGTCCTTCCAGTCCCTTGGGCCAGGGCAGGGAGGGCGGTGAGCGCAATCGCGAGAGGTCAGGTGCCTTGCCCAAATGGTGAAGCGGTAGGCGCATTTTATGCTAATTTTATTGTGGAATAGAGATATATTTGAAGGTGAGAAAGAGAGAGCGAGAGAGAGAGCGAGAAAGGGAGAGAGCGAGAGAGAGAGAAACGGAGAGAGATTTAGGGGTTCGTTACGGCATTCCAATTTAACTAATTTAATTTCTAATTTAAAATTTGACAATTTTCCAATTTACAACAGGCAGCCTAGCAGAGATCTTTTTGGAAATTCGGCTACATAGCTTTCAGCAGGCAGGCTAGCAGCGATTTTTCAGGAATCCATGACGAATCTGGCGAGCAGGCGGGCCGAGATCATTTAGGAATGGAAGGGGCAGGCTAGCAGAGATGATTTGGGAATGGAAGGGGCAGGCTAGCAGAGATCATTTGGGAATGGAAGGGGCAGGCTAGCAGAGATCATTTGGGAATGGAAGGGGCAGGCTAGCAGAGATCATTTGGGAATGGAAGGGGCAGGCTAGCAGAGATCATTTGGGAATGGAAGGGGCAGGCTAGCAGAGATCATTTGGGAATGGAAGGGGCAGGCTAGCAGAGATGATTTGGGAATGGAAGGGGCAGGCTAGCAGAGATCATTTGGGAATGGAAGGGGCAGGCTAGCAGAGATCATTTGGGAATGGAAGGGGCAGGCTAGCAGAGATCATTTGGGAATGGAAGGGGCAGGCTAGCAGAGATCATTTGGGAATGGAAGGGGCAGGCTAGCAGAGATCATTGGGGAATGGAAGGGGCAGGCTAGCAGAGATCATTTGGGAATGGAAGGGGGAGGCTGGCAGATATCATTGGGGAATCCAAGAATTCAGGATTATCGTAAAATTACAATAAATCGCTTTCCCACAGCCTCCGCTATCGCCAGGGGCAAGGGCCGCCTCCGCGCCTAGACCTTGATTCACCGTACCCATTCCAGAGTACACTCTGCCGAAGCTCTACCACAAGCTGCTCTACTGCGTCGCCTGCGCCATCCACTCTAAGGTGGGTCCCAAAGCGATGGAGGGGGCAGGCTAGCAGGGTTTTTTCGGATACTGCAGTAGTCAGTAGTGTCGAAGGTGTAACTCAATGCTCCTTAAAAATACGATAGCCTTATCATGGATACCGGAATTCCTAGATAAGCCTAAGCCTAAACCTAAGCCAAGCCTAAGCCTATGCATAAGCCATAGCCTAAGCCCAAGGCTAAGCGCAGACCTATCCGAAGCCTAAGCCGAAGCCTCCGCATACGGCTGAGCCTAGTCGAAGCCAAAACGAAGTCACGCGTAAGTCTAAGTCGAGCCACCTAGGTCTAAGCCCAGCCTAAGCCTAAGCCAATTCTAAGCCTCAGCCAAGCTACGGCTAAGCCTAAGCTTAAACAAAAGCTAAGCCTAGGAAAAATTTCGATTTAAATCTAAGCAAAGCCGCATAAGCGAAAACGAAACCCAAGTCGAGGAAAAAGGAAAAATAAAAAGAAATGAAAAGCATTACCTAGACGTACCGTAGTACTTCGTCGTAACCCAATTCCGCCATTTCCAGGTCGTACGCAATCGTTCGCGCGAGGCCCGCCGTGACCGCAACCCGCCGCCCCGCTTCGGACAGCGCCCCGGAGGCCCGGCTCGCCCCGGCCAGCCCGCCAAGCCATAGAGGCCGATGGCTGAAGGGCAGTGATGATGAAGCGCTGAACATCTCCCTGTCGTCAGCATCCACTCGTTGTTTGTGTGCCGCCATCATTTTTGTTATGGTTAAAGCTGATTGAATCGTATGGAGTACGCGAAAATACACAGGACGTTGCAGAGGAAAAGCACAGAGAAACTGGCTTGGGCTTAGGCTTAGGCTTAGGCTTAGGCTTAGGCTTAGGCCTAAACTGGCGCTTGGACCTAATTCTCAGCTTTCACTGAAGCCGAAAAGAGATATTGAGCACGAGAAACGGAGAGAGACAGAGAGAGAGAGACAGACAGACAGACAGAAAGAGAGAGAGAGCGCGAGAGAGCGAGAGACAGAGACCACAAAATCTGCAACACCCAAAACACGAAAATTCAAGTTTTAAACATTTATTAATCGACAAAAAAAGTTCAAAAACTATGAAAAAATTGATAAAAAAAATCAAACCAAACAAAAATACTCGTAATCGAAAATGTGTGTATATGGGGAGGGGGCGTAGCACGGAATATTCACAAACATCCGCGGAGCGTAAGGACCGGAAAATTCAGGTAAATGAGCTAAAACATGTCGAATTGAGCCGCAAATAGTACAGAAACGGAATGAAAATCCAGGGTTTGGTTTGTAGGATTTTTAGGGGCATTAAAGGGGTTGCGAAGTGCGGGAATCGACCCCTGCCGGCGACTAGGTCTAGACAACCGCACTTATCCGACAGAACTATGCTGTCCAGACGTTTTTTTTGGCGTTCAGTATAGCTGTCTAGACCTAGTGGCTGGCAAGGGGTGGATTCTCGCGCTTCCCAGCCCCTTGAAAGCGATTCTATTAAAAAATAAGCTTCGGAAATGTTATGAAATTGTGGCAATGTAGCTGGGGCGATCCCTTTGAGGGTGAACCTTGGGCTTGGAGCGCGTTTTGGATTTTTTTCGGCAGCTGAGCAGCTCCTTGGCGTCGTTGGTGAGGATGAAGATGACGGGGAGGAGGAGGAGGGCGTGGAACATTCCTGAATAATGCAATGAGAGAGGGAGAGAGAGGGGGAGGGAGCGAGAGAGAGCGAGAGCGTGAGAGAGAGAGAGAGAGAGAGAGAGAGAGAGAGGGAGACAGAGTGCGAGCGTGAGAGAGACAGGAAGAGAGAGACAGAGAGAGATAGAGAGCGAGAAAGAGAGATCAAGTCGTCAACTCACCCAGAATCGACACCAAAATGATCGTCTTCCAAAAAACGGCCACCACGTAGGCGTGCACGAAGAGAAGAGGGAACATTCCTAAAGCTCATTTTGTAATTTTTGCTGTTTCAGCAAATGTCACGGCACCTTTAATGTTCTAGGAAGGGCCAGAATCGACCCGTTCCATCGACTAGGTCTAGACAGTTCAAACGACGCGCTCAAGAATTTTTTTTGCTGGAACCTTCAAACCCAGAGCGGCTATAGTCGGTGATAACGACGTGTTTTGGAGCGCCGCGTAGCTGTCTAGACCTAGCCGCTGAAAGGGTTCGATTCTGGAGGCTTTCTATGCCTTTAAAAGCCAGGTAATTCTGGTCGAGTCGCCCACCTAACGCGGTGCTGATCCCGGATTGGACGACCGGCCAGCCGACGCCTCGAAGCGTGGCGACGATGCGCTTTCTGGTGTCGACCGTCTCCTGATGTCCCTTGCTCGGCTTCGACTCTTGTTGCCCGGCATTGACCGTGAAACGGTGCGTGTGGGTTTTCTGAAAATAGGGAAGGTAAAATTATGGCGTGGTACTGTCATGGCCTAGGCTTGGCTTGAGATTCGGCTTGGCTTAATTAGGCTTACTTTTTTAGGTTTAGGCTGAGCTCAGGCTATGCTTGGCCTTAGGCTTAGACATAGGCTTAGGCTTAGGCTTAGGCTTCCGCTCAGACTCAGCTTAAACAGAATCTTAGGCTTAGCCAGGCTTAGCTTAGGCTTAGGCTTTGACTTAGGTTTAGACTTAGGCTTCGCTTGAGTTAGGTTTAGCTTGACTTACAAGTGAAGTGCACGATCGGCCCACGAGAAATCCACACGAGACATAGTGGATCCGAGAGAATCGAGAATTTGCTAAATAAAACGGAGGAAAAAGTTATGAAGCTTCAAAGTTGGCAAAATCGTTCAAAATCGGACTTTTATGGGCCTGTAAAGGCCCAGGGAATGGAAATTTGCCACAACCCATTAGTGCATCTTGTTCAGGAAAAAACGCGCTTTCGAATGAGCTATCTTACTTCAAGTTTACGATGATTTCGCGAAAATCTCTTCTATGAACTTGACAGGCACCACGCACCGTTTTTGGCGATTTGGCCAACTTTGATGCTTCGTAACTTTTTTCTCCGTTTTATTTAGCAAATTCTGATTACAGATTCGGAATCCCCGTATCCGATTCTATCAGATCGACTATGTCTTGTGTCGATTTCTCGTGGGCCGGTCGTGCACTTCCCTTGTTAGGCTTAGCACCGACTTCTTGCTCGCTATCATGCTCCGCGTCAGCAGCATGGGCAAAGTAGTGGTAGCAGACGTGGGCCGAGTAGTCGACGGAAAAGCCGACGGACATCAGGATCGAGATGAGGGACACGGCGTCAAGGTGGACACCCCACACGTGGAGGTAGCCGACGATACCTTAAGGCGAGAGATATGGGAAGAGAGAGAGAGAGCGAGAGAGAGAGAAAGCAAGATAGAGAGAGAGAGAGAGAGAGAGAGAGAGAGAGAGACTACGTACCAACGCAGATCGAAACGATGGAAATCGAGACGGAGAGAATTGCCTCGGCCTTCATCACAAACACCCACACCAGCAGCGACATCATGATGACGGCGGATACTGTAATTCGGGGAATTAGAAATTATAATGATCTGGAAGAAATCTGGCGTTAAAATAATTCACTACCAAAAATTCCGGACAGTTTTTGTCTTGAATTTAACTCATTTAATGACTTTTTTTGAATTCGTTTGATTCGCTATCTTCTTACCCGCCGTCTGCAAGAAGTTCGACGGAGCCGCTGCCGCACTTTCGGTCGGAACCTGAAAATAATGAGACTTGAAAAAGGAGCGGTCCCGCTTTCTCTCTGCCTCCCTCTCTCGCTCTCTCTCGCTCTCTGTCCTCGCGCTCTCTCTCTCTCTCGATCGCTGTCTCTCTCTCTCTCTCTCTCGATTTCTCTCTCCTCTCTCTGTCTCTCTCGCGCTCTCGCTCTCTCTCTCTCTCTCTCTCTCTCTCTCTCTCTCTATCACTGTGTTTCTCTCGATTTCTCTCCTCTCTCCCTCTCCCTCCCTCTCTCTCTCTCTCTCTCTCTCTCTCTCTCTGTCTCTCTCGCTCTCTCCCACTCACCTTTTCAAACGGATGATGAGCGTGAACCGTAAATTCTGGATACTGCGCAATTATGTTACGGCTTAAACGTCGTTACAAACGTAAAAGGTCCGGTGCTACCGTATCTGCATCATTTCCTCCACCTCCAGGAACGAGCTCAGATTCTGGTAGACGACGCTGAAGAAGAACCCGTCGATCACCTCGTTGCCGGCGGAGTTTTTCCTGGAAAGAAGCGTTTTGGGGGGCTGCTGTTTCCTCAATGATATGTGCTAGGTACCGCATTTCCTATCCCCTTCCAATGCCAATACCAACCCGATGGTGATGAACTTCTCCTCGAGGTCGTTGTCACGGAAGTTGGCGAGCATCGTCTGGTCCGCCCACGACTCTTCGTCTTCACCCCAGAAGGCGATCGTCTGAAAAACAGAGTTGGAAGGGAGAGAGCGAGAGAGAGAGCGAGAGAGAGCGAGAGAGAGCGAGTGAGAGAGAGAGAGAGCGAGAGAGAGAGAGGGGGAGGGAGTGCGTTTGATAGAGAGAAACAGTACTTCCTTATACTTTCTCAACCACAAATTCGTATTGTTCGGCCCGCCGGAGAATCGTGGGATCGTCTCCAGCTGGTTGACCATTGCCTCGAAGCGGTCGCGAACCTATAAAGTAGTGTATAACTAAAAAAGGTATACCAATTTTCGTGGAAGAAAAAAAATATTATTTTAAGGGACCTAGAAAGCACGAGAATCGACCCCTTCCATCAACTAGGTCTGGACAGTTATGCGACACGCTAGAATATGGATAACGTAAATTTACAGGGCCCCGAGAGTGAAGTTTTCTCGAATTTTCGTACGACCCAGGTACGACGCTACTCATGTTTTGGCACGTGGCGTAACTGTCGAGATCTAGTGGAGGGAAAAGGTCTATTCTGGCATTGGCTAATCCCTTTAAGGTCCAAATTCCCCACCGTTTCATTGGAAAAGTCGGGCATCGGGTAGACGGCAAAGTTGTCGACGAAGGATTCCTAATTCCGGCAATCATAATTTTGTGGGCGATCAGATACCTTCAAGACGAAGTCCTGCATACGCCGGCTGATGTCGGTCAACGGCGAGTTGGCCAGGTACAGGTTTTCCATGTCGAAGTCGGTGTTCACCTTCGTCGCCAGGTAGGAGCTGATCTAAAACGCAATTTATCTGGAACCGCAAAAATTCTCTGCTAGCCTGCCCCTTCCATTCCCAAATGATCTCTGCTAGCCTGCCCCTTCCATTCCAAAATGATCTCTGCTAGCCTGCCCCTTCCATTCCCAAATGATCTCTGCTACCCTGCCCCTTCCATTCCCAAATGATCTCTGCTAGCCTGCCCCTTCCATTCCAAAATGATCTCTGCTAGCCTGCCCCTTCCATTCCCAAATGATCTCTGCTAGCCTTCCCCTTCCCGTCCCAAATACCGTAACCCACGCCGATATGCGCAAAGAAGATGAGTGCTATGGTGAACTTGGCGCATCCGGTGTGAAGCCAGTCGACGAACCAGTCGAGCCAGTCGTAGTTGGCGCTCGTCTCTTGGACAAACTGGAAATGAAAGTTTTCTCTAGAATTCTGGAAAGCCCGATTTTTGTTTTAAAGGACCATTGAAGCCAAGAGCCGCCACTGCCGACATACCTTTTTGCTCGTCTCAAACGACAGCGACAGCATCGAGTTCTCGCGCAGCTTGTCCCGCCACCGCTGGATCGAGCTCGTCTCGCTCTAAATAAATTGGTTGATTGGATTTTGGGAACTCGGGTTTTCAAAGGCTGTTGAAGGTAAAGAACCTACAGATTGCCCGCTGGCCTGCAGCTTCTCGTCGATGGCGATTTGGCGGCGGACGACGAACGTCATCAGCGCCGTGAAGAAGGTCAGCTGAAGTGGGATTTATAGCAGAGCGAGAGACAGAGAGAGAGAGAGAGAGAGAGAGAGAGTGAGAGAGACGGAGAGATTGAGCTACCTGGTACACAAAGTCGATGAACAGCGCGACGGAGACGTACAGGCAAAACAGCTGCACGACCGGCATATTCGAGAAAAGCCCGATGGCAAAGCAGAGCACGTCGGTTACTGTAGCAGAGAATTATCATTTTTTGGTTTTTGGGCAATATTTACGTGCAGTAAATATCCCTGATATCGACTAGGTCTAGACAGCTACGCGACACTCCAAGATCCGAGAAAATCCTTTTTGATTTAAAATTGTATGCGGAAGGACGCTCAAAATCCTATTGAATCGCGTTATTAGGTGTATCGCGTAGCTGTCGAGACCTAGTCGACGCAAGGGATCGATTGAGGCCTTGACTTTGCATTGAAAACTTGCCGGATGTGACGGAGACCGAGGCGCCGGAGATGGAAACGCTCTCCGCCATCCGCTGTTCGAGAGAGGCGCCAGGGCTGAAAAATGGATTGAAATCAACATGGACTTAGGTTTAGGCTTAGGTTTAGGCTTAGGCTTAGACCTAGACTTAGGCTTGGGCATATGCTTAGCCTTAGGCTTAGGCTTAGGCTTAGGCTTAGGCTTAGGCTTAGGCTTAGGCTTAGGTTAGGCTTAGGCTTAGGCTTAGGCTTAGACTTGGGCTTAAGCTTGCGCTTGGGCTTATGCCTAGGCTTGGGCTGAGGCCTAGGCTTAAACTTAGCCTTAGGCTTGTGCATAGGCTTTTAGGCTTGGGCTAGCTTAGCAATAGGCTTAGGCTTTGTCTTGTGCTTGGGCTTTGAGCATCCTTAACGTCATAATTTGCTGTGCAAAAATCCGTTAAATGTACAGGCAAGTACCGTACGTAAAGTTAAATGTACGCACCGTCGACTAGTTCTAGACAATCAGCGCGAGTGCCGGTTAAAATACCGACAACTTTAAATGCCAGGATTCTGGTTGTCACGGTTTCCAGGTACTGGACTGTTAGCAGGGGGAATACGTAGAAAAACAAAAATTAGCCTGGTGCTAACACTTCCCACCCCCGCTAATAGTCCATTACCGTTTCGCGCGTCGGGATTTTCGCGCTTTGCCCTCCCGGAGTCTAAAATCCTCACGTGCTCTGCCGCCACCCAGCCAGTACCAGGAACGCGTCGTCGATGCCGATGGTGATGACCAGGAACGGAACGACGGTCAGGATGTTCGAGAACGGGAACCCGGCCCACCTGGAATGAAATAGACGTCAAAATTCTGGCTTTGAAACGCGTTTTAGGGTCCGAGAATCGCGAGCATCTACCCCCAGGCATCGACTAGGTCTAGACAGCTGCCCGTGATTGCAAAAGTCGACTGTAAAATATGCATTTTCTGCTGAGATCTCATTAAAAGAGTACAACGTAGCGGCATTTGGAGTGTCACGTCTAAACTAGACCTAGTTGGTGGGAGGGTCGATTCTAGGCTTCCGAGGCCCTTTAGTTTCAACACCGACTTACCAAAGAAATCCAGCCGTCGTCCAAAGGGCCATGCCGGGTGAGACGACACCGATTATTGCCTGAAATCATGGATTTAGGGTGAGAAAGAGAGAGAGAGAGCGAGAGAGAGAGAGAGAGAGAGAGAGAGAGAGAGAGAGAGTGAGTGAGAGAAAAGCCGCACCAGGCGCTGCCTAACCTCAATGTGCTGGCTACGGTGAAAGGGCAGCTGAAACAGGGTGATGATCATGAAGCCGAGGAGCACGAGCGCCGTCACGAAGAGGTACGGGATCGACGTCAGGCTGATCGCTCTAAAGTTCGGACATTTTCTGTAACAAGTTCTTTTGAATACCTCTGCTCTTCCAATTCTCGCGTTCGGCTCAGGAGGGCAAAATCCAGTTTTCCGCTTCCATGTGTCAATACCTGGAAATTGTGGAATTAGAGGGATTAGGACGATCTCTCTCTCTCGCTCTCTCGCTCTTTCTCTCCATCTCTCTCACCTCAAAAATCTTCCTCAACTGCATCTCGAAATTCAGTGCCAATTGCTTGCCGTTCGGCAGTGAAGTGTCCACCATATAGTGCAGGATAATCAGCCGTGCCTCACGCACGATCCCAGCCGAATCTCGCGTCAAATTTCCGATGGAATACCCGAGGAAGGCCTCAAAAAGGATACTATTTCCGTTAACGTTAAAACTTGTGACTAAAACTGCTTAAAAGTTTTATGATACGGTATGGAGGGAGAGGGAGAGGGAGAGAGAGAGAGACGAGAGAGAGAGAGAGAGAGAGAGAGAGAGAGAGAGCGAGGGCGAGGGGTTTTCATAGAGATGAGAGCGAGCCTAAGAGCGAGAGAGCCAGACAGAATGAGGGATACGTATTGAGAGAGAGCAAGATAAAGAGAGAGAGAGACAGAGAGAGAGTGAGAGAGAGAGAGAGAAAGAGAGAGAGGGAGCAAGAGAAAGAGAAACTAAAAAACTTTATCAATAATCGATTACACAACCAAAAATTAGCCGGATCAAGAAACTTTTGTTGCCTGAAAATGAGAGTGAGCTGGCAGAGAATATTGTGGAAAGCAAAGTTTCTGGCCGCTAAGACCAAAAAGCTACCTCGGTGTTGAAAGCCGTGGCCTTTGGGAAGGTGAAGACGAGCTGAGAGGATCCGGATTCTATCGTGGCCTGTATTTGTCAACCGATTTTTTTTATCTCGCTTAGGCTACCTTCAAAAACGCCAACACCGCCGCGTTGCTGTCCCGACAGTAGACGCCGCACATTTCACTAAAAGTCGCAAGATTTCAAGGTTAATGTTTCCGGAATGATCCCTAGTTTACCCAGGGCACGTTTTGGAGCGGTCACCAAAAATTCCGGAATGATCCCTGCCAGCTTACGCGTATAGAAAGGTGTCGTTGCCGTTTGTGGACGTCACATTCTCTTGGATGAAACGATGCGTCTGGTCGATCTCATCCAGATATACCATTTCGAGCAGGTTGCCACCGTCTTTTCTTGAGACCAGGATTTGCATCTAAAAATTGGGGGTGGTGGAGACGACAGAGAGAGAAAGAGCAACGAGAGACAGAGAGAGCGCGAGAGAGAAAGCCAGAGGGAAAGAGCGCGAGAGAGAGCGAGAGAGCGAGCAAGCGAGTGACAGATAGAGAAGGAGTTTCCGCATCTTCAGGTACCGGCAAAAAATAATGGCGCCAGGACTCTCACTCTCTCTCTCTCCCTCTCTCTCTCTCTCTCTCTCACTCTCTCTCTCTATCTCTCTCTATCTCTCTTTCTCTCTCGCCATCTCTCGCTCTCTGTCTCTCTCTGTTCTTTCTCTCTCTGTCTCTCTCACTCTCCCTATCTCTCTCTCTTTCTCCCCTACCCTATGGTGATGACTTCCACTCGCATATTCGAAGCGCTCGAGCGCCTTTTCTTCGACGCGACTCAACCCATTTGTCGGCGCATAAATGTCCCAAATGTCGTCCTGGAAATTACAATTTGAACAAACCTTAAATGACTTAAGAATTATCATGAAAACCTTAAAAAGCTCGAAGCCAATACCGGAGTGAAAACCGTTGCTTTTGAAAGTCGGCACTCACCTGTGTGTGGAAAAACAGGAACCCGTAGGTGGAGACGACCGTCAGCAGCGCGGGGACAATCTGGAAGCAAATATCTGCGGTTTAAAAGCTTGGTTAAATGCCTATGTGGTTTTAAGGCCAAAAAACTGACAATGAACGGCCAAGGGTGGCGGGCGATCAGCTCGCCGTACTTGTAGAAGGCCCGCTCTAGGGGGCGCATGCCCTGAAAAGAATCTTTGGGAACTGGAGGCAGGCTAGCAGAGATCATTTGGGAATGGAAGGGGCAGGCTAGCAGAGATCATTTGGGAATGGAAGGGGCAGGCTAGCAGAGATCATTTGGGAATGGAAGGGGCAGGCTAGCAGAGATCATTTGGGAATGGAAGGGGCAGGCTAGCAGAGATCATTTGGGAATGGAAGGGGCAGGCTAGCAGAGATCATTTGGGAATGGAAGGGGCAGGCTAGCAGAGATCATTTGGGAATGGAAGGGGCAGGCTAGCAGAGATCATTTGGGAATGGAAGGGGCAGGCTAGCAGAGATCATTTGGGAATGGAAGGGGCAGGCTAGCAGAGATCATTTGGGAATGGAAGGGGCAGGCTAGCAGAGATCATTTGGGAATGGAAGGGGCAGGCTAGCAGATATCATTTGGGAATGGAAGGGGCAGGCTAGCAGAGATCATTTGGGAATGGAAGGGGCAGGCTAGCAGAGATCATTTGGGAATGGAAGGGGCAGGCTAGCAGAGATCATTTGGGAATGGAAGGGGCAGGCTAGCAGAGATCATTTGGGAATGGAAGGGGCAGGCTAGCAGAGATCATTTGGGAATGGAAGGGGCAGGCTAGCAGAGATCATTTGGGAATGGAAGGGGCAGGCTAGCAGAGATCATTTGGGGATTCTGGCTCGTCAAAAATCTGGGGTTTGATGCCCTACAAACGGAGTGCCACTCGCCTCGGTGAAAAGGGGTTCAAAAGGTGCTAACAAGAGTTCAATAGGATTCGGGTGGGTTTGGAGAGGTCGTGCTCAGCCCGCGAGAAGGAGCTAATTTATTTGGAGACAAGGTCAGCAGCCGGACAAGGCAAAACTCGAGAATGGCACAAGTTTGGGCGCTGGAAGTTACGCCGGAGGAGAGAATTAGCTAGAGAGAGCCAGAGCGAGAGAGAGAGAGAGAGCGAGAGAGCGAGAGAGAGTGAGTGCAAAACAAAGTAATAGTGTTTCCGAAAGGCCCAAATTCGGTAGGCATCTTATTCTATTTTATTCCGCCCTAGCATGGCGGCCAGAACCAGATTTTGCTGAATATTTTTGGGCGCCCCCGCCGATTTCTCGTAGTCCCGGGTCAAAAACAGATACGACAAAGAGCAGCGGGAAAGCCCCCGCGCAACAAAATGGAGTTCAAAAATCCTAGAAAAAAAATTTTTTTTGGGGTTTTTTTACCAAAAATTTTGAGGTTTTATGGACTTTTGGTATAGAAAAACCGCGTGAAAAGAGGCCAAAAAATGGCTAATGGCAGGCTAGCAGAGATCATTTGGGAATGGAAGGGGCAGGCTAGCAGAGATCATTTGGGAATGGAAGGGGCAGGGTAGCAGAGATCATTTGGGAATGGAAGGGGCAGGCTAGCAGAGATCATTTGGGAATGGAAGGGGCAGGCTAGCAGAGATCATTTGGGAATGGAAGGGGCAGGCTAGCAGAGATCATTTGGGAATGGAAGGGGCAGGCTAGCAGAGATCATTTGGGGGGTTTGTGCAGCAGGGATTTTGATACAAACTGTGGAAAGCCTTGAGAGAAGGCAGAAAATGGGGGAGAAAATTTGGTCATGAAAATCGGGCATTGTGCCCGATTTTCTCCCCCGGAGGCTGCGGCTCATTTCCCGCCCAGGGTTGGGGCAAAATTTGGAACCCGGCGCCCGGGGTAAGACAATGGATTTCAAGTGAGGAGCGAGAAACTCTGATCGGCTTATCCTATCCCTGAAATTTTTACTCGATTTCTGCGGAAATTCCGCGCCGCCTCAGGAACTCAGTACCCAGCCGAGATAGGAGAGCAAAAGAGACCATTTTTACAGGAGCCATGAAGGCAAACATAATTTTCATGAAAATAGCTTGCTAAGGCCTACTAGTAGAGCTCATTTGGGAAGGCAGGCCGGCGACGAGAGAGGTTTGCCACAGGTACGGTGGCTCGTTCTCCGGGTCTCGGAGGCAATTTTTGAGCTCCTGCGGCGATAGAATCTCTAGGACGGGCACGGGAGGATGCCATCCATCGCGTGTGGGGTCAAAAAACACACAAAGAAAACCCTGAAATCGCGCTGGGGCAAAGGAAAGGTGTTTTGTTGTTTTAAAGGGGCTGGGAACTCAAATGATCTCTGCTAGCCTGCCCCTTCCATTCCTAAATGATCTCTGCTAGCCTGCCCCTTCCATTCCCAAATGATCTCTGCTAGCCTGCCCCTTCCATTCCCAAATGATCTCTGCTAGCCTGCCCCTTCCATTCACAAATGATCTCTGCTAGCCTGCCCCTTCCATTCCCAAATGATCTCTGCTAGCCTGCCCCTTCCATTCCCAAATGATCTCTGCTAGCCTGCCCCTTCCATTCCCAAATGATCTCTGCTAGCCTGCCCCTTCCATTCCCAAATGATCTCTGCTAGTTTGCCCTGACCGAGGTCGCCGATCCCGGAACTGTTCCAAGGTTTGCAGCCCCGTACAAGATGCTATTTTTATGGCCCCTGAAAAACCTCGAATTGCGGTCGGTGTCGACAGTTTAGGGGTGACAATAGCCGTTAGACCAAGGATGAGACGGGGGCAAAAGAAAGGGAGCGAAAAATGGACGGTTTGACTAGCCATTAAAGTATCCACAAAGCGGAAGGCGTTGGATAGACAGCCTTCGGGAGGGCAAGAAAAACGGCGCTTTGGCCTTCTTACGGCTTTTGAGTACAAATTAAACGAGCGATTGAGAGAGAGAAAGTGAGAGAGAGAGAGAGCGAGAGAGAGAAAGAGAAAGATTGTAGAAAGCTAAGGCTATAAAAATCAAAATGTGGCTTTTCCAGATTCCGCCAGATGGCGATCAGAGCTCAGCCGCTTGGTTCTGTGCCCCTTTATTTTTCCGTTAAACAGCTGCACTAAAAAATTGATTTATCTCGCCATACCATCAGGGGAAGGGGGGTGGGTGGGTGCTTGAGCAGATTCTTATCCACCGTGTTCCTTTTTGGGAATGGAGAAGGATAAAGCTGTTGACAAAGTTCTGTCATGAGATTTTCTTGTCTTTTTTGGAATTCGAGGAGAGGGGGAGCGAGAGAGAGAGCGAGAGAGAGAGAGCGAGAGAGAGGGCCATAGAGAGCAAAACATGTTAATAGTGTTTCTGAAAGTCCCAAATTTGACAGGCATTTTATTCTATTTTATTCGGCCCTAGCTTGGCGGCCAGAACCAATTTTTCTGAATATTTTTGGGCGCCCTGGCCGATTTCTCGTAGTCTCGGGTCAAAAACAGATACGACACGGCGCAGCGGGAAAGCCCCCGCGCAACAAGATGGAATCCAAAAATCCTAGGAAAAATTTTTTCATGGTAGCCAGAGAGAGCGAGAGAGAGAGCCAGAGAGAGAGAGAGAGAGAGAGAGAGAGAGAGAGCAACGATCCGCCTGAGTCCGCAGCTTCTACCTACGAAGACTGACGATCCGGTAAAGCCCTGCGGCATCAAACCCGAATCTCGGCCAACCCCCCCCCCCACCCGTCCGTCCGTCAATTGTATCCCCACGGAACGACAGCCGCCGACGGCACCCAAAATGGAAAAATTTGCATCTCGCCGCGGGGGGCAGCTTTTAGGAGGGGGGGGGAACGCCCGCGTTCCAAGGACGGTTTGGCGGGCGCTGGACTTTGTCGCGAGGCGGAATCAGGAGTAGACGTGGTTCTGGCGGCTTACTTCTAAAATGTCGAAGGTACTAATGTCGAAAATCGTAATGTCGAAATTCATAATATCGAAATTCACCATGTCGAAAACCATAATGCTGACATTTGATTGTTCAAGTTTAGAATGTCGAAAATCATACCGTCGAAATTTCGTAATTCCGAAATTCAAAATGCCGAAATTCATAGTATCAAAATTTCATAATGTCGAAACTTTATAATATCGAAGTTCGTAACGTAGCAGGCCTGCTTAAGCAAAAAAGAAATTTCAGGTCGTTTAGAGAAAGCGGGACTTGGTGAGGCCGGCCAGCAGAGATCTTTGGGAAGGTTAACAGGGATCATTGCCTAAATGGAGGCTTCAAATCAAGCCAGTTAGCAGAGATTCTTGGAAATATGTGGAATTCCAGCCCAGTATTTTCGAAATATCGAACAAAAAAATTTCGGGCGAAAGCAAGCTAGCAGAGGTCAATTGGGATTTGCCTCCTGCCCTCGCACAGTGCTAAAATTTCCTTTCCCTCGGCAGAGGGTTTCGTACTGCTGCACCCAAGACGCTTGAAACCCGTTTTTGCGCCTGCGGTCAAATGGGCGAGGGCGTACAAAGGCGGGCAGGCTAGCAGAGATCACTTGGGAATGGAAGGGGCAGTCGAGCATAGATCATTTGGGAATGGAAGGGGCAGGCTAGCAGAGATCATTTGGGAATGGAAGGGGCAGGCTAGCAGAGATCATTTGGGAATGGAAGGGGCAGGCTAGCAGAGATCATTTGGGAATGGAAGGGGCAGGCTAGCAGAGATCATTTGGGAATGGAACGGGGCAGGCTAGCAGAGACCATTTGAGCATCGCCTCAACGCTCCAGCTGCCTAGAAAGGAGGGCTGGACACGGCTCATCAACGCCACCCTGCAACACCCGACCAAGGCCATCGTGGAGCCAAAAAAACCCGAATAGTTCGCCCCGGCAACCTGAATTTTCTCCGCCTTGCAACTCTCATTCCTGGCGGCTCACAAAAAAAATGAGTGGTACCGGAAAAAGCGAACAAAAAAAGGCGAAAACAGGCAGAAATTTCCAAAAAATTGGCTTGGCCAAAAAAAGACGTTTTTAAAAACGGAATGTTTCAAAAGTTGGCGGGCGTAGGCCTGTAGATTGCAGCCGATCAAAAGCTTTCGCAACTAGAACAGAGTAAGGAGTAGCCAGGGGGAACGAGCGCCATTTTTTGAACAAAAGAAAACCGAAAATAGCGGGAAAAGGAGGAGGTGTAGTGATATCTGTTCTACTCTTTATCTCTCTCTCTCTAGCTCTTTCTCTCTCTCTCCTCTCTCTCGCTATCTTTTGCGAACTTGTCAAGCTTTTCAAGTGAAGACAAAACAACTCAACTCCCCCCCCCGCCCACAATTTGAGTACCACCTCAATTGTGGTTCCAGTGGAGGCTATTCATGAGTAACAGCCGTGAAAGGGGGTCTTTTAAAGGGACTAAGAAACGCGAGAATTGAGGCGGGAAACGCGAAAATGCCGACATTCAAAATCCCGAAACCAAAATGTGATATTTCCGATCGTTTTACCCATGAACGGTTTTAAAAGCTGGGGTTTCTGTCTGTCGGGATTTTGGCTGTCGGGATTTTCGGCGTCTGTATTATGGCTGTCGAGATTTTGGACGTCGGAATCATGGTTTTCGGGATTATCGCTGTCGGCATTTTGAATGGCCGGATTTCCAATGTCGGAATTTTGGCGTTTGCCCTTCGAAAAATGCCAGCGCGCTCGCGCGCCCCTGATGACGCCAACTCTCCGGATCAACGACTTACCATCACCCCCGGCCTTCTCACCTGAGTCACCGACCAAAAAATGGGTCCCCGGAAAATCGGGGTTAATCGGGTTTCGGGCGCGCAGCGCCGAGCCCCGGCCTTCCGGGTGCGCGCGCGTCAAAATCGACGAGAATCCGGGAAATCAAGGTGAAAATATCGAAATCAGATCGACAGGCAAAGCACCGAAATGCCGGTATTATAAATTTTATAAATTCGGGATTTGAACGTTTTAAGACCAAAATGGCGACATTCGATTTACCGTTTAGCAAAACAACGGTTCTGGACTGTTAGCGGGGGGGGGGGGATTTAGCGGGGGGAGAACCACTATTTATTTTTCCATATCAATAACCTTTAGCTAATATGCAATGTGTTTTTATACCTGTCTTTTGTAGTTTTTGACTGCTAGAAAGCTCCGAAAACGTTGTTGAAATTTTGAAAAATCGGCAAAATTTACCTGGTTTTGCCATTCACCAAAAAGCCAAAATTTCCGACGGTTTTTACTATTGTTTTTATGTTATCTTACACCTAAAACTATGTTAAATGTTAGAACAATGGTTTAACTTTAGTTATAGGGCCGTAGAGGATCACAGAGAAATTTATCTCCCTCTCCCCCCCCCCCGCTAACAGTCCAGAACCGAATTCTGGACGCAAAATTCTGTCGCTAGCTTTCGTCTCGCCTCGTGGGCTAAAGGCAGCCGCTGGTTTCAGCCAGGAAAAAGCTGGTCGGATTTTCGGCCCCCCTTTGCATAGATAGAGAGAGCCACAGCCCCGGGGCTCCCAGATCCCATTTTTTGTGTATTTGTGTTGGTGGGTGGCAGAGTCAGTGTATTGTGGGAAAATCGACGATGATTTGAATGGAAAGGATCTGTGGAGCGAGATAGAGAGCGAGAGAGAGAGAGAGATGAGAGATAGTGAGAAATGAGAGAGAGAGCGAGAGAGAGAGAGAGGGGGGAGAGAGAGCGATGCCTAATTGGGCCTCCGATTAAAAGGTCCTTCCAAAAAGCTAGACAAGAAAAACTCGGGCAGGCTAGCCGAGATGATTTGGGATTTTTTCGGTAGGGGGCAGGCTAGCTGAGTTTAATCTTGGGATTAATTTGTTTCAACGATGATTTTAATGGAACGGATCTGTATAGAGATAATGAGAGAGCGAAGAGAGAGTGAGAGAGTGAGATAGTGAGAGAGTGAACAACATTTATACAGAATTGAGAATCTACAGTAGCGGTCAAAAAGATGTCCCCTCGGGAGATCGTTTGGTGCTCGAAACTGTTTTGACCGCTACTGTACCTCTTGTTCGACCTAAAGGTAGCTGTCTAGACCTAGTCGATGCCAGGCGTCGATTTTTTGCAGTTTTCCGGCATTTAACGGATAGACGCCGCGATGATTGCCAATGAAAGCGTAAACATGATAGTGTGCGGAAATCATAACTAGATTCTATGTAGCAGCGGGCAGAAGGCACAAAAGCCCTTCAAAAATTGGAGAGAGAGAGGGAGAGAGAGAGAGAGAGAGAGAGAGAGAGAGAGAGAGAGAGAGAGAGAGAGAGAGCAAAAACCACCAAAATTAGCCACCACCTTGCTGGGGGGAAAGTCGAGAGTTGGTGTCGAGAGCTTCTGGAGCGCGGCCGACTTCTGAGGCACAGCCTGCCGGTGTTTTGTGAATGGCAGGGAGAGAGACGAGAGAGAGAGAGAGAGAGAGAGAGAGCGAGAGAGATAGAGAGAGCGAGAGAGAGAGATGAGGGATAGTGAGAAATGAGAGAGAGAGAGCGAGAGAGAGAGCGAGAGAGAGAGAGAGAGAGAGGGAGCGAGAGAGCGATGCCTAATTGGGCCTCCGATTAAAAGGTCCTTCCAAAAAGCTAGACAAGAAAAACTCGGGCAGGCTAGCCGAGATGATTTGGGATTTTTTCGGGAGGGGGGCAGGCTAGCTGAGTTTAATCTTAGGATTAATTTGTTTTAACGATGATTTTAATGGAACGGATCTGTGTAGAGATAATGAGAGAGCGAAGAGAGAGAACGATAGAGAGAGAGAACGAGAGTGAGAGAGGGAGAGAGTGAGCAACATTTATACAGAATTGAGAATCTACCTCTTGTTCGACCTAAAGGTAGCTGTCTAGACCTAGTCGATGCCAGGCGTCGATTTTTTGCAGTTTTCGGGCATTTAACGGATAGGCGCCGCGGTAATTGCCAATGAAAGCGTAAACATGATAGTGTGCGGAAATCATAACTAGATTCTATGTAGCAGCGGGCAGAAGGCACAAAAGCCCTTCAAAATTGGAGAGAGAGAGAGAGAGAAAGAGAGAGGGAGAGAGAGAGAGAGAGAGAGCGAGAGCAAAAACCACCAAAATTAGCCACCACCTTGCTGGGGGGAAAGTCGAGAGTTGGTGTCGAGAGCTTCTGGAGCGCGGCCGACTTCTGAGGCACAGCCTGCCGGTGTTTTGTGAATGGCAGGGAGAGAGACGAGAGAGAGAGAGAGAGAGAGAGAGAGAGAGTGGGTGAGAAAGAGAGCAAAACTGGTTGGGTATTGCCAGGGGGGGGGCACTTGGCCGGCTCCTCGAAACGGCAAAAGCCCCCCTTCTTCTTCCCTCCCTGTTCGCCCCCGCCCCTATTTCGACCGGCAGCCCGCCCTGTATAACTTCAGGGCATATTGACGAGATTGCCTTTTCTACCGTCCATCCCATCAAATGCGGGGGGCTAATGGGGCAAACGGGTGATTGACGCGAAACTGGCGATCAACGCTTGGTATTAGGTTGGAACATAAGTTCGCGCAATCGAACTTTGGAAATTTCTTTCTGAAAATTTAGTGGCCAGATTCCGATGTTCCCTCTTTGCATTTATCTATTAGGCTCATGTGTATGTGGGACCAAAATTACAGGTTTTTAGCTCCAGTAGTTTTGAAGATTTTTGCGTTTCTCTCGAGGACACTTCAATTTTTTGACCCGGACATCTTTCCGAACCGCCATAAAGTCACCATAGGAACTGATCATCACTATAATAATAAGTTATATCTATCAGCTGCATGCCGAATTAGGCTAAAAAGCAAGCCAAATTTGTTTTGTAAAGGCGGGCCGAAGCGATTTTTCATTTTCGCTTAAATCTAGCTTTAAAAAATTTTAATAGGGAAGCAACGCGATTCCGTCCCACACATCGAATAGAGAATCTTATTGCATATCCGTTCATCCAAAAAACATGTTGGTTCTTGCCCGTTTTCCGGTCCGAATATTACAAAGAAAGAAAAATATTGCGCGAACTTTAGTTCCAACCTAATAGTAACCTGACGTTACCGAACCCGGTTGCGCTTCCTAAAGAAACATTAAACCAAAAAAATAAGCGTTTATTCGAGAATTTGAGATAAATTGATACATAATAGACGATGGACATAATGTTGAAATTTCATAATTTCGAAATTCAGAATATCGGTATTTTTTGCATATGGTTCACGGGGTTTGCCGACCGATTTCGTCTCGTCGTAGATTACGAATATCACAATACCGTACTGCGAAAACGTCACCAAAAAGCTGGCTTTTGACTGTGTTTTGAGCTAAAAAGTTAGATTTTCACCCTCAAAATCAGTTTTTAAGCTCCGCGAACATCAAATTCGGAATCAGCGTGTGATTTTACACCTCGTGCCGGGTAAATTGAATGTTTCCTAAACCCGGATTTTTTAGCAATACCTAAAGCATGCTGGAAAACGCGGGTGATCCACTTTTGCCAGTTACTGTATGTGTCAATGTTGAGAAAAATCTGAGCACCGACCGATTCAACCAACGCCAGTCATTTGGCGATATTGCCGATGAGAATCCCGAAAATCTGTTTCCCGAAAATCTGATTCCCGAAAATCTGAATCCCGAAAAATCTGAATCCCGAAAATCTGATTGCCGAAAATCCGATTCCCGAAAAATCTGAATCCCGAAAAATCCGTTTTCCGAAAATCCGATTCCCGAAAGTCTGAATCCCGAAAAATCCGAGAACCGAGAATCCAAACCCCGAAAGACCGCGCTCTGAAAAGCCAAATTGGAAGAAAACAAAGTTACAAATTAACTTTATTGAATTCACCATCTTGGAAGTCGCCCAGGAACTTCAGAAAGGGAGCAGGGCGGGCGCTGAGACGCAGATTGCCCCCCGCCTGAATCTCCCCCCCGCCTCGTTGAATTGTACCAGGGTTTTTTTCAGTTCACAAACCGCAGATTCTTCAGATTCAGATTTTTCGGGAAACAGATTTTCGGGAAACGAATTTTTCGGGATTCAGATTTTTCGGGAACCGGATTTTCGGGATTCAGATTTTTCGGGATTCAGATTTTTCGGGAATTCTATTTTCGGGAATCGGATTTTCGAGAAACGGATTTTCGGGAATAAGATTTTCGGAAGTATAAGCGAAGCCCATTTGGCGAACATCTTCGACACGTCATCGGCTCCAAGACCGTGCCGCATTCGACCTTAATTACCGGGGCTCGCCAAAACCTGCCCCTGCGGCCCTCCCACTACTTCCGGGGCGAGACGTTTCGTTGTGCACGGCGGCCACCTCATCGTTCCGCAGATCGTCGCTAAACATGCTATTAGCTCTCGCCTGCGCGTGGCAGCACACATATACCCGGACGTGCGCGACCTGCTAAACCCCGAATTTACCGCGCGAGAGGTCGACGCTTGCCGGGCGCCCGGATGCCGAAGGTCGCGCGTGCTAAGAAGCCTGGGAATTTGCCCGGCACTTCTTTCATTTTCAGGAATGCGGCTTACAGGGGTAGAATGAACATGGCCAAACACTATTGAAAGAGCAACGATCCCGCAAAAATTATTTATTTCCAGAACACCAACATTGAAAAATGCTTGAGCGCCAAATGCCACAAAAATATTGTCTCTACTAGTTTTAGTTTTTGCTTTATTTATATTCTTTTACTTCTAACTCTGCCTTGCCCAAAAGTCATAGCCGCGAAAAGCTCGCTAGACACCGTACCCGGGATTCCGCAGCATTACGCGTAATGTCGCGGAATCTCGGCGGGACCTCACCCATTTCGACGGCTTTCGTAGTTTGTCTGTTTTCTTAGTCAACATTTTGTAGTTTATCGCGCAAAGTTAAATTTTTGTGGATTTGCTCTTGCATTTTTGTTTTATGGATTTTCTATTACTTTCAAATGCTAGCTTAACGCACCAGCACGAAACTAGCCCCAGAGCTTCGTTTCCTAAGCTTTGGTTGGGCCCAGGAAGACTCAAAAAGCTGAAAGCCAAATTGTCCCCCAACTTGATAAGTATTTTTCATCCATTAATTGCTTTCTGCAGGTTTTCGGTTTCCACCTTTATCTTTTTCACTATATTTACCTATTTTCAGAGCATGGCTTCGCAGCGCAAGGCTCAACAACGCCGCCCGCGACCGCAGCGTGCCACCAGCAATGTCTTCGCCATGTTTAGCCAAAACCAAATCCAGGTATTTTATGCATTACTTTTAACATTGTTCGTTCAGGAATACAAAGAAGCGTTCAATCTCATCGATCAAGACAATGACGGTTTCATCGACCAAGACGACCTACGCGAGATGTACAAGTCACTGGGTAACGCTTTTTTGAAGGTTGGAAAATTTATCTTGTGTCAGGGAAGGACGTTGACGAGAAACTGCTCGCAGAGATGGTGAGCCAAGCACCCGGCCCGATCAACTTCACCTTGTTTCTGACGATGTTCGGCGAGCGCTTGGCGGGCACCGACTCAGAAGAGGTATTTTCTTCGGTATTTCAAGCCTGATTTTCGGATATAGGTGATACGCCGCGCCTTTGAATGCTTCGACACGGACAAGGTGGGCGTGATCAACGAGGATCGGCTACGCGAACTTCTGACGACGATGGGCGATCGCTACACGCATGAGCAGGTGTGGTTTTCGTTGACTAAAATTGGTGTTCTTGATCATTTCCCTAGCTCCATAAAACTGATTTTTTAGGTTGATGACCTCTTCCGCGAGGCGCCAATCAAGGAAGGTCTCTTCAACTACATCGAATTCGTGCGGATGCTGAAGAACGGCTCCAACGAAGCGGACGACAATGAAAGCTCCTTGTAAACCATATATAGCTTCTTTTGTATTTTTGTGTGCGCCCTCGTTTTTGACTTGTGCTGTTTTGTGACTGTGATTCGCATTTCTTGATTTGCAAATAAACTTTTCCAACCTTCGGATTATTTTCAAGCTAAATCTTTTACTCGAAGCGCGGTACCTCAAAAGACTTCCCGGCAGTGTAAATTTTGATGGGCTTTTGTGAGGCGCTTTGGCATCCTGTCCCCCTTTGAAACAAAGCTTAGTTCCAGGGTTGATGTCAAGAATAGACGTCGTCCTCTCATTCAGCTACGCTAAAGGCTCAATTGGCGCTGCCTATTATGATGCGGCCACCCAAACGGTAAATGCCGCTTTGCTTCTCATGTTGTTGTTTCCAGATACATTTATTCGACGATCGCATCGAGGACCGTGATTTCATGCTGGTCGACGGTATTCTGGAGGCTGCCGACCCGACCAAGGTGCTCGCGAACCGGAATCAAGATCCGGATTTCTTGGCTCACCTAGCTAGATACTGTTGCGTTCCGGAATTTGGGCAGGAGGTTCGCAAAATCTATTTTTTTTTCTATTTAGCCTTCAGTTCCCCGGTAGCTCGGACATGGAAGAGGATGTGGATGACGAGGACGAAGAAGGCCACCTCGATCCAAAAAGCTTCACAACAATCAGGCGAAAGGACGACGGCACGGCGAACTCGCGGGAGGACGGCGACGATGAAGATGAGGATACCGTGCCCGAAACGCAGCAGCCCAGGGAATTTGATGTGGATGAGGATGAAAACCTCGATCAGCACGCAGAATTGGTCGTCCTCCCCAATAAAGCCTACAAAATGGACCGAGCCCATAGGCGTGTTGCGCACTTGTTGCAGGTGAATTGTGTGCAATAAAGCAAACTCCGTTTTAGGCGTCTGAGAGCTCGGATGCAGAGCAACAAACACGTTTCCGTTTCCGCTTCGACCTGGAGATGATCAACATGTTTCGAGCGCTGGGGTCGCTGCTGCTCTATTTGGATTCTATCCGATTTGGCGTCGAAAGATCGAACCTGGCTGCCGAGATTCCGGTGAAGGGAATCCAGAAGTTCACAGCCAGCCGGCTGGTCGATATGGACAAGGCGACGTTCAAGGCGCTCGGCATATTCCTCTTCACGGGAAAAGATGAACCCAGGTATCGTTCACTGGCGGCTGTACAGGTATAACCCATTTTCTTTACCGCAAGTATTTTTGTTTTCAGGATCACAATCGAATGTCGCTGTTCTCCCTCTGCGACCGGACACGATCGAGTCTGGGCCGGCTCATGCTGAAAAGATGGTTTGAGCAGCCGACGGGCGACATGGGCACGCTGCAGAAACGGCTCGCAACCGTCAAATTCCTGGCCGACGAAGGAAACGGGGACATTGCCCACTTCCTACATATCAATCTTCGCAAGATCATCAGCGTGCGCTCTATTTTGAGGTAACGCTTTGCTCAGGAGCGCTTTCATTTGCTTTTGCAGACGCCTGGCCGCTTCGAAAATGAAGTCTTCCGACTGGAATCCGCTCATCTACTCCTCGCGCAGCATGTGCAACATCGGGACGTTTATCAAGAAACGGCGCTCCCGATTGCCGCTGGTCGACGATCTGCTGCCCTATTTTGACGAGGAAGTGGAGGCGGCCACCAACCTGTTCTCGACGATGATCGACGTCCAGCGCACGAGCGAGGAGGGGCGTTTGGCGCTGAACAGAGGCATCGACCCCGACCTCGACTTCAAGTACGACGCCGTTGCCTCATTTGCCAGCAACACTTCCTTTTTGCGCAAGCAGTCGCTCATCGAGAGCCAGACGTTCGGTTTCGCCGTGCACATTGCGTACACGCATTCGTTCAAGTTTACAACTGTTATTGAGGTTCGTTAGATGTACAAAAAAAGTTCAGTGCCGTGGAAAGTCAGAAACTAGTTTTTTTGCGTGAATAATATTTTTTTTTACAGGAAGCCTACTTCAAGGAAACAAACCCCCTCATCACTCAATGCCTCTACGTCGATGACGGCAACTATTACGTGAAAACGGAGCTGACGGAACTGCTGGATGAGAAATTCGGCCACTACAACAACGAGATCTTGGATACGGAACGCAGCGCTGAGACGCGATTGACGGGACTGCTGAAAGAGAACGCCGGAAAACTGCTGAAAATGACGAGAGCAATCGCGCTGCTCGACGCCGCTTTGTCGCTGGCCAAAGTCGGACGAGAATTGGGATGGTGCTGTCCAACGTTGGTGGAGCAGAGCGTCATTGATGCCGATGGGGCATTCCATCCGCTTGCCGCGCTCTCTTTGAAGGGCCACTTCGTCAGGAATACGATACGCTCCAACGACGATTACACCAAGGTCAAAATATTTACAGGTATATTTTGACAAAGGATTTCTTTCGCATTATTGGGGCACGCTTGTTTTTCAAGTCCAGAAAAGGACAGGAACTGAACAGGCGGTCTAATAGTAGTTTTTAGTAATATATAACTTTAGTTGAGCTAGAAAAACTTTCTCAAAAGTCTTCAGGTTTTGAAAAATTCGAAATTTTCGTCACAAATCGAGGGCAAGTTCGGTCAATTTTTTGGTGCAGGCGGATGGAATTACGCAAAGTGTGGAATATCACAGGGCCAGGTCGGGGTCATGGGAAAAGCCACGTAGCGCCTTTTTTACGCTGGTTTATATTTGAAAAATTATCGTCCTCCGCGATAATGCGAAAGGACCGACAAAGCGACCATTATTTGTTTCAGGCCCCAACGCGTCCGGGAAAAGTATCTACCTGAAGATGGTGGGGCTAATCACCTACCTTGCCCACATCGGCTCGTTTGTACCGGCTGAACGAGCGACGATCGGTCCCGTCGATCGACTCATCACACGGGTAAAATTTTGCGAACATCTTTCTTTAAAGGTCACAAAAAGGCGCTAGGCGGAGATATAGGTTCATAACGCCCCTTTTCCCCGCCACCGGCTTTTGCTGACCTACGTTACGTTACGTAACGTGGGCGATTCACATCCCTTTACAGGGATGAGGAGGGGATATGGTCGATGCCCCCTCTGGGAAGGGGTTCGACTATTGCCACCAACTATGCCGTCCTCATCCCTTTCACCGAGTTTTCCAGGTATACACAGTCGACACGGTCCTCGACGGCTTCTCGACATTTGCGCACGACATCAAGCAGATCTCGACGGCCGTGTCCAGGGCCACCAAGAATTCGGTGGTCGTGATCGACGAATTCGGCAAGGGCACCCTCACCGAAGTCGGGCTTGCCGTGTTGACGTCAATTCTGAATCATTGGATCAGGAGGGTGCGTTTCTTCGAGGATGTTGATATGAATATGGCGAAATCCATGGAAATTCCGCACTTGGTCACATGATATCTATATTTTTCAGGTGCACGATTCCCCGCACGTGTTCGTCTCGTCGCATTTCCACGCGTTGCCGTCGTTGATTCACAAGGATCCCGAGGTGCTCTCCTTTCACGCGATGGATGCGGTGATACTAGGCAAGCAGCTTGAGTTCAAGTGAGTGTAGCTTCATTTTTTTCATCTTTTGGTTTATTAGGTACAAAGTCGTAGACGGGCTCGCGACGTCGTCATACGCGACGCACATGGCGGCCGAAATGGGCATCCCCGAGGCGATTGTCGCCCGGACGCAAGAGATCTACGACCAGCTGTGCGAGGGTGTCAGTCTGCTCGGCGTTCGCCACGACGACGTCGAACAAGTTGAAAATGAACGAATGTTGCGAGCCGTTCGCACAATTTTGCCCCGTTTCCTCGCATTTAGCAAACGTAAAGTATGATATATTTCGAAGTATGCTAATGAAAGCTCTGCTCGTTAGATTGTCGAGTTGTTCCAGCTGGGGTTTGCTTGTGATTCTCAAATTGTTGATATCCCGTTTCTAACATTCACTGAAATTTCGCAAGTCATTAATTAACCTTTGTAACGCTGTTTGTAAAATTTTTATTGTACTTTAAGTATTTTCGTGTCGTTTCGCTCTCAAGGATTTTCATTGTTGTTGTTCTGGAGATAAACACTTTTCGCGGGACCGTTGTTCGTTCAATAGCGTTTGGCTTTGTTCATTTACTGCATACCATACGCACAGTGAGGCACTACCGTCATAAGCACCCTTTTTTGCACATATCGTAAACAATTTATGTGGAAACTATACAAACAAGTCTTATAAATATGCAGAAGCTATTATAGTATATTAAGAAACATTAGATAATACTATAAGACGCTTATTAGCTAGCATTTGTTAATAAACCAGCCGCTTACAGCAGCGGCTGGACTTCGGGCTACCCCCAGCGCTCCCTCCCCCTCGCCGAAACGCGCGCGACCTGGCTCACTATGTCCGAATCGTGCCAAAGTCCGTTCCCCGACTCCTTTTACTAAAGGAAACTTTCAAAGTTAAATTTAATGATTTAAACTAAGACTTTTTCGTATAAAAACAACCATTCCTGACAAAAGGCTTTTTTCTCTTTTCTTCATCCATTTCCATTTTTTTTAGATTAGGTCGCGGTTGAAATCCTCTACCCTTAAAAAGGTGGAATTCCTTCTTTGAGGTAGACATTGATATTTTCACATTTTTATTCATCTCTGCGTCTTGTCTGTTTGGAAATTCGTCCGAAAATGCCCTAATTACAGAGTATCGATTGAAACCTATTAACAAAAACTCGTTGCGTGCCGCGTCTATTTTTATTCATTTTTCCACTTTCTGTCTAGAAATACACCCAAAAAGGATACCTAGGCGTTTTTCGACTTTTTAGAATTTCTACCGCTACAGTGACGGGGTTGATTTGCTCTCCAATGTCCGCCGGCCGGACCGGGGGGACCGAACTTTTTTCGGCCGAAGCCTACTTTTTTATATAAATAGGGGAAGTGTTTCTAAATCGTTTATAGCTATTCCTAAGCATCAAAACTTTACAAAATTTAATTAAAAAATTTAATTTTAGGTCGAAAATTCAATTTTTTCCCCGCCCAAAAATGACCAAATTTTCGACTTTTTTAGGCGTTTTTCTAACTTTTTAAAAAGTTTTTTCCGATTCAAATAGGCTCCCCCGCGAATTCTCCCCCCCGGGAATACACAAGAACCCATTTTGTTCTTTTTTCTCTTCGAATCTTTATCGTTCTCTATGATTTTGAGCGATTTACGCCTCTCAACTTTAACATTTTTTTCAGGGTAGTTAGCCGGAGGGACCGGGCGGCGGCCCGGCCGCGCGAGGAGGCGAGGGGCGGAGGATCGGAGGCCGGCTGGCGTCCGACTTTTCGTGGGTTTTTAGTTTTCATTTTTGGCTGATAAGGGTACTTTTTTAATAACGGGAAAGACGGCCTAGGAAACGGTAGCTGATTCGGTTGATCACCAAATTCTGTATAATCCTCTCCTTTTTAGGTTTGGGAAACATTGCGTTTGCATTAATACTAACATCGTCGATTCTCCACTTCTAAAAACCCAGAAAACGTAGCTTGCTGACCTGCCCGGCGCGCCCTCCTCGAGCCGCCCCCAGAGCATGGGGACCCTTCCCCTCTTCCCCACCACTAGCGTGGGTGGCGCAGTGGCTAGCCCCGCCTTCTCTTAGGTTATTTTTGCGCTAATATCGAAAGTTCGGTTTTTTGCCGCGTAATTTCTTTTGCTTTTTGCCTATTTATAGCTTCAGGGGGACGATCTTGCTTGCATTTAGCCGATTTTGTTTTAGCCTAACGAAAAAGGTGCCAACATTTGCGAAGTTGAGGCCGATAAGGCGAAAGAACCCAGACTTATAAATCTTTTCAGAGCCCCTCCAGCACTCGATGGGCATCTTCTCGGCGGGTCGACAGAAGACAAGGCAGTGAGCGACGGCTAAGCCGCGCAAGATGTACCTGGGTAAGGGATTTTTCAGGGTTAGATAGAGAGAGGGAGAGAGAGTGAGAGAGAGCGAGAGAGAGCGAGATAGAGAGAGAGATTTCAAAATATTTCAATCTTTCAATTAAATTTTTTTCAAAATATTGGATTTTTTTTAGCCTATTGAGAATTCGCTATCGGTTTATCGAAATATTATTTTGATCAAAATTCATTGTGTCGAAATTTCAAACCGCTGAAATTTCAATTTCGAAATTTCGAAAAATCAGTTTCAATTATTTAAGTCGCAATGAAAATAGGCCCTTTAAAGCTTAAGCTGAATTTTGAAGATCTTTGGGCCTGGAATACGTGGTATTTTTCAGAAGAACGCGACTACGGTACGGACCTAAGCTTCGGTTCGCGCCCGCGTCGTCCACTACACGCCAATGCCTCGCCAACTTGTGGATGAGGTCTTCGAGCCTGAAGATCTCATCATCAAGTAAGCATTTTTGACGTCTTATTTCGGGGTTTTCGAAGCATTGTAAGAACTAGAAACGTGACAATCGACCCTGAAACCGATTCGGTCTAGGCAGCTACGGAATGTGTCAGCTATTAAAATGAAATGAAGAGATAGCGTGGAAAAATACCTTTTGTGAAAATATTTTCGTTTTTTAGCTTGATGAGCCCGGTCTCGCCAGCTCTTCTGCCACTTCTCAGAATGCTCCTCGCCCAGCAGTCAAGTCTACGCCCGTCTCCTCAAACTATCGTAAGTTTTACTATAGGAAAGCTGAGATTAAAGTTTTTTATATTATTGACTTTATTTTTAAGCGACAAGCGACAAACAACACATGTTTAAGCCGGTGCCTTTTGAGGATTTGTTATCGGTTTATCGAAATATCATTTTGATGAAAATTCATTGTTTCGAAATTTCAATTTGCGAAAGCTTTAGGATGAATAAGCGAGGCGAAAGGGCATTCAAATTTCGAAAAATCAGTTTCAATTATTTTAGACGCAATGAAAATAGGCTGAATTTTGAATATTTTTGGGCCTGGAATACGTGGTATTTTTCAGGAGCTCGCTACTACGGTTCGGACTGAAGCTTCGGTTCGCGCTGGCGCCGTCCACTTCATCACCAACGCCTCGCTACTTGTAGATGACGTCTTCGAGCCTGAGGACCTCATCATCAAGTAAGCATTTTTGACGTCTTATTTCGGGGTTTTCGAAGGATTCTAAGAACGAGAAACGTAACAATCGACCCTGAAACCGATTCGGTCTAGACAGCTACGGAATGCGTCAGCTATTAAAATTAAATGAATCAAACCGGGGTTTTCGACACAAAAAAATGGCCGAGTTTGTCCAATCTTTCGGGTATTGCCACAGATGATGCACCATTCGATAGAGAATTGAAAATAAATTGGTGTCTTTAATGTATAATATAAATATATCGTATTTTTTAGGTAGGCGGCTACGATAGAATAGCATGCTTGGTTCACGGCCCCGCCAGCCAAACCAAATTCGAGCAACATGCCAAGAATGCTCGCGTGAGGATGACGTCTTCGAGCCTGAGGACGTCCTCTTTAAGTGAGCCTGAAGATGAGCAGCCTTATAGTGAGTTTTTGAGACGTATAAGATCGAGGATAGAAAGTTGAAGTTAAGTTAAAGCTGAGACTGAATTTTGAATATCTTTGGGCCTGAAATATGTGGTATTTTTTAGGTACACGCGTATACCCTGAAGCTTCGGGGCGCGCCGGGCCATCCATCGTCAACGCCTCGCCAATTTGTTGATGCCGTCTTCGGGCCCGAAGACGTCATCGTCAAGTGAGCATGTTTGACTTCTTGTTTCGGGGTTTTCGCCGCATACTAAGAACGTGAAACGTAACAATCGACCCTCAAACCTACTAGGTCCAGACAGCTACCCAAATGCGTCAATTATTAAAGTAACAAGCCATACGGAATGCGTCAAAACACGCTTGTACTTACTTAGAATTTTGGTGAAACTCCGTCCCTGTGGCG
Source organism: Mesorhabditis spiculigera (assembly GCA_958295435.1). Classification (NCBI taxonomy): domain Eukaryota; kingdom Metazoa; phylum Nematoda; class Chromadorea; order Rhabditida; family Rhabditidae; genus Mesorhabditis; species Mesorhabditis spiculigera. Next base: position 1,407,116 of record CATQJA010002663.1, read on the forward strand.
ATTAACATGAGAATATCGTGTTTAGGCGCAGCGCGTAGTTGTCTAGATCTAGTTGATTAAACAGGTCGATTTGGCGTTTCTTGCTCACTTTAAAACGCTATGCTTTCCAGGCTTTCGGCGCATATAAACACCCTCCCATGGTCGACCATCGCCCATTTCGAGAAAAACACAAAAGCCGCCGTCCTGTCGAACGCGTTGATCACCTCCAACTTTCGCTGTTGAAGTTTAACGTCGTCAAGAGGTTCAGTATTCAGATTAGCGGTTTAATTTTAACAATTTCAGAAGGCGGTGCGGCTTCTCCTTCGCGTTGGTGAACTCGCTTTGTTTGCCATCGCGTCGGAAAGGGTGCTGCCCTACTTGGTGGGTTTTTGGGTTTTGCCTAGTGCTTTTAGAGGATTTGCTACCATTTTGTCAAACTATCACTTTGACGAAAATTCATTTATTATTATTGATTCATTTTATGCACTAAAGCTACAATTTTTACTAGGTTTTAGATGAATGATCGAGGCGAAAAAACTTTGCAATTTCGACAAAATGAGTTTGAACGATAGAAAAAAAGACGCCTAAAAGCTTCAACTGAATTTGCAATATTTTTGGGCCTGGAGTATGTGGTATTTTTTAGGTGCACGCAGCGACGGTAGAGACGGAAGCCTCGGTGCGCGGCCGCGCCATCCACGCCATCACCCAACTCCTCGCTGCTGTCGAGCCACAAACCCACGAGGAGGCCGCGACGTTTATGGAATATCTACTGCCAAAATATGTGAGTTTTTCACTCTTTATTTCCCCTTTCTAAGAGTTGAGATAAATTTTGATTTGAATCGAGATTAAATTTTGGTCCTAATTTTTGCTTCATTTTTTGTTGCTGAGAGGCTATCTCTATCGCTCTCTCTCTCTTTCTCTCTCTTTCTCTCTCTGTCTCTGGTCTCTGTTTTACAAGAATATTTGGTTTCAGGACGCCATCGCCAACGAAACGCGCACCGACTCGATGGCCCACATGGCGCTGGCCGTCTGCTTGGGCAGAATTGCTGACACGGCTCATCGGTTAGTTTTTTATTGGGTAAGCTAGCATAGAACATTTTGGAATTTGGGCAGGCTAGCATAGATCATTTCGGAAATTTTCGGAATTTACCGAATCTCGTTTTTCCAGGTACATGATCGCGTCCCGCTCACTCCAAAGTACGGCTGTCGACGACGAGGTGTCCGGCGCTGAACCCGCTAATGGTACGCTTTTTCAGAAAAAATGAAATTATCATTCATTTAATTAAAGAAAAGCATTTTGATTAATATCTACCTTTTTACGATCAATTTTTATGATTATTTTTCTTAGATTTTCAACATCCGCATTTTTCTATTTTTAGAAGGCACCCGCCACGAGAAGGAGGCCACCGCCCTGTTCAAGGCCATCTCAGGCATTTTTGTGCACCTGTGCGCCCGGGGGAACGAGATCAAGCAGTGTCTCGTCGACCGGGAATCGCTTCAGAAGCTTCACCGATTCGCCGTGGCCGTTCAGGGTTCGTTTTCTAGCTTGAAAGGCCCAGGAAACGCGAAAATCTAACCCTTTCCTCAATCAGTTCTGGACAGCTACGCGGCACACCAAAATCCGTGATAAATCGCCGAGTTTCGCCCAGATTCCGCGTCCCTAGGCTATCAAAAATCAGATTGACACGTATTTTGGAGTATCACGTAGCCTAGACCTAGTCGACGGAAGCAGTCGATTTTGGCGTTGCTTCCTGGTGCCTTTAATTTAATTTTGTATATCCCAATTTTCCAGGTGCCGATCAGGGCTTTCCCCTCGACCACATGGTCACCTTTTTCAACATCAGGGAGGATTGGCGGTTAGATTGTAATGTCGATAATTTTATTGATTTTTAGGCTCCGCGCCTTTTTCTTCGACTCGCTGCCACATTGTGTGTTCAACAAGAAGAACGTCGAGGCGTTGCGCTCGCTTTTTGAGCAGGTATCTTTCTCTCTCTCTCTCTCTCTCTCTCTCTCTCTCTCTCTCTCTCTCTCTCTCTCTCTATCTCTCTCTCTCTCGCTCTCTAGCTAATCTCCATTTTATAGGGCATCATCGAGTTCGAGGAGATGGTCGTCGTCAAGGCGATAAACTGCATCGTCCACCTCACCCGGGTCGATTTGCTGGAGAAGGAGACCGTCAACGAGCTCTTCCCACGACTCGCCCCGTCAGTGTCTCGTCGACCGGGAATCGCTTCAGAAGCTTCACCGATTCGCCGTGGCCGTTCAGCGTTCGTTTTCTCGCTTGAAAGGCACAGGAAACGCGAAAATCTACCCTTTTCTTCGGCGAGGTCTAGACAACTACGCGGCACACCAAAACCCCGATTTTCGGCACCCAATTTGTTCTGCTAACAAGGAGTGGCTTTTAGGTGATCGTTGAATGTTGCTATGTGACATAGCTCATTCGCTTGAGCTTCAAGCTCTGAACAGAGTCCATCTTTCAAAATCTGCGCAACGTTAATGGTCTTCGAGAATGAGTTTCTCAAAGTTCGCATTTTCTTAAATGCTCAAAAATACAGAAAATTTCAGAACGAATTTTCTCAAAGAGCGTAGACGTTCAGCAGTTTTTTTAAGGATGGGCTTGGTTCAGAATTTCAAGCTCTATCGAATGAGCTATGTAAAATCGCTAAATTCGAAGGTCATCTAAAAACCACTCCTTGTAAATAGAGAAATGTCAAGTTAGGTAATAGTAGTTATTTTAATATTGTTTTAGTAACGTTCTACTAGCTTTGAAGTGGAAAACAATTACAAAGGGTAGAAAAGGTGGGGGGTCTTTACGGTTTTCGGGGCAGGCTAGCAGGGATCATTTCGGAAATGATTTTGAAAGACGCGGTGAATTGCCTGTACTGCCTATACGTCCAGAAATGTCTAGTAAATTAATAATAAGTATTTTAGTAGTGTTTTAGTATAATTTTACTCGATTTATGGCGGAAAAACGGATAAAAGTTAAAAAAAACCAGAATTACGTCGAAAATAGGCAATTTTTGGTCGAAAAATCTATATATTTCGTTTTTTTTTAAAAACAAAGGCGTGGAGTTAGTTCTCAGAATAGTAAACAACTGTTTAGAAATAATTTCTGTGTTGATATCAGAAAAATTGGACAGTAGGGATCCCCCCATACCCCAACGTTAATGCGAAAGCACAATAGGTTGCACAGAGCGAAGGGGATGCACACGGAATTATCATGGTCAAATTTTATCATTGATTTGCGCTATAAATAAGTTTCTTTTTGCATTGAAAAAATCTTTTGTATCTTCGGCAAGAAAAAAGCATTACGCCAGGAAATTCCAAAATTACGAGGCGCTACTAAACACGAGTACCGTACTCGTAACTTTCGTAGCGCGGGAATTTTTCCGAAATTTTAAGAGTTTTGGAGTGTTTTCCTTGGATTTTTTGTGCTTGAGTCTGGTTTTTTTAGCACTTGATGGCTTATTATCAAAAGAATTTTGCGCCTGACTCGCGACCGTTGATAGCACTTTATAACTGATGCTCCTCTTTAGTTTTTTTCCCAAAGAAAAATGAATTATCTTTCATTATTTGAATTCTTGGTTTTCTATCCGCATTGCGCAGTTTTTGGCAAGGTTTTAGTTTTACTGGCGTGGTGGCTAATTTTTTTTGTGTTGAGTTTTGACTGGGCGTGTTTTTCAGGATGGACCCGCCATTCAATCTCCCACTTCCGGCTGGATTCTCAGGAGGACTGCCACCGTTCATTGTACCTCCACAGCTACCTCAGGTTTGCTGAATTTTCTTGCTAATTTCTTGTTTCCAGCCTAGTCACGTCGACGTGCAGCGAATTCCTCGCCATCTGGACATCAAGCAAAGCTACAAAGCTTTCCGCCAACTCGTCGGTAACTTTTTTTTCATCGATCGTGATTCTCGTTTTAGGTATCCGCTATGACGAATTGGCTCGCGAACTGGGCTTGACGAACGATGAACAGACAATGCTTCTAAATGGCACTGCGGAGAACACCGAACAATTGTGCACGCTGTGGGGCCGCATCCAGCCTCTCCTACCGGGACTTGTCAAGCAGCTCAGGGTAAATTTATGTTGATGCGCTGATTTTCATTTTGCTTCTGTTTATTAAAGGCGTTGGATTCTATATTGTCGCTCAAAAAAGTAATGCGTTTTACAGGAGCGTCAGGCAGCTGCGAAGAAAGCGAAAGAGCAGGCAAAATATCAACGCCGTAAACTGAAGAAGGCCGCACAAGCCGAAGCTACTGCTCAAGAAAATGCCGTACCGGTCCCAAAAGAACCGAAAGAAAAATCCGAATAGGCTTACCTACTCTCTGTCTATGTAGCCTTTCCTTGTTAATCTCTACTCTTTGTGTTTCTTGTTGATAGTGATCTCGTTTGCGCGCTGAGGGTATTTCGGTACTTATCAAGTTGGGTAGGGCCTTTGGGGACCTATTGGGGGGACATTTTTTATCGCTTTTTCGTGTATTTCTAGGGGCGCCTCGCAGCGCCTGGGCGCTTCGCGCTCATCGGGCGCCCCGGTCTCGAAAGCCTGTACAAGTGTGTGTCTCTCTAGTGTGATTTCTTGGGCCCACCTCCACTTCTTGAGTTTCCGCCTTGAACATTTCTACCTTTACGCACATATTTATCTTCATTTTCGAGGTCTGAATAAAGGTTCTGCGTGTTTCAGTTTGTTCATAAATTTATTTAATATTACCAGGTTCTATTATCGTGTTCCCCTGCCATTGTTTTGCAGTAGGCGCTGTTTGTAGATCATTGGAAATATTTGGATTTTGGCCGACTTCTTGGTTGCTGGATTGTCGCGCGCTACCGATTGATGCTGCTGCCGCGAGCTTGCTTAGAATGGGCGGTTGTGCGCTCCGACGTTCCCATTTTTAGAACTCCCGGCTTATGCTGCTTGCCGAATTAGAACTGCCGTACAGCTTTGGCTTTCGTCCCTGGCTCAAGGACAAAGCACCCCAAGGCCAGGCCGTGGAATTCCTCTCGATGCCTATCCTGGAGATCTGCTCCGAGGCAGATTCAGTCTTCCCGGAAGCTCTGGGGGATTATGGGAGGGTATCTAAAGCCATCACGAAGGTATCCAAGTAGTTTTTTTCAGGGGATTTCGGCTATGGGGGGGTATATCATGCCAACAGGCAGGTATCCAAGTAGTTTTTTCAGGGGATTTCGGCTATGGGGGGGTATATCATGCCAACAGGCAGGTATCCAAGTAGTTTTTTCAGGGGATTTCGGCTATGGGGGGGTATATCATGCCAACAGGCAGGTATCCAAGTAGTTTTTTCAGGGGATTTCGGCTATGGGGGGGTATATCATGCCAACAGGCAGGTATCCAAGTAGTTTTTTCAGGGGATTTCGGCTATGGGGGGGTATATTATGCCAACAGGCAGGTATCAAAGTAGTTTTTTCAGGGGATTTCGGCTATGGGGGGGGTATATCATGCCAACAGGCAGGTATCAAAGTAGTTTTTCAGGGGATTTCGGCTATGGGGGGGTATGTTATGCCAACAGGCAGGTATCAAAGTAGTTTTTTCAGGGGATTTCGGCTATGGGGGGGGTATATCATGCCAACAGGCAGGTATCAAAGTAGTTTTTTCAGGGGATTTCGGCTATGGGGGGTATATTATGCCAACAGGCAGGTATCAAAGTAGTTTTTTCAGGGGATTTCGGCTATGGGGGGGTATATCATGCCAACAGGCAGGTATCAAAGTAGTTTTTTCAGGGGATTTCGGCTATGGGGGGGGTATATCATGCCAACAGGCAGGTATCCAAGTAGTTTTTTCAGGGGATTTCGGCTATGGCAGGTATATCATGCCAACAGGCAGGTATCCAAGTAGTTTTTTCAGGGGATTTCGGCTATGGGGGGGTATATTATGCCAACAGGCAGGTATCCAAGTAGTTTTTTCAGGGGATTTCGGCTATGGGGGGTGGGTATATTATGCCAACAGGCAGGTATCAAAGTAGTTTTTTCAGGGGATTTCGGCTATGGGGGGTATATCATGCCAACAGGCAGGTATCCAAGTAGTTTTTTCAGGGGATTTCGGCTATGGCAGGTATATCATGCCAACAGGCAGGTATCCAAGTAGTTTTTTCAGGGGATTTCGGCTATGGGGGGGTATATCATGCCAACAGGCAGGTATCCAAGTAGTTTTTTCAGGGGATTTCGGCTATGGGGGGGTATATTATGCCAACAGGCAGGTATCAAAGTAGTTTTTTCAGGGGATTTCGGCTATGGGGGGTATATCATGCCAACAGGCAGGTATCAAAGTAGTTTTTTCAGGGGATTTCGGCTATGGGGGGTATATTATGCCAACAGGCAGGTATCAAAGTAGTTTTTTCAGGGGATTTCGGCTATGGGGGGGGTATATCATGCCAACAGGCAGGTATCCAAGTAGTTTTTTCAGGGGATTTCGGCTATGGGGGGTATATTATGCCAACAGGCAGGTATCCAAGTAGTTTTTTCAGGGGATTTCGGCTATGGCAGGTATATCATGCCAACAGGCAGGTATCCAAGTAGTTTTTCAGGGGATTTCGGCTATGGGGGGGTATATCATGCCAACAGGCAGGTATCCAAGTAGTTTTTTCAGGGGATTTCGGCTATGGGGGGGGTATATTATGCCAACAGGCAGGTATCCAAGTAGTTTTTTCAGGGGATTTCGGCTATGGCAGGTATATCATGCCAACAGGCAGGTATCCAAGTAGTTTTTCAGGGGATTTCGGCTATGGGGGGGTATATTATGCCAACAGGCAGGTATCAAAGTAGTTTTTTCAGGGGATTTCGGCTATGGGGGGTATATCATGCCAACAGGCAGGTATCAAAGTAGTTTTTTCAGGGGATTTCGGCTATGGGGGGTATATCATGCCAACAGGCAGGTATCAAAGTAGTTTTTTCAGGGGATTTCGGCTATGGGGGGGTATATTATGCCAACAGGCAGGTATCAAAGTAGTTTTTTCAGGGGATTTCGGCTATGGGGGGGTATATCATGCCAACAGGCAGGTATCCAAGTAGTTTTTTCAGGGGATTTCGGCTATGGGGGGGTATATTATGCCAACAGGCAGGTATCCAAGTAGTTTTTTCAGGGGATTTCGGCTATGGCAGGTATATCATGCCAACAGGCAGGTATCCAAGTAGTTTTTCAGGGGATTTCGGCTATGGGGGGTATATTATGCCAACAGGCAGGTATCAAAGTAGTTTTTTCAGGGGATTTCGGCTATGGGGGGTATATCATGCCAACAGGCAGGTATCCAAGTAGTTTTTTCAGGGGATTTCGGCTATGGGGGGGTATATTATGCCAACAGGCAGGTATCAAAGTAGTTTTTTCAGGGGATTTCGGCTATGGCAGCAGGTATATCATGCCAACAGGCAGGCATCCAAGTAGTTTTTCAGGGGATTTCGGCTATGGGGGGGTATATTATGCCAACAGGCAGGTATCAAAGTAGTTTTTTCAGGGGATTTCGGCTATGGGGGGGTATATTATGCCAACAGGCAGGTATCAAAGTAGTTTTTTCAGGGGATTTCGGCTATGGGGGGGTATATCATGCCAACAGGCAGGTATCAAAGTAGTTTTTTCCAGGAGATTTCGGCTATGGGGGGGTATATTATGCCAACAGGCAGGTATCAAAGTAGTTTTTTCAGGGGATTTCGGCTATGGGGGGGGTATATTATGCCAACAGGCAGGTATCCAAGTAGTTTTTTCAGGAGATTTCGGCTATGGGGGGGTATATCATGCCAACAGGAAGGTATCAAGGTAGTTTTTTCAGGGGATTTCGGCTATGGGGGGGTATATTATGCCAACAGGCAGGTATCAAAGTAGTTTTTTCAGGAGATTTCGGCTATGGGGGGGTATATCATGCCAACAGGAAGGTATCAAGGTAGTTTTTTCAGGGGATTTCGGCTATGGGGGGTATATTATGCCAACAGGCAGGTATCAAAGTAGTTTTTTCAGGAGATTTCGGCTATGGGGGGGGGGGGGTATATTATGCCAACAGGCAGGTATCCAAGTAGTTTTTTCAGGGGATTTCGGCTATGGGGGGGTATATTATGCCAACAGGCAGGTATCAAAGTAGTTTTTTCAGGGGATTTCGGCTATGGCAGCAGGTATATCATGCCAACAGGCAGGTATCCAAGTAGTTTTTCAGGGGATTTCGGCTATGGGGGGGTATATTATGCCAACAGGCAGGTATCAAAGTAGTTTTTTCAGGAGATTTCGGCTATGGGGGGGTATATCATGCCAACAGGAAGGTATCAAGGTAGTTTTTTCAGGGGATTTCGGCTATGGGGGGGTATATTATGCCAACAGGCAGGTATCAAAGTAGTTTTTTCCAGGAGATTTCGGCTATGGGGGGGTATATCATGCCAACAGGAAGGTATCAAGGTAGTTTTTTCAGGGGATTTCGGCTATGGGGGGTATATTATGCCAACAGGCAGGTATCAAAGTAGTTTTTTCAGGAGATTTCGGCTATGGGGGGGGTATATTATGCCAACAGGCAGGTATCAAAGTAGTTTTTTCAGGAGATTTCGGCTATGGGGGGTATATTATGCCAACAGGCAGGTATCCAAGTAGTTTTTCAGGGGATTTCGGCTATGGGGGGGGTATATTATGCCAACAGGCAGGTATCAAAGTAGTTTTTTCAGGAGATTTCGGCTATGGGGGGTATATCATGCCAACAGGAAGGTATCAAGGTAGTTTTTTCAGGGGATTTCGGCTATGGGGGGGGTATATTATGCCAACAGGCAGGTATCAAAGTAGTTTTTTCAGGAGATTTCGGCTATGGGGGGGTATATCATGCCAACAGGAAGGTATCAAGGTAGTTTTTTCAGGGGATTTCGGCTATGGGGGGTATATTATGCCAACAGGCAGGTATCAAAGTAGTTTTTTCAGGAGATTTCGGCTATGGGGGGGGTATATCATGCCAACAGGAAGGTATCAAAGTAGTTTTTTCAGGAGATTTCGGCTATGGGGGGGTATATCATGCCAACAGGAAGGTATCAAAGTAGTTTTTTCAGGTGATTTCGGCTATGGGGGTATATAATGCCATCAGGAAGGTCTCCAGGTAGTTTTTAAGAGGAATTCCGGGGGATCTGTCAAAATCTCGAAAATCAGAATCTCGAATTTCCATAATTTCGAATTTTCAGATACTCCAATTTGCAGAATCTTGAATTTTCAGAATCTCAAATTTTTGAGGCTCGAAATTTCCATAGTGTCAAACAGCATTAAAAGGCCGTCCGTAACATCCGAACAGGCCCCATTATGACCTGGCACAGTTTTTTCGACCTGATTTTTATGACGTCATCTGAAAGAGCGTGGCCGAATTAGTAGGGTGGTATGGTTTTGGAAGTTTAAAAAGTTTAATTTTAGTGTTAAAATGGGCCTCAAAGCGACCACCTTCGAAAAACTATCTTGAAAACGACTGAACGAAACAAGCCGAAAATTTGTGTCAATACCTAATTTGGGGTGGGGATCATTTCTCTAATACATACGCACCAAAAAGAGTTTTTAGACATTTTCGGCATTTTAGGGTGGTTTGCGAAAGCTGACCGTTACACAAAAAGATGCGCCCGATCTTTCCGCATCGAATGGTGTATAGCTTATCGAGGGCGTACCACCCTAAAAATTAGTTTGATTCACTTTTATGTGCGAAAATGGGGGTAAAAATGTCCCTAAAAAATGGAAATGTATGAGTTCGAAAAATCTGAGATATCGAATCACATCTAGAGACCGAGACGAGTCGATTGCAATAAAAGGCAAAAAGGAATTCGGCTTTCTTCGATGTCGTGCAATCGAACCCGGATACGGGAGCCCTGTGGCGCAATGAGTGGGGCGTCGGCGTACCAATGCAGAGGTGGCGCCAGTTCAATCCCAGCCCCCACTCAGAAGCCGAATTTCTTTTTGCTTTTTTTGCAATCGACTCGTCTCGGTCTCTGGCCACGCTCTTTCAGATGACGTCATAAAAATGGGGTCGAAAAAACTGTGCCAAGCATTGTTCGGGTCCCTCGCATAAGGCCTTTTAAAGACTTCTGAAATTGCACGCCTATGCCCTGCATAGGCATATTTCGAGATTCTGAAAACTCGAGATTCTGAAAATTCGAGATTCTGAAAATTCGAGATTCTGAAAACTCGAGATTCTGAAAATTCGAAATTCTGAAAATTCGAGATTATGAAATTTCGAGGTTCTGAAAGTTCAAGATTCTGATTTTCGAGGTTCTGATTTTCGCGATTCTGATAGGTATTCGGGATTTCGGTTATGGGGGGTATCACGTACGCATTGTCCATACTCGCAGATGCCTCGAGTTTCAGAACAGAGTGTTTTTTTAAGCGTGGTAAGAAATCCTAGCCTTGGAGACCCTAGTTCGGGCTCACAAGGATTGTCAGGCCTTTTTAGGTTGCGGTTGCCGACGACTCATCGTCATCCCAGGATCCCCTGTGCGCGGGTCCACTTAATTCCCAGGACGGCAGATGGTCAACCCTGTGCGTCTGGTTGTTTCAAACACTGCGAATCTATTTCCCGCCTTTCTCTTTTTTTGATCTTCGCAACAAATCCCATAACAACTCTTTATTTTCAATTCCCTTTCTTCTTCCGCTACAATTTCATTGATCTGCCTACGGGTAACTATCAGAGAGTAAATGTAAGGTCTTGGGTGCTAATGCAATGGGGGGCAGTCCGGATTTTGACTACCAGACACCCCAAATGCCGTGTTTTCTGTGTTTAGCTTTTCCAGAGGCTTCGAGTTTTAAAAACGATGCGTCTTGTAGTCAAAATCTGCTGCCCCCCCCAGTACATTAGCATCACAATTGGTTCCCTCCAGTGGCGTGGCTGACACCAAATTTCGGGAGGGGCAGTGGCATTTCGCAGGGGGCAGTGAGAAAGATTTTGATGAAAAAATTTTCGAATTTTCATAAGGGGGGACCCTTACGTTTTTTACGGGACCGCCGGATTTCGGGAGGGGCATCCTGCCCCTCTGCCCTCCCCCTCACAAGGAGATGGTCTCAGCTCGGCATCGAATTCGGATTTGAAAATTTGCACACTTATAGAGGTCGACGAGACAAATCGATTGGTGTAACTTTCAGCTGCTGATACAATAACCACGCCGAGTTATAAGCATTGTAAGTTTTTGCATACATTTTGCATTTTTTCGGCCATAGCTTCATAGGCCTTCCCCACCTCCCCATCACCATGGTCTGGTGGCCTAGTGGTGTAGTAGGCGCCCTCCGGGGAATCTAACGAGGGTTCGAACCCGCTCACGATTTTTATTTTTTGCTTTTTTGTCCGAACGTTCCTCTTTGCTTTTTGAAGACCTTGAATTGCTTTTTACGCATTATTTTAACTCCACTGATGCGCCGGCAACATCGAACTTCACCGCAAAAAATTTTCTTGCTGGGCATCGAGAACTTGTCCGACCTATGACTACCATTTCCAAAAAATTTTCGCGGATGAAAGTTTTTGTTCGGATAACACACCATTTACCAAATTTACGTTTACTCCACGATTTTTGATATGCTTTGAATTTTCAATTTATTTTGGGACCGGTATAGTCATTTCGGGTAAAAAAATCTAAATTTTTGCAAAGAGACGTTTAGCCATTTCGCACCAGAGGAGTTAAAATAATGCGTAAAAAGCTATGCAAGGTCCTCAGAAAGCAAAGAGGAACCTTCGGACAAAAAAGCAAAAAGTAAAAATCCTGAGCGCGTTCGAACCCTCGTTAGATTCCCCGGAGGACGCCTACTACACCACTAGGCCACCAGACCATGGTGATGGGGAGGCGGGGAAGGCCTATGAAGCTATGGCCGAAAATATGCAAAATGTATGCAAAAACTTACAATGCTGATAACTCGGCGTGGTTATTGTATCAGCAGCTGAAAGTTACACCAATCGATTTGTCTCGTCGAGCTCTATAAGTGTGCAAATTTTCAAATCCGAATTCGATTCCGAGCTGAGACCATCTCCTTGTCAGGCGCGTAGAAGGGGGGAAAGGGGCAGGCTGCCCCCCCGAAATCCGGCGGGCCCGAAAAAAACATAAGGGTCCCCCCTTATGATTTTTTCAACTTGAAAATTTTTTCGCCTGCGGCGCTGTTTTTCTTACTTTTTCTTCATTTTTTAGCCTGCGGCGCTGCTATTTTAGCGAAATTTTTCGCCTGCGGCGCTCAAATTGCGAAAATTTTTTCTTGCTGCCCCTCCCGAAATGTCGCTGCCCCCCCGAAACTTGGGGTCAGCTACGCCCCTGCTCCCCCTCCTACACGCCTGGTTCCCCCAACCAGTATAGTGCAAAGACAAGATACCAGTAAGGTAGTCTGCAATAAAATTTTTCGTGTGGAATTGGCGTCTGGGCAGGGATTGGCTTTTGGTTTGTCAGGCGAAAAAGGTTGTGAAGCAGGGCAAAAACAATTTATCCCTTTTTCCTCTTTGTGAATTTCTGAATTTTTCCAGAGCTCAAAACCAAAACCCTTTGTAGGTCAGCGATTTGTTTTAAGCGTTCGGAAAGCACGGTCAATGACCGGTAAAAATAAGGTACAATCCAACATTTTTGAAAATGAAACTTTAACTACTTTTTACTCAAATTTTTGTTAGTCGAAAATGACATTTAGGGAGGAGAAAAATCGGTTTTTGTAATTTAGCGGTAAAACTGGTTGGCTGCACGATTTTGGACAGGTCACGCGTGAGTGGGTGGCAGCAAGGGAACTGTTTCACGCATGCCGCGTCATTTCGATTCCCCCCCCCTCCACAAGATTCAGGCGCAATTTTTTATGCCATGTAGAGTAGTTTTCAGCGAATGATGGTATCTGACGCTGTAAGGCAGTTATCGTAGTAGCTTTTGAAGGGCGTCCCGGATAGCGGAGGTAGCTGAAGCCATCAGGACCGGGTTTTAGTAAGTGTTGATGGAGGTAGTTTGTGAAATGATATGGATGGCTGCCGAAAGGCCAGCTGCTAACTGTAATCAGCTAGTTTTCAATCAACATTGTAAAATTACTAATAGTAAAAAGATTTCCAAACACTTCCGCTATTCATGTTTCAAAAACTGGATCCTAAGAAAAAAAACGTTCGTCCGCCGCCGCCGCCCTCCCCCAATAATGCGAAAGTATCTATATTTTTATCAAAAACTCCCAGGGCGACGGCAAAATGTTTGACATCGTCCACCTCCCAGAAGCCTTGAAGGTGGCTGTACTCGACCAGCTCGGAATTGATGAATTGCAAGAGCTTCAGCTCGTCAACAGAGAATTCAGGTAATTTCACAGCTACTTTATCATCATAAATGCTTTCGTAAGACAATGTTGAGTGCAGGACTGTTAGCGGGGGGTCGGGGATTTTAGCGCGGGTCAAAAGCCTTCTAGCATATTCCTGACTTCACAAGTGTCCAAAATTTGTATCGTTTTGAAGTGTATTTTTCTAAGCTTTTTAGGGTTTTTTAACTAAATAATACTAATTTAAAATATTTTATAGAGTTTGAGCATGTTGACTTTTTTGTCATTTTTCCCCACGGGGTGATAGGCAAAGTTAGGGCCCCGGCGGCTCCAAAACCGACCACCATTTTCCTCTATAGCTTGCTTGTTGCCAAACTTACTTTGAATTTTAACAAAACGCATGCTTTTACAGGAATGCCGTGAATGGTCGTGGGTTGATGCCGCGGAGAGCGAAATATATCCGTGTATTTGCTCGTGTTCCAGGTTCCGATCAAAATGATTTTGCCGATGTTGGGGAAAGCCGGCAGGTAGGCGCGGTACACGAAAAATGCCTTGATGGGCTAGTCCTGCCTTCGCAGCTTGGGTTGGCACCTTCCGGGACTATGGAGGCAGACAATCCCGAAAATCCCGGCCCTCCTCCAGCCCGGCCCGGCCCGCCAAATTCCCACGCTTGCCACCCTCTAACTCGACGGAGAGGGGTCGAAGCAGAACGATAGTTTCACCATTCGAACGTCCTTGAAACCGCCAGTTTGCAACAAGTTCGGACATATGTTTTTATTTAAACGTGCGATGTTACAGCGCCTTTAAAAAAATCAAGGAACGGGCGCTGCGTCTAATCACCGGTTGCTTCCGGCCATTTTACTTGAAAAATAGAGGGAAATCAGCTTGTATGCAAAGCCGAAAAACTGTAAAATATTTCAAAATCGCCTGTAAAAATGCAGGCCTTATAAAACAATGGTTTTTGAAAATTGTTGCAAACTCGCAAACGAATTGGAACTGGAAGTACCGTTTCTTATTACTTGCTTTCTTACGACAGTGTAAAGACTTTCTTTCAGGGACAGAGGGAGCGCTTTTGATGTATCTGATAGGAATTCAGGAAAATTATGCAAAATCGACAATATTACAGGATAGGTCGGCGCCAGGGGTGAAAATTCGCGAAGCGTCTGCCTAGGCTTAAGCTTATGTTTAGGTTTATAGGTTTACAGGGTGGCTGGTAAGTATCCGGAAAATGTAGAGGGCTACAGCGACAAAAGTAAACCCAAATTTAATAATAGCGATTTATTTTTATGATAAGTGGATGCTAAATATTCATTTTTGTAACAAATTTTTAATGTAGCCCCCATCCGCTTTGACATATGATTTAATTTATGACGGCCCAAACATGGCTGTGCGCCGCGGGTATTTTCTAAACAATTCGTTCCAGATCTTGGTATATTCTCAATGCGGATAGTTTGTATTGTTGATTTTTATGTTTGGTAGCTCCTGTTTTATGAATCCACACACAGAAAAATCCCATAGATTCTGATCCGGGCTAATGGCAGGCCAAAGATCCTTCGTCCTAAAATCCCGGATCTCGAAAATTGGCCTGAATCGGAAAACCCAAAAATCCGGTCTCACAACCAAATCAGGTTTTTAATATGTCAAAATGATCAGCGCCTGGAGCCATGGCAAGATCAGTTGGGAAAACTTTTCAAAAACATTTCTATCTCAAGATCTGTGACTTTTAAGTTCGGCGAAAAACGGCCCTGACCGCAAAATTCAAGTTTGATTTTGGCGTGCCAATATTCTGAGCAGGTCAGATGTTTCATGATCAGTTGTAAAAAACTTTACGGAAGCCATGTTCTATACAATAAAAAAGAAAACAAGTCATAAAACTGAAGGAGCTTTCTTTGTTGGGCAATTTTAAAGTCAGTCCGGATACTTATCAGCCACCCTGTATAGCTTAATCTCTGTTTTATCGAGAAAAATTTTATAAAGTCAAATTGCGGCGGGAAAAGGGGTCCAAGGAACATCAAAATCTTTTTAATGGCAACGTTTATACCAGATCTGTGTGCACGAGACCGAGTTGCTGATTAAAGATCGGGATGACGTCTTCTACCGCGTTGATAGCTATCGAAACTCCATTCTCTACGACGACGACGACTACGAGTTGGCCGATGAGTTAGTTTCCTTTTTTTGAGCCCAATTTCCCTCGATGCAAAGTACTAATAATGGTTTTCGCAATTCATTTTACACTGATCATTTACAGGTTAATCTCATAATGCCGATTTTCATAATGCCGATTCCCATAATGCCGATTTTGCGTCTTTTCGCAGGGTATCTCATCGGTAATATATTCCAGGTCTCTCATGAAGTTTCTAACCCGTTATTTGTTATACAAAAATCTTACAAAATCTTCATAAAAATAAATTGCCCTGACAGGTTTGACAATTTTCAAGGACCGTTTCGATTTTTGATTCAGGGTTATTTGTTAGGAAAATCGGGGTTTCGCTATGTTAAAAAGCTTTTGCGCTGCGCCAATATTGACAGCATAGGCTTTCGGGGAAAATGGAAATAGCAAACACTACGATTCAGCGGGACGACAATGGATTAGCACCCTGCGTAAAGGCGCAAAAGAAAAACTCAAATTTTGGTAAAAAGGCTACATAGCTTTACAAATAGCAGTAAAGACGTGAAAAAATAGCGCCACGAGTAGCAAAATTTTTGAGAGAATAAAATCATAAGGGAATAAAATTCATTCCCTCATGAAATTTTCGGGCCCCGGCCGATTTCGGGGGGAGCACCTTACGCTACGTCCCTGATTATGGGAATCGGTATTATAAGATCTTTGGCCTAAAAAAGTCTCGCTGACCTAAAAGGGTTTTGGTTTTGAGGGCTGTAAAAATTGAGAAATTATGAAACAAGAAAAAGTAATCCTACTATATAGAAAAAATAGTGTCTGTGTGTGTGTCTGTGTACATTTGCATGCAACTTCCGTCAGGTTGTTCCAGTAGTATCTCAATAAGGGGAGTAGTTAAGGGCATGTTTGATACGCCATTAGGTGCGTAATGGCCTGGGGATGACTGCACACCAATAAAATTTTCAAAAAGGAGCAGTTTTCGACGTTAAAATTAAGTTTTTTGGTGAAAAATGGGCCACCCTCTTTGTTAGGAAACAATTAGCATACACCGGAAGTTGCGGTAGCCTATATAAGGCAAGAGAGGTAGCGTTTCTCTTTTTTTTGGTCATCGAAAATCGTGAGAATTATGCAAAGTGAAGAATATTATCGGATCAGACGGGGCCAGGGTTGAAAAGTCGCGAAGCGGCTTTTCAACCCTGGTTAATAAGTAATTAATAATTAATAATTAATTAGTAAGTAATCAATAATTAATAATTAATAATTTATAGTAATTATTAATTAGTTATTAATATTATTTAGTAAGCATAGCTTTTTGCCCTGCTTCCCAACCTCTTTCGCCTAAAAAGTAAAGCCAAAAAAAGCGCCTCTCCATGCCCAGACATCAATTCCAGAACATTTTTTCTTTTTCGATTCGAAAGGGTAAGAGTATTCCTACCGTAATCAAGGAAAACAAGCTTTTTTCGGTAATGAGATTCGACTCATCGTCCCGAAAAACCTATACTCTGCAAAAACCAGAGCCAGGGAGCATCCCTGGGCGTTTCTGGCAACTTGCCAAGTGGCCGGGTCCCGAGTGGATTCCTACCGTAATCAAGCAAAACATTTTTTAGACAAAAGAGTTTGTATTGTGTTCAGCGTGCCATTCCGTTGTGCCGTCAAACTGTTGTCAAATATTCGCTCAATAAAAGACCTGGAGATGGACGCGTCGACAGATTATGAGATGGTAGGCGTTTAGACAACGGCTTCGATGACAATCTGGAAAAGAAGCTAATACATAGAGAAAAATGGTGAATCGTTTCAGTTGAGCCTGCTGCAAGCACCTGAACAGACGGCGCTGAGGAGTGAAGAGCTGTTTGACGTAATGTATTTTTAAATGTTGAAGAGAGAGAGAGAGAGAGAGAGAGAGAGATAGAGAGAGACAGAGGGAGAGGGAGAGGGAGAGAGGGAGAAAGGGAGAGAGGGAGAGAGTGCATAGCCATCCTTTAAACGCTTAGATATCTCCACTGTGGAGAGGAGCATCTGCTATCCGCGGGTTCCGCTTGGATTACGTAGCCAACAACCAGATTTTCCCAAGCATCCTCTACAATTATAGAAGAGGTTTCGAATATCTGCACCTCGATGTGAGTGATTTGACTCGGTAACTACTCAACTCAGGTGAAAAATATCGACATCACGTTGGATTGTGACAATCTATGGGAGGCATGGTGCGGACCTCGGCGGCATGGACGCTCCCAATACGTAGAATTTTGGGTGCGCCACGGCTTGTGGCCTCAGACGATTTCGGGATTGACCGAGGCAAGTTATCCTAAATCCCAATACAGAAATTAAAAGAAATCAGCGTTGAAAGGCCGCTTTCCGACTTTTCAATCCTGGCCCGTTCTATGTATCCTACTATATATAAAAAAATAATGTTTGTGTGTGTGCCACTTTTCATGTAACTTCCGTCAGGGTGTCCGGAGGATATCTCAAGAGGGGAAGGGCCTTAAGCTATATGTGATACGCCATTAGGTGCTTAATGGCCCCCCAGATGGCTGCACGCTTATCAGATTGGGCAAATTGTGCTATTTTTGCCATGAAAATTGAGTTTTTGTTGAAAAAAGGACACCCCTCTTTGTTAGGAAATAATTAGCATTCGCCGGAAATGGCGATAGCCTATATATTCGGATAGAGGAAGCGGCTTGTCGTTTTTCGTTATCGGGATTCAGGAAAATTATGCAACATTGTAGGGTCCGCTCCGCGACTTTTCAAACCTGGTTACGCCTAAATTGGGACTTTTCATCACTTTTTATTATCTTTGGCAGCAACCGACCCGAAAATATTATTTGCGGAAAATTACTCAACATCGGCATGCTAATTGCGAAAACATTGCCAAAAATGAGTACCGTCATTTCCCGAAAAACAGTTTTCGCGAAACTTTTTTGTTTTAAAATATTTTGTTTAGAAAATTTGGCCGCACTTAGTTTTCATGGGGGTTCATCGCTGGTAAAAATTCCTTCTCCATCGGATCGAAGACGGCGAAATCCCGAGGGGGGGGGGGGGTTCGGTCGGTGCCACGACATTTGCGGCCCCGACAATTGCGGCCGAAAGCTGTAATGACTCACACGGCTGAAGCTTTTAGCCGTCCGGAAGTCTAGTTTTCTGAAGGGTTTTGATAGCTTGACCCCTTGACCTAAGAATAAGGCTTTCGTGCCATGTGGAGCGATGGCCCGCCTAGTCTAAAAATGTTTTGGACCCTTACTAACCCTCTTTTTAGTTTTCGATTGGGAAAAACGGGCTTAAGAGGACAGGCCGCAAATGTCGGGCAGCCGTTGGGTCACCCTGTATTCGAAAATCATCTGCTCGAAAAATCATCAATTCGAAAATGGTCTGTTCGAAAATGTGGCTTTTGGTATCATTTCTAGGCAATGCCATATGCAAATTTTGCGAACAGCTAATTTTTCGAAGAGATGACTTTTCGAAGGGGTGATTTTCGCACAGTTTCGCACATTCGCCCGCTATTTTGCGAGGTCATATTTCGGCAAATTTCTTGGGAAATGAGCAATTTTTAGCTAGTATGGTGTCCGGGCCGGCCGTCGCGCTCGGGCCTCTGGCATTGGATCGTTATGGGGTGGAGTCGGACGGCATGGACGTCGACGATTACGTGGTAAGATTACTTGATTGGTTGTGTGCTAAAGCCTAGCTCACCCGTTATCCCAGCCGTGTTTCTTCCCCCTTTCAACGTCAATTTTTTTTATCTGCCGCTGTGGTTCTTTAAGATTTGCGGCGGGGGAACGGCGAACCAATTTTTCTCCCTTTGGTCCCGGTTGACCTAGTTATCAAATGTAAAGTGTATTTACATTGTTTTTAGTATGTTTTAACTATAGCTAAAGTAGAAAGACTTTCAAAAAAACTTAGAAAAATGCTTGGAAAGGTCGAAAATTTGGACATACAGGGTGTCCCAAAAAAAACGACCCATCTGGCATTTCGCCGTATTACATCCAATCGGCCCCAAATTTGGACCAGAGGTTTATCATACCCTAAATAACACCAATCCTGACTTTGAGCCCCATTGCTACAGTAGTTTTAAAGTTATAACAAAAATGAACTTTAATTTCCAGTTTTCATAGGGTTTTGGTGGAATTAGACCCCCCTAAACATTAAGTGAAAATGATCCGGTAGGCCTTCTTTACCTTAAGAAATTTTTTCCAGAGTAAAATTAATTAAATAAGCTTTGATTTAAGCGATTTTTACAACGCAAAATTACCCAAGTTCTTAAAGGGATGCCCAACCTTTTCGGGGCTCAAAAAGCAAAAACCATGCCGCGGGCGGGGGTCGAACCCGGGACCCCCGTTTTGTAGGCCTGGATACTATCCATTAGGCCATAGTGGCAAGCCATTGGGTGGGATGGGGAAGCCACAAGTGGGAAAGGTGTCCGAATTCTGTGCGGCAATGGCCCGCCATTGCCGCACAAAATTCGCGCGTCATTGGTACTGCCCGGAATCCATAACTATATATTGCCGCCAAAACCTTGGGTATCCCTTTAAGCGAAATTAGGGATTCACAGCCGGAAGTCGATGCAAATCGATGCAAAGTCCAAAAAGATAGCCGAAAAAACTGTTCAAAATTCCGGGAAAAACAGTATTTTCGTTATAACTCGAGAAATATTGTAGCTACGGCGCTAAAAGTCAGAATTGGGGTTATTTAGGGTTTGATACACCTTTGGTCCAAATTTGGGACCGATTGGATGTAATACGGCGAAATGCCGGATGGGTCGTTTTTTTGGGACACCCTGTACATGGTAAATATAGGATGCCGGGAGTTGGGGGGCACTAATTACCATAAAATTTTGCATTACTGTGGGATTTCGCAGGAGCCATTTCTTAGAGCGTCAAAAAACACATACAAAAATAATGGCAGATTTTATGCAAAATCAGTAGGTTAATTGATTGCTAAAGCAAACAGGACGACGCAGATTGTACTCTTTTTTTTGAGAAATCGTTAAATATCGAGGGCGGGCTAAAAAATTTTGTAAAACAAAAAGCGCTTGTTTGCTCGCCGGTTCAACGGCTTTCGAATGGCGCAAAAAATCATGCCGATCCGACCTTTCGCCGGACGGCTAGAGGGGAGCCGATTTTTTTGGGACACCCTGTACTAACAAGGAGGGCTTTCTTGAGTCATCGGCAAATCCCTACGAGACCTAGCTCATTCGATAGAGAATCGATTCTGAACAAGACCCCATTGTCCTTTTTTTGCGGAATGGCTCTCACTGATTTTATAAAATTAAAAAAAACTAGGGACCATCCCTTACCATGAGTGCCCTTCGAGCAAAAAGAGACTCATTCGGGTGCCGTTTTAAAGTTTATAAAATCAGGAATAGCCATTCCACAAAAAAGGACAACGGGGTCTTGTTCAGAATCGAATTCTCTATCGAATGAGCTAGGTCTCGTAGGGTTTTGCCAATGACTCAAAAAAGCACTCCTTTTACTACATAATTAATTGCAGCCCGAAATAATGTACATAATGGAAATTTTTTATTGAAGAAAAGAAAATTAATCAATATCTATGGGCAGCAAGCACATACGATAGCGGGGGCGTGAGGGAGTAAAACAGTTAAAACAGTACTTCATAACAAATGCACCGTCATCTCGCTTCGGCTTCGATCCTACCAGATTTGCAGAATGATTTCAAAAGGCTTGTCGAGAGCTGTGCCGGACGGACGGTGGAATGCCTGAAGGAGACTGACCCGGATGCGGAACTGTGCCGAAAATGGATGCCGTCCAATGTGGGGTCTTTGCCACGTTCGTTGTTAACTTCAATTTTTCTCCTAGTATCATCCCGCTAGCGCCGTAAATCGCCATCTCCGCGTGTTCGCCGATAGAAAATGTGGGTTTTCCAGGGCTCGATGTCTTTCCGTATGCCCACAAGGGAAAGCAAGCAAGGAAGGTGACACGGTGCTTTTCTGTTAACGGGGGGTTGCTAATATTTATTTTTGCGCCTAGTATTTGTGCCTCAATGCACCTATTGATAATGAATAGAGCATTTTCAGAATGTTTTAATTCACGTTTAGGGTTCGTGGCTGAATTTGCAATCGAGAAGGGCGTCACTTGGACGAGGCTGTATTTTTATATTTTTGACAAATGTTATGCGAATTTTATCGCAAATTAAGAAGGAAGACTGTCAATAATAATAATCTCGATCGGTTTGGAATAAACAATTGGTGGAGCACTACTTTTCAAAATCTGACCCTTTTGCAATCCGAAGAGAGAGAGAGAGAGAGAGAGAGAGAGAGAGAAGGAGAGAGAGACGGAGAGAGAGACAGAGAGAGAGACAGAGAAGGAGAGAGACAGAGAGAGACAGAGAGAGACAGAGAGAGAGAGATAGTTTGTTGTTGAATCTGGTAATGCTGCCCGCGACAAATGGAATCGTTTGGCAGATGGTCATACCCGATACCCCCATTTGAAGGAAATGCACATTTCCCGCATTCTATCGCTCCTCCGCCTCTTCAGGTCAACCCGTGCCAATGGTCGCGAGCTATTCCCGCTTACCAGGCCAGGCTACTAAGCGTTAATATTTTTTTTTCGCGGCTTGCAGTATTATTCACCGTACATCGCAAAAAAAGCACCATTTGGGCGCCTTCGTTTCATCTCGTTGGTTCCAAAATTGGACCTGGGGCGCATAGCTCCCTAAATAACCACAATCCTGACGTACGGCCGGATAGCAACCGTGTTTGTTTTTTGAGTTATCGCGCAAAAATAAACTTTATTTGCCGGTTTTTATGTCTCTTTCGTAGCAACCGGCTCCAAATATTCAGTGAAATGATGCGGCAACCCTTTTCCTGACTAAATTCATCCACGGAAAAGCGTGTTTAACGTATTTTACAGGGTTAAATAGTTCACGGGCTTGAGCGGAATCTTAGCCTAAAAGGTATACAAATCGATGAAACTCTTCGAATTTTCGAAGCGATTGGATCGCGCGATAGGCGGCCAAATGCCGAAGGAGTGTCTTTTTTCGGCATTCGGTATATCGACTTTTTTGCTTGTTTGGCTTGAGCTACGCATAGGTTTTTGACGACGGCCGGTTAGATGTTTCCCGCCGGTCGCATGAATTCGGTCTTGACAGCGGCCGTGATCGATCAGCTCGGTACCGAAGCGTTGCACAAATTGCGACGCGTCAGCAAGGAGTTCAGGTAGACGCTTCTTTTCGCGTGGCAAATGTCGTGCTTTTGATTCATCGTTACATTTGTAGGCATTTGGTGAACGAACGCCGCCTGATGCCACGAAAAGTAAAATTTATCTGGATTGATGCCACTACTAGTATCGGTTGTTTTAACCCCCCTCAAGAATCACATGCCACCAAGTCAATTTCTGTTTTACATGCCATATTTCTTATACTACCACAAAACGTGTTTGTACGCGTCAAAACAGGCGGTGGCGACAGCTGACACCCGCCAGCCGTTTTCGAACGTGGGGCGTTTCGGGCCCCAACTGGGAAAGGACCCCCAACTGGGAAAGGGCTTTGGGATCCCCAAAAGGTGAAGGGTTTTTCGAGCTCCCCAAAGTCGGGAGGAGGGTTTTGGGACCCCAGGGTGCCTGCACCCGTTACAAAGCCCGAGTACCGTTCCGACAAAATGCGACTTGCCAAGACAAAACTGCCAACAACTTTTTGTGAATGTCTGACCGTTTGGTCAGATGGTAAGTGTTTCGATTTGTAAACAGGCAACCTGGGTTCGATACCCGCTACATGTCGAAAAGGTAAGGTTTCCCAATTCTCAACAAAAAATATCAACTTTAGGTATCCAAAACGCCTGTCCAGACCCTGGGGAGGTCAAAGCGGTAACATTTTTTTGCTTTTATGCCATGTGTGTTTTTATCGTGCATTTTCAGACAACAACAACTTTTCATTCAAATATTTATTCAGGCACAACATTAAGATAAGGGATTTTTAAATGCATCGAAGTCAGCGGATATAACACGATTAACAGGATCAAGAAAAAACAACAATTGAAAAAGTTTGCATTTGGTTTCGGTTGACTCGTTGGCGGTGACGCTTGAAGACTTCTCGACTTGCTGCTGATGGTTGTTCTCGTCCTTGACAGGGTTGCTGGTAGTCACTGGAGCCGGAGGAATAACTTCGTTGGAGTAGCTCACAGCAAAGTTACGCCTTCCAGGGCAGTGGAGATGCACATGTCGATTGAGGTTTGAGCGTGTCGTGAAATTCCGTTGGCACTGGTCACACATGTGCGTCAAAGAACGAGGCATGGCGAATTGTGGTTGTTGAGAGAGCTCCATTTGACGACCGTACCGCAGCGTGACAATGATAAGAATGAGAACCTCCGGCAGACGCTTCGTAGTTGTAGAGATGAGAGGGAGCAGAGAAAAAAGCTCAGACTCTACCTTGCAGATGCCCACTCCAAAGGCAAGTTGACACGAAAATGTTTCGATACATAGCTTATCACAAAGTGGTCGTCATTGGCAATGCTTTGAAAAAATTTGTGAAAGTCATAAAATTTACAACCCAACGACATTTGATGTAAAAAGACCAAGACAAAGGCACCGCAAGTTTTGGTGCCAAACTTTTGGTGTTGTTCGGGGATGTATCTGACGCGGCTAAACGTCTTTTCCAACCAAAGTTTTATTTTACCTTTAGGTTGCTGACCCAGGGGGTCAAAGTAGTAGCCGATACCTCGTTTACCAAAAATTGCCACCCAATGGCTACCAGGTCCAGTGGACTCGTCCAAATTTACGACAAGTCCACCACCGCGTGGCTTCCAATTTGGCAAAGTGTCGGACGCAAAAACGCCAATGTGGTTTGGACGTGTGTGTCGATTGTGTCGAAGCAAAAGGTTCAGCTGTCGGTTGTTCATCTTCAAATGGCCAAAGTCTGGGCTTGCCGTGTGTGGTCAATTGTCATTTTATTCATAAATTCGGCGTGAACGACGCACATGAGACCACCGGTAGGTGTCGCCGTACCAAACTCTAGGTCCAACGAACACTGCCCCGAAATGGCCATGTCAAAATTGTCGACGCCACCGTCTGCCTCAGGTAGTAGTTCAAACACGTGCACACATCGACTGTCGGCAAACGTATCCATGTCGATACCATTAGTCCGATTGTCTGCCGCCAAACCTGTGCCGTTCAACATTGCCGTGTAACTTTCGGTCCAACCAACACCGTGTTCCCTGTCCCAGTCGAGGTTCCATGCTTTTGTGGGTACCGTTTGCCCTGCAAAACGCACTTGAATGTTCTTCAAGTCAAAGTTATTGAACCGCCATGGGTCAGTGTCCTGTGAACCGACGAATGCGTTGTTCTTGACCAGTCCCACAAACAACCTTCGAGGAACCTGGTTGGAATTGAATAGTTGCATCTCGGGCACCTTTAGCTGATTTTCAGGCAAGTAGAAACCCTTTGTCTGGTAGCTACGCATGGGATAACTGGCTTTTTGACCGCTTAGCAGGGCTCTCTCGATGGATGCACTCGCAGACGGGTACAACTGATATTCCGCCAACACCAAGCGAATGTCGTGAATCTTGAACTTCCAGTCAGTCTTTGTCGAGCCATAGTTGCGAATCAAAAAGTCGTCAGACTGTCGATGCAGCGTAATTTGAATGTCGGTATTGTTCAGCATCAACTTGTTGGAGGTGGCAATATTCAAGTCTAGCGGGCTATTAACGCGTACTTGACGACCTTTCATAAACACCAGCGATAGATCCTCGAAGCCATCGTTTGTTGAGAATTCGGTGCCCGCTTCCAGAATACTATAGCATTGAGGGATGCCAACGTTGAATTTTTTCGCCTGGAGATCCGACATAAATTCGGTGTTGATAAACGCTCGATACGGGTACAAGTCGCCCGTGTTCTCCACTTGGGTTCCATTAATGTTGACAGTAATTTGTTTCCAGAATGCCTTTGCGGCTAGCTGAATAGGGGCGCACTTTTCCTTGGGTTCAATTTTGAATGTCTTGTCCGGATTTGTAATTTTTTCAAAGTTTGCGTATCCCTTACCTTCGCTGTCGACAAGACTCAACGTCATGGTGACGTAGCTTTTGGCAAGGGAGACGTAGTGGGGTTCTTTCATGATACGAAAAGAAATGGGTCCTGTTTGAGAAATGCCATTTTCCGGGGCAATACTGCGATATCGCATTGACTGAACACCAACAACATGTTGCAAGGGTTCAAAAAGCGACAACTCGCTTGAAACTAGAAATTCGGGGTTGGCTTCAAGCGTCTTGGGGTCTTCCATTGCGTTTCGGTGGTACAGTTGTTAGAATGAAGTGACTTCGCTTGCGGTTGCTTTTTGTACCTTTTTTGGCAACTGCTTTGGTTCCCTCACCCAAGAGACGTAGAGGGGGCAGAGAAGTGGGGTCGTCTGGAAGTTTTTTCACCTTCCGGACCCGTTTTGTTGAGGGTCCGGCCTCCCCTTCCACCCCGACCCCTTTAGAAGGGGTCCCCTTTTCGGGTCCTACGTAGGGTAGGGGAAACCCTACTTCCCCCTCGACGTAGGGGAACCCTACGACGGGTGGAAGTAGCCCTCTTAAAAGGGGTTGGGGTCCTACTTTTTGGGGCCCTACTTTGGGGTTTAAGCGGACGTACTTTTTGGACGTTTTACGTCCAAAACCCAGCTGTTGTCCGTTGTCGGGTAGCAAAGTCACGTCTGGTAGCAAGGCAACGTCTGCAGGCAAGCGAAAATACTCCATACCGTACGTTAGGAAGGTAAAGTGTGAAGGCAATGTAAAGAATGAACTTTTGCCGCTAGTAGACCCTTTTAAAGTGTAGCGTGGCCACGCAGTTGCCGTAGTTAAAGTCAATTTCGCGGTTGTTTTCGTCAGCGATACGCAAGCTAATATCTTTGAAGGAACCTTGGCGTACTGGCCGGTAAACTGGAGGGTTGAAAGTTTTGCTAAACGTCTCGCCCCAGCTCATATCAACTGGGATGGTGCATAGCAAGTCTTGAAAAGCGTCACCCACCAATTGAGGTTCGACCACATTGCAACAAATTGACAAGTTGTGACAGTTTGCCTTTAGGTCAAGCATGTATTTTGCGCCTCGACTGTCTTTGATTGTGCTGTACTCGAAGCCTAGTATTTGCCACAGTAGCTTGGGAAGAAATAGTTTGTCCACCTTTGTGGGATCAACTTCCACCCAGGCACGGCACCGATTTGCATCAAACTTGAAAGCCACGCCCCGATTTTCGAGGGCCTTCTCAAAAAGACTTGTCGAAAAAGTGTCGTCGACCTCTTCTGGAGGTGTTTTGAAAACGGCTGCTTGTTTGGGAGGCTTTTCAGAAACAGCTAGAGGGGCACTAGGCGGGATAAGTTTCGGAAGTGGGCGATTGTTTGCAACGTTTGTGGGTTGTGCTTGAGGTTGCGCTGGTTTCGGCGTTGCTGGTACTGCAACTGTTTTTGCAGGTGTTTTTGGAGGTGTTGTGACTGGTTTTTCTGTTTGAGCTGTTTGTGCTAGCGTAGCAGCGAGTTGGGGTGGTGGTGTGGGAGGTTTTGGTGGTGGTGTGGGAGGTTTTGGTGGTGGTGGTGGTGTGGGAGGTTTTGGTGGTGGTGTGGGAGGTATTGGTGGCGGTGCAGGAGCTTGGGGTGGTAGCGTGGCAGGGGCTTGGGGTGGAGCAGGTGGTGGCGTAGCTGGTTTTTCGGCTTCTGCACTTGGTGCACCGAGTGGGACTACTTTCGGGAAAGGTTTTGCAGTTTGCACATTTTCAGTCAATAAAGGGGCTTCGCGTTTTCTTTTTAGAGTTTTGGCAAAAATGGTATTTAGAGCGTTGATTAGTCGAGCAGGGGTTGAGTAAGTGCCTTGTGCTAGCCAAAGGTGTGT
This sequence comes from Mesorhabditis spiculigera, assembly GCA_958295435.1. Lineage (NCBI taxonomy): Eukaryota > Metazoa > Nematoda > Chromadorea > Rhabditida > Rhabditidae > Mesorhabditis > Mesorhabditis spiculigera. Next base: position 1,434,190 of record CATQJA010002663.1, read on the forward strand.
TTCTTTGGCGTCTTTGGACCATAGTCTAAATTTTTGCGGTTCAGGGACTTGGTCCCATGACATTGAGGCTGCAAAGTCGACAAGGGCGCAAGTCCAATAACCTTGCTGACCATTCGTTTGATAGAGGTTGATTTCTTTCGCGAGGTGTGTGACAAAACTGGAACCTTTTCCTTCACGACGCCCTGGACCTACGAGTGTTACGTAAAAGTCTTCACTCATTTCCTTTGATGGCTTTGCTTTTCAAGGGAGATGGTACCAACAGACAGGCAACAGAAAGGGTAGCACTTAGCCACACTGTCACATCGTTGCCCTTTATATGGGCAATTGTCATGTTGGCGAGACATGCTATAGCAATGAGAAAAATGATGACAATTCTAGCCCATGCCATGTGAATGTTATTGCGGTACTGTGAGGTGGTCGATGAACGGTTTGAAAGCAGTTCTTCCATTATCAAAGTTTGTCCGTGTAAATGAGGCTTTTGTCGGGTACCCAACCATTAAATACACCAGGTTTTTTGTGGTATTTGACAAAGCTGTGAGGTTGCCTACTTATGACCTTTGTACGCAAAACTTTTTCCACTTGGTACATTTTTGGTTGTCGCACTTTTTGCAGTTCTTCTTTGTAGAATACTTGTCGAAGGGAGACCCCCTGCAATGTCTTTAGATAAAAGACTGGTGCAGAGAAATTTGCAGGTTTGACTATGCGTTTAATTTGGAACACTTCGCCAGAAAACGTGCCTTTGTAAGCTTTTCGAAACACCACTTGGCGTTTTTTTAGCAAGACATAGTCGTTTAGTGCTAGCGGCGGGTCCGGTTTTCGCAATTTAGGCGTACCATCAGGTTGTATGATTGTGTCGCGTTGCATTTCGTTAGGTGTCAACCCTTTTAGGGGTTCTGTTGGCGTATTGTTCAGACCCTCAACAATTTTCGGTAGCACTTCAACCCAATTGTAAGTGTTGTTTTCGGTGAAATATTTGTAGATGCGCGACTTTAGATCACGAATTTTACGTTCAGCTGGTGCTGCCTTAGCGGTTCCCTTTGTTAAAATGTGACGAATTTCATTGTTTTTGAGGTAGCGCCTCATTGGTCCACCGGTAAATTCAAGCCCTTGATCAGTCGTCAAATAATATGGCGGATCACCAATTTCCTTGTAAATTTGCTCAAAACGTCGTTTCACACTTTGAGGTTTCTTGTTTAGTAGAGGTTTGGCGTAGGTTTTTCGCGAAAACAAGTCTACAACTACCAAAATATAGCGTTGACCGTCATTGTATTGCTTAATTTTCTGAAAGTCGGCAAGATCTGCGACATGGTGACTGTTCATGCTAGTTCCAATAAACTTTTTTCTGGGAAACTTGTGTAGAACTCGTCTATGTAGAATGTAAGAATTTTTATTTTGCAGATATGTATCAACTTGTCGCTTTGTGATGTCATATTTTTTAGCTTCTGCCACAAGATTATTTCTTGACGTAAAAGCAATATTCGACTCAGGGTCAGTATATAGAAGATCAAGTATTTTAGTAATACTTTGCGACTTTGAACCTTTTTTTGGTACCACTACCGGTTTGGTCTTCGTCATCGCTATCCCAGGCTTCGGACCGCAATTTGCGCTTTTCTAGGATCTCCCGCTGTAGTTGTCTAACGCGCTTGACCAAGTCGGAGTCTGAGTTTTTGTCGTCAGTCGTCACGGGTGGGCTAGTTGTTGTCTGGTTAGATGGAAAAATTTCCTTTTGTATGCTTTGAATTGTACGTGGTGTAAACACAGGTTCGTTCAATTGTTTCACAAGTCGTGGAGTTTTTGCTTGCACTTGGTGATAAGCGTCTTCGTAACCTACGGGAAATGGTCGTTTGGTTTCACTGGCTGCCGCCCTTGCAATTTCAAACAGGTTGCTACCTTCAATAGTTTCACCTTGCGTATCCAAGACTCTATTCTTATTGTCCGTCTTGACGTGCTTTGCCAAAAGTTTATAGCTTTTTTCATACGGATTTTGTTGCAAAACCTTTCGCGGTGCCCTTTTCGCAGAACCCTTCGCTTTATTTTGTGTATTTTGCGTGGCCGTCTGATCTCTGGTGGTTTCAACTGTCGTCGTTTTCAAAATTTGTGTAGGTAAGGGGTCAAACTTGCGAATTTCTTGGACAAGTTGTGTCAAGAAATTGAGAAACTTGTTATACATTTGCATTTTCATATCATCGGGAAGTGTACTTTGTAGTACGTTTGCCATTTGTTGTTCAGTTTCTTTGGCTTGCTCAACAATTTTCTCACGAGGTGTATGAGCATAACCTTCACCTTGCTGCTCGTCGTATGGTACAAGGACCATCTTTTCGAAACTTTTTCTCGAAGATGTCATTCTCAAATGCCAACGCGGGTTTCGTAATAACTTTTAGTAGTTTTTCGTGAAGCAAAAGTGTTTGCCGCGCCTTTGTAAAATCGCGTAGCTTACTCAAGGTTTGCAAAGTAGCCAAATGTGGTAGAAGGCTTGATTTCTCGTATTTATAGAGAGGTACGGTACCTATCGTCAGGTTGTAAATAAATTCGACAAGGGTTTGTATTTCTTTGTCGGTTGCTTTTCGAATCACCACTTTTGGGTTTGAAGCTTTGTCAATTTTGTGAAAAATTTGCAGGTTGTGTGGACGACTTTGCATTTTTGAAAATGACTACTTGGGTAGGTAAAAAATTTGCCTTTTATCTGGAAAAATGTCTGTAACGAGACGTTCGTTTCGATTTTCCAAATTTGGATGACAATTGATTACGAGATATTGATAAGGCTTTGCGGTTGCATCGAGGTAACTGTCCCAGAAATAAGGAAATTGGTTAGGAAAGCACTGTAGACCCACTTGGCGGGCTTGTAGCAGGTCTGATACTGATCTTAAAAGGACAATGTAGTTTGCATTGATGCGGGCGGTACGTCGGGTCCGAAATGCGTCTTGACTTAGAAAAATTACTGTACAGTTTTGGTGGTGAGTAATTCGCGAAGTCAAAGCCGCCATCACGCTTTCTTTCATGTCAAGCATCAAATCGTCAAGGATCACGATGGCATTTTTGAGGTTTTGCACTTGTTCGTCGCTTGGTGGACCCTCAAATATATGAAAATTGGAAGGCATTGCGGGATATTTTTCTTCAATTTCATGTTTTGACCCGGTAAAATAGTAAATTTCATCGATTCCTTCGTGACCGTCTAGAATTTCTTCTAAATATTCGAGAAATTTCATTGTCCATGTTGTCTTGCCGCCCAAGGATTGACAAAACACAAGAATAGAACAAGGATGTTGGAATTTGAAAGGTTTACGTTCCATCTTTGTGATATGGAAGGGAAAGTCTCTCTATTTATGCCTCCTGCGGTCAGCTGTTGGTTTTCGCAACTGACCCGAAAAAACCCTTTCCCTACGTTGGGTCCCTTTCCCAGTTTGGGTCCCAAACCCCCTTCCCTATGTTGGGGGCCCTTTCCCGGTTGGGGCCCAAACGCCCGACGTTCGAAAACGGCTGGCGGGTGTCAGCTGTCGCCACCGCCTGTTTTGACGCGTACAAACACGTTTTGTAGTAGTAGTAAGAAATATGGCATGTAAAACAGAAATTGACTTGGTGGCATGTGTTTTTTGAGGGGGGTTAAAACAACCGATACTAGTAGTGATGCCCGCGTACCGGAGGTGGATGAAATGACGGCAAAGGATTCAAAGGTAAAGCTCGAGCTTGATGCGCGTTAAAGAAACAATCACCTCGCAATTTGAGAAAATCATTGGACTCATTGGAATGGTGTTCGCTTGCCGCGCACAGGGCCAGGGTTCGACCCCCGGCCGTGGCGTGCCCGTTTGCTTTTTCATGAACAGCTGGGAGTTGAATGTTTCTTTAAGGGTCCACTCATACACGTGCAAATGAGTAATTCTAGCCTGGTAGAAAAGCTCGCGACACTAGCTTTTCTGAATTTCCGATGTTGGCTTATTTTCATAATGTCGAAATGTCAGAATGTCGAAATGTCAGAATGTCGAAATTTACATAAGCTAAAATTCCCGGTAAAGTCCCCGAATTCTAGACAAAAAATGTTGTCGTGAAATAAGATAAAAAAATAGAAGTTGGAAAATTTTTTTTTGGCTAGGATTTGGCGGTTTCACCGGTAATTAGCCTATGTAAATTTCGACATTATGAAATTTCGACATTATGAAATTTCGACATTGAAATTTCGACATTATGAAATTTCGACATTATGAAATTTCGACATTATGAAATTTCGACATTATGAAATTTCGACATTATGAAATTTCGACATTATGACATTTCGACATTATGACATTTCGACATTATGACATTTCGACATTATGAATTTCGACATTATGATACCAATTCTCCGATGTTGTATCCATCTCTGGCTGTTTAGATTTGGTTGCACGAGACTATCGTGCGGATTGTGGATCGTGACGCGCACCGCTATGTGGCGTGCAGCTATCAAAATAACGTTAACATCAACAGGGACGACGATAGGTCGGTTGAAACTTGAGAGCGAGAGGGATAGAGGGAGGGAGAGAGAGATGGAGATGGAGATGGAGAGGGAAATAGAACCAGAAATTGCATTGTCAATGATACATTTCGATCTCGGTTTGAAACGGCGAGACTTTACGCCGCCCCCCCTCGGCTGCAAGCAGAGACCCTACATATCCCCTTGCTCCCCTCGCCCTTCCCATCCCTCCCGTGGCCTAATGGTCCAAGCGCTTGCCCCCCGGGCCTCGGTTTTGCCGGACGTTGGCACCTACCGTAACCTTCCATGCTAAAGTGTTGACCAATATCCTACTATATATATAAATACCCTACTACTATGTATATAAAAAAATAGTGTCTGTGTCTGTGTGCCACTTTGCATGCAACTTCCGTCACCGTGTTCGGTGGATAACTAAAAGAGGAAGGATAGGCTACATATGATACGTCATTAGATGCGTAATGGCCCCGAGATGACTGCACGCATATCAGATTTTGCAAATTATGCTATTTTTGACATTAAACTTAAGTTTTTGTTAAAAAATCCGGCACCCTCTTTGTTAGAAATTAATTAGCATACGCTGGAAGCGGCGGCAGCCTATATAACTGGAGAGAGTGCATTTTTCATTATTTTTCATCGAAATTCGGGCGAATTATGCAATGCAAAGCGATGGGCTCGGACGGGGCCAGGGTTGAAAAGTCGCGAAGCGGCTTTACAACCCTGGTAAGATCTTATATTTCTCAACGAAAGGAGAATATCCCTTTAGTCTTGGAATGGCATTTTCAGGACATTCGACGTGCCATTCTGCCATTTTATCAACTTCCTTCCACAAATCCGCTCCTGCAAAGATATTGAGTTCAACGTATCAACAGATTATCTGAGGGTACCCAGCTAGCTGTCGTACAGCTTCCAAAAACGGCCATAACAAAATCGACCATGAGGATATAAATTTAGGTGGGAAATCCAGAAGGAGCTGTGCGAAGTGACGACCTATTTGAGGTGGGAGAGTGTTGATGAATGCCATCTGATGAGAGAGGGAGAAAGGGAGAGAGAGAGAGAGAGAGAGAGAGAGAAAATGATAACACTTTATATGTCATACGGTAAACCATTTAGCTATCTCCGTTTTGGCGATCGCTGGCCGCCGCCCACGATCTGACTCTGGTGTCGGCAGATAACGGCGAGCTGTTCAGAAAGATTTTTGCCAACTACCGTGGCGGTTTCGACGTGATGTACGTCAGCGTATGTGACTTTGAAAACCCCTAATAGCTCCCGTGCTCCGGAAAATTGTCGGTCTTGTTGGGTTTTGTTAGGAAACGAACGCTCCCTACGTGGCAATTATTGAACCGAACGCCTTGGAAATTGTTTTTTTTTCGGGAAACCCGACAGGATCAATCTTACAGGAGGAGCTGCGAGACACACTCGACTGTGCCGATATCTGGGAGCATTGGGGTGGGCCCTCACTCCCAGAACGTCGCCAAGAAGTCTCGTGGTCGCTCGGCAAGGAATGGCGTCTGCCGACGATTTTGCGATTGACAGAGGTTCATTCGCACACTAATCTAACCACACGCACACTAAAATCTAGATTGCCTGGTGTCTGCCCAGACCGTCACGCACTGGGTTGTTGCACAGAATCAATGTTTATGGTCTGGACGAGAACAACTTCAACCTCGACGTAGAGTTGGTGAGTGCCATCTGATGCGAGAGAGAGAGAGAGAGAGAGAGAGAGAGAGAGAGAGAGAAAGACAGACTGGTTTTGCAGGAGAATTTCAAGAAACTTGTCGAAATCCCCGAAGGCCGAAACGCGAAATATCTTGAGGAGACTGATGCAGATGCGGAACTGTGCCGAAAATGGATTGCCGCCCATGAAGTAAGCTTTGAATACCAGGGAATTCTTTCTAGACGCTGTTGATACTCCTAGCCTTCCATGTCTATCATTTCATTCTAGCCGAATGCTGCCAATCATCAAATACATCGACAGCTCCGAGCTTCTATCCATGGCAAAGGTATTTCAATGCCGATTTTCCATCTGGACGAATTTTATGAGCGTTTCCAATCACGATTAACGGGGCTATAAAGCGTGAAAATCGACCCTTGCCATCGACTAGGTTTCTACTGATACTTGAAACAATTCACAAGTTTGGTTGTGACTAGTGATGGGGTTATTCAAATCAAATCTTGACTCAAATCTGAGAGCTCAAATCTGAATATTTGAAGGCAAAAATTTCAATTTCAAATCGGCGGATTTGATTTGAAATCCCGTGGGCGAGTTCAAATCAAATCTCGAGGATTTGATTAAGCTTCCGGTCCTTAATCAAATCTTATGGAGATTCCGGCATGCAAAACATAAAAAAATCGCTATGGCCGAACCGGCGCGAACCGGAAATGACCTTGATTATGCATACCATCATACAATTAGCATCCGCGTAATGAGCTATTGATTTTTTCGACTCCTTTCAAATCCTCGTTCAAATCTTCAGATTTGAACTCAAACCTCGAAAGTCCAAATCAAATCGCTTTGATTTGAAGTGCTGAAACCTTATTCAAATCAAAGCGGCAGATTTGATTAGGCGGATGCAAATTAGATTTGAGATTTGAATAATACCATCACTACTACTGATACTTGAAACAAATCACAAGTTTTGTTGTGCCTCACAACTTGTTAGTTGTGGTTCAGAGCTGCGTAAACTCCCGGAAAATAGGGGACTATTTTAGCCTTGTATCGTCCGTCTGTTTCTCGTTGATCAGAGGGGTCAATTCTCGTGCTTTCTCGTCCGTTTCAGCAATGCCGAATTTTTGGCAGCTCGCTTGAAAATCCGATGCTTTCAGACTTCCTCATCGCTTTCGAACGCTGCTATGATGGTGAATGTTGCGCGATTTGGATTTTCGACAAATGAGATGGCCCAACCTAACGAATTTGACAAGGAAGGGCTGGGGCGAATAAATATCATCTGCATCTGGAATTCACAGTGGATTCCAATTCTTTCTTCACCGCAAAGGAACAAAATGTTCGGAAAACCCAATTAATATCCGCATGCTGATTGCGACATTAAAAAAACAGTTTTAGCGATAACTTTTTTTTTGCAATATTTTGCTTTCAAAATTGCTCCACTGGTGTACGGTTCTAGTGAATTGCTGAGTGGTCTAGCATCAGCGTCGGTAAGAGTCTAGGACCCCCCTCCTTTGTGCTAGCGAGCGCTAAAGTGCAAACGTGCAAAAATCGCCGAGATATTCGACAAAAACCACTGCCTTTATAGTTATTTTACTGACAAGGAGACGTTTTTAGGTGGGCACGGAGTTTCGTAACGAGACCAAGCTCATTCGAAAGAGCTTGAAAAACTGAGCAAGATCCCGTTTTCCATTTCTGCGAAACGATAGCGATTGATTTTTAATAATTAAATTAAAGAATTAGCAGAAATTGGCATGATTCCCCTCGCGCGCAGCGATTTCCTTCCAAATATCCCCACTGTCGGAAATCCAGGCCCCGTCTTCCCTTCCCCATAGCGATTTGGAGCAGCCGGTACGGCGCTTGCCTCTCACGAAATTTTTTTTGGACTTTTTGTCAGTTCGACCCCTTAGCCGAGAATTCGTTTTGCTTTTTAATTCCTGAACACTTTCTAAACGTGGAATCTAGCCCAAAATTAATTTTTTTTGTGGTATGCCCCAAACCGATAGCGTTGCACTCGCGTCTCAGGGATTGAAATCAACTGGTCCGCTTGCGCCTACACCGATGCTGTTCAGAATATTTATGTAACGCATTGCGATAATTAAATTAAAATAAATAATTCAGCCTCCTAAAATAAAAAGCAAAACGAATTCTGGGCTCAGGGGTCGAACTGACAAAAAGTCCAAAAAAATTTTGTGAGAGGCAAGCGCCGTACCGGCTGCGCCAAATCGCTATGGGGAAGGGAAGACGGGGCCTGGATTTCCGACAGAGGGGATCTTTGGAAGGAAATCGCTGCGCGCGCGGGGAATCATGCCAATTTCTGCTAATTCTTTAATTTAATTATTAAAAATCAATCGCTATCGTTTCGCAGAAATGGAAAACGGGATCTTGCTCAGTTTTTCAAGCTCTTTCGAATGAGCTTGGTCTCGTTACGAAACTCCGTGCCCACCTAAAAACGTCTCCTTGTCAGCGAAATTACAACCCATAGAATAACTATAATATCAGTAAAATATCAGGTTGGAAGGTAAGTCCTGTCGCCGAGATTTCGAAGAGCTGCCTAAAATTGCAAATAGCATCATTTTTGACATGCGATATGTCATTTGGTAGCCCTCGACCTAAATTTCTTCCGGAGGAAGGACCTGGGCCATTAAAATGAAGGGGGGTCGAGATACAGGCCCGAGAAGTTTTTGGCGAAATATGGGAAAAGTGTTTTTGCAATTTATCTCTGCATGGAGCGATTTGCATGCGATACCTTGAGCGCCAATCGATAGATCTCGAGGAGTAGATATCGATGGATGTTGAGATCATCAAAATTGGACACTGGATGGCCGAGATATGGGCCTCTGAAATTTGGCCCATTTCTTAGAACTTTTCTCGAAATCCCATACATCAGGCAAGAACGAGCCAAAACTTGCCGCTCGATTTTTGAACACCACATGAGGATGTTGATAAAATGTATAGGATTTCGAGAAAAGTTCTAAGAAATGGGCCAAATTTCAGAGGCCCATATCTCGGCCATCCAGTGTCCAATTTTGATGATCTCAACATCCATCGATATCTACTCCTCGAGATCTATCGATTGGCGCCCAAGGTATCGCATGCAAATCGCTCCATGCAGAGATAACTTGCAAAAACACTTTTCCCAAATTTCGCCAAAAACTTCTCGGGCCTGTATCTCGACCCCCCTTCATTTTAATGGCCCAGGTCCTTCCTCCGGAAGAAATTTAGGTCGAGGGCTACCAAATGACATATCGCATGTCAAAAATGATGCTATTTGCAATTTTAGGCAGCTCTTCGAAATCTCGGCGACAGGACTTACCTTCCAACCTGATAACTATAAAGGCAGTGGTTTTTGTCGAATATCTCGGCGATTTTTGCACGTATCGAGATGCGATTTTCAGAATAGGCTTCTGAAGGGTCACTTGATATACTGTACAAATCCGAATCAAATCGGTTCGTGGAAAGTCCGATTTTTGGCAAATGACGTATTCGAAACTGTAAAAAAACTATAAAGGCAGTCTAAAGAAATACATTCAAAAATTCCCAAATTAGTTTCTTTGGAAATTTACAATACAATCATGGTTGTTAGAACGTTTTCTATTAAAAATTGTTTCCTAGTACTGCCTTTATAGTTATTTTACTGAGTGTATCACATATTATAGTATTCATTATATAGTCATAATATATTCGATTAGAACGAAAATTTCTTCATTATGGATAAGCTTCAGCTTAATTAATCTTAATGAACAGTACTTAAAGGGATACCGACGGCATAGCCTATAGGTCGGTCCGGGAAAGAAAATGCCTCTGCGTCTCCACCCAGGAGGGCGCGCTTTTTGCCCTGTTGGCTACTTGCCAATTTGTTGATGGGGGGGGGATCGACACACGACAACGACACGGTAACCTATATTGAACAAGATGTCCTTCTCCAAATCTGCGAACCATGCACGGTGTTCGATCATTTCCCGCATTCTTCCTGACCCCCCGCGCTTCAAACGCATTGCTAACAGAGGGGAATTAATGTCGACACAAATGGGAAGTGGCCGCTGGGGCATCGGGTTGGTCATCGAGTGGCAATTTTGCGGCGAGTACTTTTACAATCCCAACTTTGCGGCGCAAATTTTCGGGCCGGCTTTCGCAGATTCTGCAAAGCGATTGGGGAGCAGCAAAAAATTCGGTTCTATTTAAGTTAGGGGGGGCAAATTTTTTCGCATATTTCCAGTCGCTTTTCTTCGGTTTTTCTTTGGATTGGGCTCAGCTTAGCTTAGCATCGGCTTAGCTTAGGCTTCGGCTTAGCTTACCCTAAGCTTAGACCTAGCTTAGTCTAGGCTTAGGCCAAGCTTCTGGGCGGGGTTGAAGTACCCGCGCTGTAGCTTGGCTTTGTCACATTTTCACTGATTATGGCTTCGGCTTACTTTTGTTGAAGCTCACCTTGACTGAGCGTCATCTTAGCTTGGCTTAGGAGTTGAGACTTACGCTGGGTTAGCCGCAAAAAAAACTGGTAGCCAGGTAGCTCAAAAATGGCCCCAAAAAATCTTGCCCCCCCCCCCGCTAACTTGAATAGTACCAAAAATTCTGCAAAATAATTCTACTCGTCGCCACTAAAAAAATAATTCTCCTTGTAAACCGGTTTTCAGAAAAGCTCTGATGTTTCCCGCCGCGCGCATGAATTCGGTTTTGACAGCGGCCGTGATCGATCAGCTCGGCATCGAAGAATTGCACAAATTGCGACGCGTCAGCAAGGAGTTCAGGTAGATGCTGGGGCATTCGGGTTGACAGTGCTTTTTCACTTACGTTGCCCTTTGCAGGAGTGCCGTCGACGAACGCGGGCTGATGCCACGAAAAGTGAAATTTATGATGATTGATGCCCGTGTGCCGGAGATGGATGAAATGGCGGCAAAGGATGAGAAGGTAAAGCTCAAGGTAGCCGGATTGTAAATGGTCCATTCTTGAAAACAAGTGATTCAAGCGGGGTAGTGATTGATCTCGCTTTTTAGATTTGGTTGCACGAGACGAATATGCTGATTGTGGATCGCCAGAGTGGCAGTTTTACGGCGTGCAGCTATCAAAATACGATTAGCATCAACAGTGAATCTGCGAGGTCAGTTCAAACTTAAGAGAGTGTGTGAGAGCGGAGAGAGAGAGAGAGAGAGCGAGAGGGATTGAGAGAGACTGTTGTTCTTTCTCAATCTTTTTTAGGGCATTCAACGCGCCATTCCACCGTTTTATCAAGCTACTTCCACAAATCCGCTCGATCGAAGCGGTTGAAATGAATGTTTCGACAGATTATGAGCCGGTAAGCATCTAGCCGTCGTACTGTCTTGAAACCGCAATGAATTTTATGCAATCTTATATAAATCTAGCTGAAGCTATGCCCGCGACTACAGGGAATCGACCTAAGAGCATTGCGAAGTGACGCCCGATTTGAGGTGAGGTAAAAGCAGAGATGTATAGCATAGGCGAAAGAGAGGGAGTATGAGAGAGACAGAAAGAGAGTACGAGAGAGAGACGGAGAGATAGAGAGAGATAGCGAGAGAGAGCGAGAGAGAGAAAGAGAGAAAGAGAGAGAGAGAGAGAGAGGGTAGTTCGAGAGAGAGAGCCGGAGTACGAGAGCGAGAGAGAGAGAGAGAGAGTGTGTGTACTACATATCTATATCATGCAGTAATAACATTTAGCTATCCCCATTCTTGCAATCTCTGAATGGGATCTGCGAGTTTTCGCTGGAGTCGACAGACAACGGCGAATTATTGCGCAAAATCTTTGTCAATAACGGCAACGGTTTCGATCGGCTGTATGTAGACGTGAGTATTGCGTATAACATGCCCACATAGAGCAATATTCGTTGCCACGTGAAATACCACCCCCCGTTAAGCAAACATTACCGAATATTATGCAGGTGGATCAGCTGAAACAACTGCTCGACTGCACCGATATGTGGGAGACGTGGTGCGGACCGCCACTCCCAGCGCGCCGTCAAGAAATTGCGTTTTCTAACGACGAATGGTGTTTGAAGACCATCTTACGACTGGCTGAGGTTCGTTCAACCGGTACATGGCAAATCGGCAACGCGATTTCCGGCGGGCGGCTTGGAGAGAAACCCGCAAGGAAATCTTGCTTAGCAACACTTCAGGGAACCTTTTGGGATTTTTTTTGGAAACTAGGCTCTAACATTTAGATCGCTTTTTGCCTCACCCGTCCGTCACGCCCTGGGCTGTTGCATCAAATTTACATTGACTTGGACATGGACAATTTCAACGCGGACGCCGAGTTGGTACGTACGCTGAAGAGAGCGAGAGAGCGAGAGAGAGAGAGAGAAAGAGAGGGGGAGGGAGAGAAAGAGAGAGAGAAAAAGTGAGAGAGAGCGAGAGAGGGAGAGAGAGAAAGAGAAAGAGGGAGAGAGGAGAGAGAGGGAGAGAGGGAGAGAGGAGGTCGACATGTGGAATACCTTGAGGAGACGGATCCTGATGCGGAACAGTGCCGAAAATGGATTACCACTAGTGCTGACGTACGTCGCCGTTGGCGGAAATTATAGGGCACCATGACACGGCCAAAATGCTTGTAAAATGCGCTGTTCCGTGCGTGTAAAAGTCCTAAGAATTTTTCCACGTAAACAGCTTGATATGATACCGAAAACAGCGTTCCTGCATCGTAATCTCTTCTCTACCTGCATCCACCTTATGTTAATTGAATTTATTAATACCAAAAACACAAAGAAAATCTTTAATTTGGCAGGTTTTGTATGTTTTCGACCTCAAATTGGCGGAAAGGTCGCTGGCTGCAATGTCATGGTCCCAAATAGAGAGTCGAAAGCACGTGTATTTGACGCGTGGCGCAGCCATAGCCGCCGAGGTCTAAAATATAATTTTAGGGTCATGTCGATCATCCCGTCCATCGTTATCTCCGGGTTTCTATCGAGGGCAAAGGCCGGTTTTTCACGCTGAATATTGATTAGAATGTAGACGGATTATCCTTGGAAGGGAAATACCCTGGGAAGTCCTTAAAGGGACATCGAAACGAGAGAATCGATGCCGTCTCTCGACTAGATCTAGACAGCTACTTGACAAGCTAAAGCGCATACTAACACAAGAGACGTTGATTCGTTTGAGGGACGTGGCGCTCCAGTAAACCTGTAATGAGTTTTTGCGTCTGGCGCGTTGTCTAGACCTAATCGCCGGCAGGGGGTTGATTCTCATGCGTGGTCGTTATGAATTTTAGCCGAATCTTTGCTGCTGCTCTAAAAAGCTTGTGCTTTCAGATTTCATTGTGGCTTTCGAATTGGAGGAGATGACCGAGTCGATGGCGGCAACGGATGTCGCTGGAGCTTTCTGGATTTTCGACAAATGAGCTACCAATCATGATCTAATGACAGACAGTTGACGACGAATAAAAAAATCATGTTAATCGATGGTTCGTCAGCACTGGCACTGGCCAAAAAGCTCTCTCTTGCTCTCTCCCTCTCTCTCTCTCTCTCTTGCTCTCTCTCGGGCTCTCTCTTTCTCTCTCTCTCTCGCTCTCTCTCTCTCTCTTTTTCTATCGCTCTCTGTCCCTTTATCTTGCTCTCTCTCTTGCTTTCTCTTGCTCTCTCTCCCTCTCTTTCTCTCTCTCTATCTCTCTCTCTCTGTCTCTCTCTCTCTCGCTCTCTCTCTGTCTCCTGCTTTCTCTCTTTCTCATCGCCTTCATTGCCGTGCATTAGTTTTTTAAAAGTTGTTGGGCGTTGGTTGAACCGACCCATCTGCCTACGTCTGTGCCCAAATTACATGTCGTAATGGGAAAGCGAGGCGTCTCCAAAGCCCGCCCCAAGCTTGTTTCTCTTTTTGCAGCGCTCTGATTTTTCAAGAATACATTTTTTGGTTTCAGTTTTTTTATTGTACTTGATGGCGGTGAGCTACGCGGACTGTTTGAGCCCCTACGAGCACAAGGGGAAGGTCGGCATGCCCGAGCTCTACGACCCGGACGACGTCGTCGAGGCAAAGGCCGCGCAGCTGGCCGAATGGATCCGCCAGGCAAAGCACACGCTCATCATCACGGGCGCCGGTTTGTTTTTTTAAAGGGGCTCGGCAGTCAAAAGTTCGCGCAGGCGGGGGTTGAAGCTACTGCTCAAAAAAAAAGGGTCATCTCAGAGGAGTACTACAAAATTAATTTCGTTACGAAAAAACGTAAAATATTTGAGTAAAACCGAACAGTTCTTTCGGCGAAAACGATACTTTGAGTGGGCGCGATTACATGTCGTAATGCCTTGTAAGGCACCCAATCTCGCGATCTCGATGATTCTTTGATCAATTTTTCGACTAACAAATCTAGAATGATCAAAATGCGATGAGGAGTACAGAAAAAGCTTCAAAATTTGTAAATTCAAGCGTTTTCACGTCCAGACAGGGACAAAAGATCATGCTATGCGGCCGCGTTGCGGCCGCATATCGCTATTTGCCAGAAATCAACGCGATCTTACAACATTCTTATTCCCAAAAAATTTTTGTTTTTGTTTCTGCAAATTTCACTTCGTCGTAACTTTCGGTGTTTCTTTTGTTTTGTCGCTTTCCACTAAATTTGTATAGCTAAAGGGACGACAAAGTTGGTTCAGCAGCCATCAGCTTAAGGTCCTGGCAAATTGCCAGAGATCCGGCGGCAACGGGACCGCTTCGCATGTTTCCTCGACGCTGTTGCGACGCGGAAACGCGAGAATTTACCAATTCTGACGCCGTTTCCGTGTACGCAAGTTTGCAACAAAATGATATTTCGGCAAAGCGAACTTTTGGTCCATCTGAAATTTCGACAATTTCGATAAAATTATCTAATTATTTTCCTCAAATTCCAGGGATCAGCACGTCGGCGGGGATCGCCGATTTCCGCGGGCCGACCGGTGTGTGGACGCTGGAGAAGCAGGGGAAACCGGCGGATTCGGTTCGTTTAAAACTTACTTGACTCGCCCTGGGCTGCCAAAGAATGCCGACACGCCAAAATACGGGGATCGCTAATGTTTAAGGCATTTTAGATTGATTTCGGCACAGCGCGGCCTACCTACACACACGAGGCCATTCGAATACTGGAGAAGCACGGTTATGTTAGGTGCGAAATTCTGTTAACTAGCCGGCTTTCTCTCACTCTCTCGCTCTCTTGTCTCTCTCGCTCGCTCTCTCTCTTTCTCTCTCTCTATCTCTCTCTATTTATCTCGCTCTCTCTCTATCCATGTCTCTATTTCTCTCTTTTTACTTTATTCCTCCCTCTTACTCTCTCTCTCCCTCACTGACTCACTCTCTGTCTCTCTCGCTCTCTGTCTCTCTCTCTCTCTCGCTCTCGCGCTCTCTCCCTATTTCTCTATTTCTCTATTTCTCTCTCTCTCGATCTCACTCTCTGTCTCTCGCTCTATCTCTCTATCTCTCTCTCTCTCTCTCTCTCTTTCTCTATCTCTCTCTATCTCTATCTCGCTCTCCAATCTCTATCATTATGACGTAGTCCCCAAAAACAGTCAATATATTGAAAAATCACATTAACTTCCCCGCTAACCAACCAAGAAAAATCCCCCAAAAATTTAAATTTTCCGCCTGGCTAATATACCCTGCTTTTTTCAGCTTCCTAGTCTCGCAAAACGTCGACGGGCTGCACCACCGCTCTAGTTTCCCGCTGAACCGCATGGCCGAACTGCATGGCAACGTCTTTGCCGAGCAGTGCATTAAATGCAAAAGGTATGGGCATGGGCATTTTAACGTTAACGATTTGTACAACATATAAATTGCATTTTTGATATGACCCTTTAGGCGATACTACCGCGACGCACCGGTCAACTCGTTCTGCCTGCGGCCCACCGGCAATTTTTGTGAGGGTACGCCGAGGTAAGGCAGAAGCGGCGTTTTTTCAAAATGTCAAAAATCACAATGTCGACATTTCGGAATGTCGAAATTTAGAATGTCGACATTTCGGAATGTCGAAATTTACATAAACTATAATTCCTGGTGGTAAGACTCCAGATACCCCCCCGGGCGGCCCCCAACTCTTGTATCTCGGCTCCCTGTTCATCAACAAATGTGTAAAGTATACCAAAATATTCACCAGATCAAGTCGAAAATTTTGGTATACTTTTCACACCTGTAGATGAACAGGGAGCCGAGATACGGTAGGTGAGGGTCGGCTGGGGGGGGGGGGGGGGGGGCGGGGTATCTGGAGTTCAGCCTTCCCGCTTAACCCCCGAATCCTATACAAAAAAATGTCGACATTCTGAATCTCGACATTTTGACAGCAAATCGGTAGAGGCATATAGGCAAAACACCGACAGCAAAAATGCCGACAATCTAGAATGCCGCACCCTCAAACATCGACAACTCCAGTACTGAAAGACCGAGATTCGAATCGCGAAATCCCGAATTTCACATTTGTGATACCGTTAGCGAAAATTGCGAAAACTCACAATGCCGACAGGCTAAAAAGGAAAGCGTCAAATGTCAGAATTTCGTTCACCAAAATGCCGACCAATTAAAATGTCGACATCCTGAATACGGGCATCGAAAATGCTGGCCAGATGCAAGGGCAAAATTCAGAATTTCGTTCACCAAAATGCCGACAGCTTAAAATGTCGACATTGGGTGTCGGCATTGTGGGTTCAATGCGAAAATAATTTAGGGGGCGCCCTTGCCGAGGGGCGCTGCACGACATGACGCTCGACTGGGAGCACGACCTGCCCGAGCCCGATTTCTCGGTAATTACGGGGGAATTAGGCTTAAGCTTCGGTTTAAGCCTACGCTTATGCTTAAGCTTAGGCCTAGGCTTGGATTTGGGCTAGGCTTCGGTCATTTTGGCTTATGCTCAGGCTTAGGCTCAGGCTTCAGCTTAGGTTTGGGCTTAGGCGGCTTTCGCTTTGGTTTAAGCTTACGTTTATGCTTAGGTTCCGATGTTGAGAGCTATGTAGAAATTCGAATTTTCACTTCCAGGTCCCTTTAAACTTTGGTTCAGACGTCACTGGCCTGGGCGCACGCTGCGGATCTGTGCATTTGCCTCGGTACAAGTCTCCAAATCATCCCCGTCGGCAATTTTCCGCTTCACACCATGAAATCGGGCGGCAGAGCGGTGACTGTGAATCTTCAGGCCACAAAACATGTAAGGTTTTTGAGATAGAAAGAGTGAGAGAGATATGTAGGGAGAGAGAGAGAGAGAGAGCAACAGACGGAGAGAGAGAGCGTAAGACTGAGAGAAAGCGAGCGAGAGAGAGCAAGAGTGCGAGAGCGTGAGAGAGAGAGAGAGAGAGAGCAAGAGACAGAGAGGTAGCGAGAGAGAGAGCGAGAGAGAGATAGAGTGAGAGAGAGAGAGAGAAAGATATAAAGAGAGGGAGAAAGAGAGGGAGAGAAAGGCGACGTCGATAATTCCAGGAAAAGAAGGTCGATCTGACGATCCACGCGGGCGTTGACTACGTGATGCGTCGAGTGATGAGTTTGCTAGGTGCGTGGTTCTTTTTGAAAAAAGCAATCGACGGCGTCAAGCGGTCGCGTTGCGTCCAACGGCCACCAGCGACACGCCGCGCCCACCCAATACCCAGGCGACGCGCACCCAACGAAAACCCAACGCACGCGCGACGTGCGTGCAAAGTACCTGCGACGGCAACGTAACGCACAGCTCAGAATACATGCAATGGGTCACATGCGCAGCGCTTAGGTAACGCAAGCGCAACGCGCACGTGACGCATACGCCACGCAGCGCACATGAAACACGCAAGCATAGATAAGCACGGTACATTTGGCTTCCACTTTCAGGCTTGGACTGTGCCAAGAAGGAGGAAGGAGATGCTGACGGCAACCTCGGCGCCAAGCAGGAGGTCGTCTGGGGTAAAAAGCCGTTTCAATTTTATCCATCTTTGAGAATCGGCGCGGCCGCTCGAGGACCCGGCGGCGCTGCTGAAGGAGAGGACGCGGAAGCGGAAAGCTACCGTGGCTGCTGATGCCAATATTGTGCGGCCGTTCTCGAAAAAAGCACGCGAAGCTACCGTATCTCAAATTGAATCGAAGCGTGCGGTAGAGCAAATTACCGCCGAGAAGCCTGGAACGTCAAGTGAAGAGGCTACGGTGGAAACGAAAAATTTCCAAGAAGAGGAGTCCAACGTACAGAGGAGCGGAGCGGAGCCTCGGAACAATGAAGGCAATTCCGAGGAGAAACAATCGAATTCTTCTGATCAGGAAACTACAGTAACCCAACCGGATGGGAACGGGAAAATCGAAAATCACCTCGTCCAGAGGAGCCTGACGGAAGCTACCGTACACCCAGAAGCCGCGGTAACTCCTTCAGAATCGATTAAAAACTCCCGAACTGGGCTCCCGATTTTGTGAACCTTTTTTTTGGTCGTTTAAAGGGCCCGGCAAGGCATGAAGAAATGGCTTTTGATGAATTGTTATCAAATGTCGAAATTGATAATGTCGAAATATCAAAATGTCGAAATCCCATAATGTCGAAATTTCATAATGTCGAAATTCCATAATGTCAATTTTTTACATAGGATTCGGCGGTTTCACCGTAAATATTAGCCTTTTTTCGCGAGAAGCGGAAGCGGAAAATTTCGACACTCTGACTTTGACATTCTGAGATTTCGGTATTATGGTTTTCGGCATTATGATTTTCGACATTTTGAAAATAAACTGCTTTATTTTCAGGTGTTTCCGTGCCGCCTTTCTATTGCGTAATCGATTACGCATAACCGATTAGCGGCGCGTTGCGTGCCGCTAATGCCTTTCGACTCTCTAGTCATGCCTTGCCCATCCCTTCAAATTGTCTAGCCTAAATGCTAATCCGATTTTTCCAAGTTACGTTCTTCCTTTTGACATCCCTTGTCGTCCCCTTTATTTGCCGTTTTCGCGGGTCATTTGATACAAATTTAGCGTGAATCGCCGATTATTCAGACGCTGTCCGTTTTTATGCATCCCTTTATTGTCAATAAATATATTTATTCAGCGTGTGTTTTTATTTGGATGAATTACCATCCCTCAAAGTGCTTCCACATCTGAAAGTTAAAAATAAGTTGATGGTTATCATTACGGTCCTTAAAGAAGTTGTGAAGTTATGCTATCTGATTTTCTGGCTTCTGGCGCTATAGGCTTAGGCTTAGACTTAGGCGTAGAGCTTAGGCTTATGCTTCGACTTAGGCTTAGGCTTAGGCTCGGGCTTCGATTAGACGTATGCTTAGGCTTAGGCTTCGGTTAGACCTGGGCTTAGGCCTTGGCTTAGGTTCAAGCGTGGGTTTGGCATTCCCCATCCCGTCCCGTTAAGAGTGCAACTAACATTTTTGGGCGTCGATTTTGTAGTGGAACATTAGTGAAATCAACTCGACGAGCCCTTGAATATAATCAGCTTCATTCTGGCTTCCAGTGGTGATCGCTTGAAGTCTCGAGATTAGCTGAAATGGATGGTTAGGAGAGAGAGATCGAGTGACAGAGAGAGAGAGAGAGAGAAAGCGTGAGAAATTGAGATCAAGAGAGAGCGTGAGAGAGAGAGGACGAGAAAGCGCGAGAAGGAGAGAGAAAATGAGAGAGAGAGAGAGCGCGAGAGCGAGATAGAGAGCTCATACTAACCCTATTACTCCTGAAGTCGCGCGGCATCTCAAAAGTCAACGTCTTGATCAACTTTTGGGCAATCTGCCAGCGGTCCGCATCAGGCCGGCTTTGGAAATAGGGTGTCTAGATGGTTGCATTTAAAGTTTTTTCATTTGGCAAGCTTGCCTTCCGCGTCCCTTTAAAATCTATATGTCAAAAAGTGAAATTAGCTGAGGACGGGGAAGTCTGACACCACATGTGTGGTGGGGAAAAATGAATCTACCCTGAGCTCGGCAACCTTCTCGTCCAGATCGGCCAGATCGCTGGCGTCGAGGGCTTCTGGCGTGAAAAGGAGCGTTCTGAAAAATTGAAAAATGCCGCAAATGATCTCTGCTAGCCTGCCCATCAAAAACCAAATTCTGACCTCGCTGCCCTGACGAGCAATAGAGGCCAGCACGGCCCATCGGCGTCTACAGTGATGGCAGAATTTCTTGGAGCTCTGCAACCACAGCGAAATTTTTGAAATCACTGTCTCACTCTCGCTCTCTCTCTATCGCTTAAAATACCTTAATGCCTCGACGAGAGCCTGCGCCAAGTCCCACGGCGCATTCTCGGGCTTGTGGCTGCTCAGCGCCGAGTCGATGCAAATCTGAAAATTGTCTAGAATTTGCTCACATATTTTCTGACTAATTTCTGCTTTCTTAGATTCTCCCAAACGAACCATTTCAAGCGTTTTGACTGGAGAAGCTTCGGCATCTCCCGCTATTTGGCTGACCGAAAAGACGTCGTTGAGCAGCTCGAAGATAGCGACTAAATCCTCCAAATCTAAGAACTCCGGAAATCATCTGTTAGCCTGCCCCTTCCCTTCCCAAATGATCTCTGCTAGCCTGCCCCTTCCATTCCCAAATGATCTCTGCTAGCCTGCCCCTTCCATTCCCAAATGATCTCTGCTAGCCTGCCCCTTCCATTCCCAAATGATCTCTGCTAGCCTGCCCCTTCCATTCCCAAATGATCTCTGCTAGCCTGCCCCTTCCATTCCCAAATGATCTCTGCTAGCCTGCCCCTTCCATTCCCAAATTATCACTGCTAGAACTCCGGTCCCGTCAAAACACCTACCTGTTCGATTCTCTCGGATCATTTCGGCTTCAATTATAGAGGGTGCAATCAAGAGACAGATGACCAATTTGAGCATCATTTTTCTTAGGGCAGCTTCAAGTTGATGGCGGAAACTAACAAGCACGGGGGGAAAGTGTGGGCGTTGGTAGTGAGAGTGTGACTTTGTCATAACTAGACACCTCCCTCACTCTCCGATTCACGCCTATTAACGGTCCGATCCACGGCGCTGGTGATGACGATTGGCGGTAGGCCGAGAAAACATCATTGACGGACCCTAAAGTGGCTAGGAAGTCGAGAAAAGACCCATCTCTTCGAGTAGGAATAGACGCTAAAAACCAAATTACCCATGGGGGGAGTAGATCCTCGTTTTACCGGCAAGTCTTGGCGCATCTCTGTGTGGATGGCGAAATTCAGGATCGGTTAATCCTCGTTTCCGGTGCCTGAACACCTTGGGGACTTCCGGTCCCCCCATCCTGAAGTTGAGCAAAACTTTGCTAGCAGAGATCATTTGGGAATGGAAGGGGCAGGCTAGCAGAGATCATTTGGGAATGGAAGGGGCAGGCTAGCAGAGATCATTTGGGAATGGAAGGGGCAGGCTAGCAGAGATCATTTGGGAATGGAAGGGGCAGGCTAGCAGAGATCATTTGGGAATGGAAGGGGCAGGCTAGCAGAGATCATTTGGGAATGGAAGGGGCAGGCTAGCAGAGATCATTTGGGAATGGAAGGGGCAGGCTAGCAGAGATCATTTGGGAATGGAAGGGGCAGGCTAGCAGAGATCATTTGGGAATGGAAGGGGCAGGCTAGCAGAGATCATTTGGGAATGGAAGGGGCAGGCTAGCAGAGATCATTTGGGAATGGAAGGGGCAGGCTAGCAGAGATCATTTGGGAATGGAAGGGGCAGGCTAGCAGGGATCATTTGGGAATCGCAGAAATGATTTTCTAAATATTTTCTAACCCCCATCAACCGACCGTTGGCTCGCAGTCCGGCTGATCTTCCCCCCTCCCCCTCCGTGCTCCCCTAGGCAACGGCGCGTGCCCTGGGGGGCACGAAAAGCCGCCCGCCACATCCCCCCACTCCCGTCTCGCAGGCAGGGAGAAGCCGAGAATGCGAGAGAGAGAGAGAGAGAGAGAGAGAGAGAGACCAACGAAAAAGGGGATGGGCCAAAAGCGCCGCGGGACATGCCTGCCCCGCCGCGTGCCCCTGCAGACATGGCCCTCCGGGGGTCCCGGAACGACAACAACTGAAAATTGCCTTTTTGGGTTTGTCGACGAGTTTTTGTGCTTCAACTGGAAATTTAGGGGCCGCTGGAGTACTGTAGCGTGCTATAGTGCCTTGTACTGTAGCTCGCGCTACCGTAGTCTAAAATTATGAGGCCCTATTTTCGGGAAAAGCTGATGAAGGCCTCGGAGATTTAATTAAAATGACAATTTACTTCACTTTCAACTACAGCGGATAGCTTATTTTGGCTAGGGTTACGGTAGCTATCGATTTCGCTTTTGATTTTTTGGCTAAATCCGACTCGACGCTACGCGACCCTACTCGAGCCCTTGAATAACTTCCAGGGCACGGTAGCAGAATCTAGCTGTGGTTACGGTAGCCCATCCTATTTTTTGCATTTTTCCCGTCTCGCATAAAGTTGTGGTTTCTGACCTTGCAGGTTCCTTTAAAAACTGGCGCTATTCTAGCTGAACCTTTTCGCTCTGTTGCCGTCCCTTTAAAAGAGAAGCCCTGTTTGCCAAATGATCTCTGCTAGCCTGCCTCTTCCATTCCCAAATGATCTCTGCTAGCCTGCTCCGTTAATATCGCAACGTATTTTAGCTGTCACTATCCCTTTAAAACCGCCTAGAGGTCCCCCTCCCGGCATGCCATTTGCAATGCCGAGCGTCGAGCCGACCAACGGCTGTGTGGAGTGTGCCGTGCCCCCGGGCTATATGCGCGCTCGCGGCCAGAGAGTATTAGGAGGGAGGGAGAGTGAGAGAGAGAAAGAGAGAGAGAGAGAGAGAGAGAGAGAGAGAGAGAGAGAGAGAGAGAGAGCAAGAGCGCTCAGCTGTGAGGCTGACTGGGTGGGCTGGGGGGAGAAGGGGGGCGCGTGCGAATCGAAAGCAAAGCGGGCAGCCGCGCGCTTCTCCCCCTGGGGCGAGAAAGGGGGCGAGCCAGCGCCCGTCCTCCTCTTCCTGCTCCTCCTTGTTTTTCGGTCGTGCCCTCCGGCTACTTGCTGGGGCTCG
This sequence comes from Mesorhabditis spiculigera, assembly GCA_958295435.1. Classification (NCBI taxonomy): domain Eukaryota; kingdom Metazoa; phylum Nematoda; class Chromadorea; order Rhabditida; family Rhabditidae; genus Mesorhabditis; species Mesorhabditis spiculigera. Next base: position 1,457,162 of record CATQJA010002663.1, read on the forward strand.
CCGGCTCTTGCGAACCATTGGCTAGCCACGGATTTTTCGATATCCTGAGCTCATTTTGATTTTAACTCGATTTTACAATTTCATGTGCGCGGGTCGGACAAGCAGGTATTTTTGGAACACATGAGAGTGAGACAGATGAGAGAGAGAGAGGGAGGAAGAGAGAGAGAGCGAGAGAGAGATGCAGAGATCATTTGGGAATGGAAGGGGAAGGCTAGCAGAGATCATTTGGGAATGGAAGGGGCAGGCTAGCAGAGATCATTTGAGAATGGAAGGGGCAGGCTAGCAGAGATCATTTGGGAATGGAAGGGGCAGGCTAGCAGAGATCATTTGGGAATGGAAGGGGCAGGCTAGCAGAGATCATTTGGGAATGGAACGGGCAGGCTAGCAGAGATCATTTGGGAATGGAAGGGGCAGGCTAGCAGAGATCATTTGGGAATGGAAGGGGCAGGCTAGCAGAGATCATTTGGGAATGGAACGGGCAGGCTAGCAGATATCATTTGGGTTTTTGCTGGCCAAAACTATGCCACCCCGCTGCCCCATTTTCTGGTGCGCCGTCGTCACGCAGCCCAACTCATTATCCCCCGTCCGTCTGGCTGACGCGCCTCTTCCACCGCCCCCAGGGCATTTCCACTGGTTGTCCTGCACGGGTCCCGGTTTTTGTCATGGCCCTGCCACTGCCAGCGCTTTGGTTTTTCTTTGGCATTTTGACAAAATTCATCTCCAAAAAATGACTGATTCGAATGGCTACAGTACGATTTATCACGGTTGACGGTTGTTGTGTTTTCTTCATCTAGCTGCTTATCCGTCTGTCTGTCTGTTTGTCTGTATCTCTAGAACTCTCACGCGCTCTCTTTTTATCTGTCTCTCTCTCCCTCTCTGTTACTTGCTCTCACGCTTTTCCCCCTTCTAGCTACGCGATGCGCCAAATGACGCCTGATCGCGCTTTCGAATTTTAGCGAAGCATTACCATTTATCGCATCCGGATATCTGGTCGACGGAATGGGTCCATTCCCTCGCTTTCGGTCCCTTTAACTCGGTGACATTTTCGCCTAGACCCAGGAGGGCACGCCGGATTATGCGGGCCGGCGGGCCCGCATCGGTATTCCCGGCCGTCGGGCCCTCCCCCGCGGGGCCGTAAAGAGTACTTGTCCGTACTCGCCCTGCCTCGCCTTTTGCCTGCCCGCGAAAGCCGTGCTCGCCCTGCCCGCCCTCCCCTCCTGCTCTCGGTCCTGCTCCGGGGGACTCGGGAATTGATTCGGGCGCGCAGGCCGCGTGCCGTCGCCTCCCACTGCCCGCTCGGCTTTTGCCTGGTGGCCAGGCGGGAATGGCCAGTCAGCCAGACTGGCGGGCTGGCCATACCCACACTTGTGGCCCTCGGCTTTGGCTCCCGGTCGCTTTGGCTTAAGCTTTGTAATTAGGGGAGCTTGCTCATTCGGTATACGGTAAAATACTTTCCAACGTTTCTAACAGACTTTCCAAAAGATCTCCGCTAGCCTGCCCCTTCCATTCCCAAATGATCTCTGCTAGCCTGCCCCTTCCATTCCCAAATGATCTCTGCTAGCCTGCCCCTTCCATTCCCAAATGATCTCTGCTAGCCTGCCCCTTCCATTCCCAAATGTTCTCTGCTAGCCTGCCCCTTCCATTCCCAAATGATCTCTGCTAGCCTGCCCCTTCCATTCCCAAATGATCTCTGCTAGCCTGCCCCTTCCATTCCCAAATGATCTCTGCTAGCCTGCCCCTTCCATTCCCAAATGATCTCTGCTAGCCTGCCCCTTCCATTCCCAAATGATCTCTGCTAGCCTGCCCCTTCCATTCCCAAATGATCTCTGCTAGCCTGCCCCTTCCATTCCCAAATGATCTCTGCTAGCCTGCCTCTTCCATTCCCAAATGATCTCTGCTAGCCTGCCCCTTCCATTCCCAAATGATCTCTGCTAGCCTGCCCCTTCCATTCCCAAATGATCTCTGCTAGCCTGCCCCTTCCATTCCCAAATGATCTCTGCTAGCCTGCCCCTTCCATTCCCAAATGATCTCTGCTAGCCTGCCCCTTCCATTCCCAAATGATCTCTGCTAGCCTGCCTCTTCCATTCCCAAATGATCTCTGCTAGCCTGCCCCTTCCATTCCCAAATGATCTCTGCTAGCCTGCCCCTTCCATTCCCAAATGATCTCTGCTAGCCTGCCCCTTCCATTCCCAAATGATCTCTGCTAGCCTGCCCCTTCCATTCCCAAATGATCTCTGCTAGCCTGCCCCTTCCATTCCCAAATGATCTCTGCTAGCCTGCCCCTTCCATTCCCAAATGATCTCTGCTAGCCTGCCCCTTCCATTCCCAAATGATCTCTGCTAGCCTGCCCCTTCCATTCCCAAATGATCTCTGCTAGCCTGCCTCTTCCATTCCCAAATGATCTCTGCTAGCCTGCCCCTTCCATTCCCAAATGATCTCTGCTAGCCTGCCCCTTCCATTCCCAAATGATCTCTGCTAGCCTGCCCCTTCCATTCCCAAATGATCTCTGCTAGCCTGCCCCTTCCATTCCCAAATGATCTCTGCTAGCCTGCCCCTTCCATTCCCAAATGATCTCTGCTAGCCTGCCCCTTCCATTCCCAAATGATCTCTGCTAGCCTGCCCCTTCCATTCCCAAATGATCTCTGCTAGCCTGCCCCTTCCATTCCCAAATGATCTCTGCTAGCCTGCCCCTTCCATTCCCAAATGATCTCTGCTAGCCTGCCCCTTCCATTCCCAAATGATCTCTGCTAGCCTGCACCTTCCATTCCCAAATGATCTCTGCTAGCCTGCCCCTTCCATTCCCAAATGATCTCTGCTAGATTGCCAATTTTATGCCCTA